>OZ024910.1:6939303-6970863 GCA_964017125.1 Flabesymbios commensalis | reverse complement strand
GACTATTTCCAGATTTGACCGCAAATTTGTTGATGCCTGCCACAAAGGTAGGATTCAAACCAAGCCAAAGCCATTCCAGATACACCATACCACTCAGCTAGTCTATTTGTTAGAGTGTTGTGGTCGATAGTATCGAACGCCGCAAACAAATCAAGTAATGTCAAAGCTATGACATGGCCCTTGTCAAGATAAACTGAGATGTCATTGTGAACTCTTAACAGGGCTGTCCCAGTGGAATGGAATTTCCGGTACGCAGACTGCATTGGCTTGTTCAATTTGTTGGAGTTTATGTGAGCTTGTAAACGGTTGGAAACAACTTTTTCAATAATTTTAGAAATGAAACTTAGATTGGAGACTGGTCTATTATTTTTGAGGTTATTAACAGGAAGGTGTGATTTGTTTAGTAAAGGTGTGACATGAGCCTCTTTGAATGACAGTGGTAATGTTCCAGATTCTAGAGATAAATTAATTATAGTTGTTATGGGTTTGATTTAAAATATCCAACAAGGCTTTGGATGTTCGTTGGAATCGGATCAAGGTCAAGGTGATTTTAATGCAGACTTCATAATGATCTTCCTGACCTCGTCCTCTGATGCTGGCTCTAAATTGAAAAGTTTATTTGTTATTTTAGGGGTCTGAACAGATGGTACATCATCCACCTGATTTGAAAAATTGGCCCGGTTCTGATTTTGTCACAAAAATATTTTGCGAAATGCTCACAAAGGGACTTTACATTTATTTGATTCCGGCAGTGCTGCAGCTGGCGTTCTATGTAGAATATTGTTAATGGTGTCCCAAAGGCGGCGAGGGTTTTCAGAATTTTCATCTATGAGATTGAGATTTGGCCTCTGTCATAAGACGATTGCAAAAATTTCGATAGTTGCGGTATTTGCGGTCAAATCTGGAAATAGTCCTGAAATTGTGCACACATGTCGTCTAATATAGAGGCGATGCTTCATTTTTCTCCTTCATATGCTTATTTGCATCAATCCAAAATGGCCGCCGCTATTTTGACAGAATAGCCCTAGAATCTCATATAATTCCTCATTTTTGACTAATTTTAATACACTGATTACATTGAAATGGTTATTTTTGCGAAAAAATGTCATTTAGGGGACAAAAACAAGATGGTTGCCGTCGGCCATATTGAATTTTGCTGTTTTGACATAATAGCCGTATGATCTTATATGTAATACCTCATTTTTGATTAATTTGAATACACTAATTCCATTGGCATGGTTATTTTTACGATTCAAGGTCATCTAGGGGTAAAAACCAAGATGCTTGCCGTCGCTTATATTGAATTTTTAACTTTTGACAGAATAGCTCAGAACCTTGTGTAATACCTCATTTTCGACTAATTCGAAAACACCTTAATTTCTTTAAATAATCCGTTTTTACCAACGATAGTCTTTAATTTTTAACTTTAAAATAATTAGATTATAGTTTGATGCATTATCATCTTGATTACATATTATTATGATGTAAATATGAAGATGACCGCAAAGTCCGCCATAGCGTCATCAGTTGTTGACAGGCTTTTTTTGAAGAAATGTTTTGTATGAAATGTATAAACTCTTCAAACTTAAAAATAACATGTTCGTAGTGCTAGACAATGTCAAATTCATAGTAACATTTAAAAGAATGTCTAGGATATCTTGCATCCGGAATCAGTCGCCTCCCAGCCCCACGATCCAGCCAACAAGACACTGGCCTGAGACATGGCCGGCTTTAAATACGCAGCACGCTTGATATGCTAAACGAGTGTTTCTTTGGTGGGAGATAAATTCAAAATTCAAAAAATTAAATAAAAACTGCGTGCACCATGTGTGAAAATAAACTGTCTGGCACGATTCACATCTGCCCCTGGACAGGATTTAAAACAAAACGAAATAGCATATTTTGTTATTGCAATGTTATATTCCTCTAAGGGTCAAAGCGGGTGGGGGACTAGATTTGTTGTTGGTTGTAATTGTTCTTATGTAAGAAAACTTTTTTTAGCGGTAAACATTTTTTGTTTTTATGAAGAACGAACATATCAGATTTTGTGGTAGGCCCCTATATCTTTCCGATTCTGTATGTTACTATTTGCTAGTTTATTCTGGTCAACATATTTTTCATCAATTCCTTCAAAAAACTTCTTTTTTGCCCAGATTTTCCGACTTTTGTGGCGACGAACTTTTTTCGTATTTCTTCTAGCCATTCCTCTCTCCCCAGGTATCTATTGCGCGTCCCTTACTAGTCTGTTTGACCATAATCCAAAATAGGGTATGGACAAAATGCCCTAGTGGGGTAAAACGCACATCCTTATTCTGATGCCATTATAGACAATTTTGAATATTTTATGCATTTAAATATAGCCTTCATGAAATTGGAATGTATCATTTTTTAAAGGAAAATTGGCAAGTTTGTACAAGGGGGGGGGGGGGGGCGTAGTTTCCCAAAACAGGGCATGTTCATGTAATATTTCAAACAGTCAAATTGAATCTTCTGAGCTCGAGTTATTATCACCAAGAAAAATCTCTAGACATTAAAGGATAGGTATTAACTTTAAATATTGAAAAACGATTGATAATAACTTAAATGATGTAAAGGCATGTTTTTTTAAGTGGCTCATGGGGCAAAACGCCCATGACATAGTAGTGGGGTATAGAAATCTGTCAAATTGCAGAACCCCACCAGTTGAATTGGTGTTCATGACCACATGGAAGAACTCTTTTAAAAAACACGTAAGCCAAACAAACTTCAAAATGGCTACAACTAAATCATTAACTTGAACTTCTTAGGCTTGGTCTGCCATAAAGACCCGTGTTTTTTAGTTTGTAGCATAACTCAGAAATTCAACATTTCCAAGATGTTCGTCATTTGACCAAGGTCTCAAATTAAATTGATATAATTTTCGAAAGAATTGAAGAAGATTCATTATTTGTCTTTCATTGGATTTCACATAAGTGGTATGGCCAGAAAACACTTTAAACATCGCTTGTATGCAACTATCAAATTTTGGGAAGGGGAGTTTGATCCATGGGGTGCCCAATGTGAGGATCAAAACGCCCATTTCAGATAAAATTAATGTTATTTTCATAAAAACGGGAGCTTCTCTCAAAACGTTCAAGGATATAGAGCGTTATGTTTTCAACATTCATCATTTTCCTTCATCATTTTGTGAAATGCCAAGAGTCAAATAATTATAAGCTTTTTTCCGGTAGGTAAGGCGTTTTGCCCCACCCCACCCAGAATCAGGGGTTAGTTCCGGCATCGGCACCCACACCCACTTTGCTCAATGATTTTCACTATGAGACGTATATCAGTATCAGCCCATATCGCACTCTGTTTATAAAAAGAGCTGTAATGTACGGCATGTCGTGTGAGAAAATACAAATGTTGCACATTTATCGTGCGATATGTGAAAATACAGCTCAAGTCCAATGAGAAAGTTGTTAGTCTATAGGTTCACACCTTATTCATTGGTCGAGTGCTGTATTCTCCTTGCCGTGTCGTCCTCTCTGAAGCCGTGGATGGATGTATTTGCTTCACCCGAAAAATTCAACATGGCGGTGACTGAGAGCGATCCCGACCCCAAGGTCCGAAAAATATCCATAACTTTTTATTGACTGTGCGACCTCTGAGCTGAGCATGCGGGCATGGAACTGAAATGTTACTGATTCTAAAAAATCTATTTTTGACCTGATTACTCCCCGATATTTTCCGATATGACAGTCCAAAGAAATGTCCCACGATTTTGTAAGCGATCAATCTGTGGCTGAAGCCTATTTCAGCCACTGGGGCAAGTATTCTCCCATATCGCACTCAAAAGAACACCATTCGTATATATTATGCTGATTTCTTGCCAGTCCCTGAAAAAATGACGTCGTATCGCATCCAGTCAGCGAGTGAAATACAGGTAGAATTATGCATATCTCAGTGGACATATGTATGGAAATAACCCCAAAGTCGACCCATAATTATTTATCCACACCTATCCGAACAAAATTGATGGCATCTCATTGAGTAGCACCAGTTTCTTCTCTGCAGCATGTTGCATGCTGAATAACGCGGGTATCAAAGTCATTGTGGTTACATGGCTCTGGAGGAATTATGTTGAAACGTTTTAGAGATGCATGACATTTAAGGATTTGATTAGAGAGTCCAGGCATAATCTATCATGGCTGATGTTACCACCACAAAATTGCCTGACATTTCAGGTATGTACGTAGGCGTGTAATATATTATTATAATAATGTTATTTAAGTGAAACAAAAATTATATAGAAAACTATTTTTTATTGGTATATTCCATAAAACAAAAGTAAAAAATACCGCCGATTTTAAATTTTGGCATGTGTGCACGAAAACCCCCCAGATATGTCACATTTTGAGGTCTAATTTAACGTTGACCTTAAAAAATGACCCCAGCTGGATCTCTTAGGAATTCAAAATGGAATCCTAGAACATTTTTAGTACGAAATGACATATTATATGTGGCTCTACGGTGTTTAGCTCTGCAAATGCTAGGGATTTATATAACGATTTACCTAAATTACTGGTTTATCGGCGGCCATTTTGGCTTTTACCTCAAAACGAGGCTTTCCCCAAAGAGGAGGGGTACTAGGATGATTGCTAGTAATAGTACTTTTTGCCCCCATCCGGGGAGGGTCATTAGGGATCTGTTCCGTCAGTTGCATGCTGTATGGAATGGTACGGAAGCACTAGTCTACAGCAATCATCCAAGGGAAGCTGCAGCCTCCTCGTATCTGGCCATAATCTTTGGGCAGATTGCCAGTGGCGTACCCTGGCTCCTTCGCTCAACGGTGGTGCTAATGCAGCTCTCGCATCAGTGCTGGCGCTTGTGTAGGCTGTGGTAGCCTTAAATACCCGGCAATAGCGTGTTTGACATTAGGTCTCTCACGTGGGATGAATGGAGTTACCCAGAGGGAGTTACCCTTCCTATTGTTACTCTGGGGACTATTCGACCCGAGGATAGCGGAGCTGCGCGAAATGCCACGGTGTTTTAGCATTAAATTGCACAGCGAAACCCAAGTCTCCGGCCGTCTGGGCATGTCTAGGGGTAGATCCCCTAGAAATTCCCAGAACCCCTTATCGGGCGAACGAAGGAAACACTCTCAATAACCCACTACGCCCTATCACCCCCACCCTCACATCATCACCTGTACATCATTTCATCTCATCAATTGACTACAACGTTTTTATCGCATTACAATGTCACTTAAAAAACCTTTTGTGCCGAAAAGTGACGTAAAGAAATGATTTACTACTACTACTACACAAGGAAGATTCGGCTGGGGTTTTATTGTTTTTTTTCCACTAATTATTTCGCCTTTTCATAGTGCTAAAAATGTAAAAACAATCTGATATCCAGAAGTTGAATTTTTTCGTCGATCCTGTTTGAGGATTCATTCCCACACTTACAAAAAGATAACCACACATTGTATGTCATTTTAAATATTGCTTTATTTCAATGAAATGTTAATAATTCTTCAAACATTTCTGTGATATTAGATACAATGTTGTCTGTAAGTTGACGTCATGTCCATAGCTGGGTTGTCAAGATCCTATTCTATCCCGTGCTCTACGTCATCTGAAAAGTAATATTAAAAGTGATCAATGTCTCTTAAATACATCCTACTTACCCTGCAATACACTTAGCTGAATAATTTCAGAAACTGGAACGGATATACGTTAATAATTTGTTTGACAATTTAAATGGAAATCCTCTTTAAAGCACTTATTATATTACGATAAATAATCTATGATGTTCCCGTTCCATAAATTGTTTAAATCAATAACTATGAAATTAACGAACGGTGCTTGTTTATTCATTTTGTCGAGTTTCAAAGTAGAAGGATTACATAAATATAGGTCTACTCACTCTAATAGTAACTGTAATTGTCCTGGGACTTGTATACTAAAAAATAATAATCATAAATCATAAGCATAATCATAAATAATAATCATGTTGTTATAGCTGTTGTGTGTTGTAACGAGAGCGTCAATATGCATGGTATCAGAAATACATAATACAGTGTATTATGTATTTCTGTATATCTCACTTGAGATGATAGCCATGAAACTCTTTGAATGCATATGACAAGTTATAAGAGCGGTTGATGATCGTTTTATATCATGTTTATGAACAAATCATAATACCTTCATGAGAATTTGATCAATTCCTAACATTAAACTAATAGTCTTGAAATGTTCATGAAATAAAACTAACCAGCACTTAGATTTAATGCACAAGATCAATTTCCTGAA
Organism: Flabesymbios commensalis; assembly: GCA_964017125.1. Lineage (NCBI taxonomy): Eukaryota > Metazoa > Annelida > Polychaeta > Terebellida > Flabelligeridae > Flabesymbios > Flabesymbios commensalis. Next base: position 6,964,588 of record OZ024910.1, on the reverse strand, counting down.
CAAATCATGAATTCAGTGAATGTGTATCTTGCATGAAATGTTCTGGAAATATTGATACAGATATATTTCATAAGTACTTTACGAAAACTGACTAGCACGTAAATCATTTAAATGAGTAATTGTTAATCACGTTAAAATGATAATTTCACATATTCCACGGAAGTACTCGATGGACCACTGGGCTCACATATTGTTCATATTGTTGTGATTTGTACTTTCATACCGTACATGACTTAAACTCACCGCCATTGAGTGTACACGTGACGTCATGTACATTATGAACCTACAAAGAGTAATAATATGTGTGTCCAGTGGTGTGAACAACCAGATCTTCCATTCAAGCCTTGTTTATACAAATAATACAACATTCCACTTACAAAGCGCTTTCATAACCGATGTAAAAAAAATCATCAATTTTCGTCTGGTCTGTAAGATAAAACAGAATATTAATATATAATAATAAAATACACTGTACAGAACCGCATAACAATACATAATCTCAATTGGTCAACATTATATGTTGGTCCATGTTTTACTAGTGATTCATCCTATGAAACACTTACCAGCTCCCGTCAGACCGGCTTTCAAACCTTCTAAAATTACAGGTTGATCTGTCAAAAAATATAGGAAAAATTAGATTTATATTGTAAAGCAACGATTTATAACGCAATAATTATTTTTAAAATATCGATACATATGGATGTCTAGAAAGAACCCATCTAGGCTACTCAAGATGATCTGACTAATTCAAGGTATTGGTGCACAAAAGCTAATTTGTTTGAGTAACACTCACGCTCATCATTCAACCATTTTCTCAACTCATGCACCGCAGCTTCCCCTTCAGCTGCTACAAAATACAATTACAATAAAACCTTAGGTGATAGAATAGTAACAGTGGTGTTATACAAGTCAACGGATTAAAATAAAGCCAACAACGTACCTATTTGCACTGTGGCTCACACATGAGTAAATCATGATGATGGGGGAATAGGCTACAAATGTTGTCAACTTGTAGGCCTAGTGAACCATTGTGCACAATGTAATTCTCAATTCTAAAGGATTAGCGCACAAAGCTAATATGTTCTTATGTTTTTATATATTATCACCTTTTACACAAGATATATGTAGATACACTCTGAGTAACACTCACCAATTGCATCTCGAACCTTCCTTATTCCAGCCATGACCGCGGCAATATTTTCTGGCACTAAACAGAATCATATTAGCACATTAAATGAGTAGTAGTGGTTGAAGCATGCCTAGTAATAGTAGTAGTAGTAGTAGCAGTAGCAGCAGTAGTAGTAGTAGTAGTAGTAGTAGTAGTAGTAGTAGTAGTAGTAGTAGTAGTAGTAGTAGTAGCAGTAGTAGTAGTAGTAGTAGTAGTAGTAGTAGTAGTAGTAGTAGTAGTAGTAGTGGTAGTAGTAGTAGTAGTAGTAGTAGTAGTAGTAGTAGTAGTAGTAGTAGTAGTAGTAGTAGTTCAGCAGCATGTACAGCAGCAGCAGCATGTACAGCAGCAGCAGCAGCAGCCGCAGCAGCAGCAGCAGCAGCAGCAGTATTAGTAAGATTAGAAAAAATGTGACAAGAAAATATTTTACGTCTGAACAAATTTGCGCTTATAGTTGTGAAGACTAAACAGGTTTCCGGGGCACGTGCGATACAGCTGACGGTGAATATGGGTAATCCAAATTATGCATCAAATTATAAGCCTACCCTAACAATTGCGTGCTATGTGACGCCATTACATTCAATCATATATGTTTTTTTTATGTTTTCTCATACCAGGCGAGTTGCCCACAACCCAACAAGTAAATCTAATGGCTGGCTATATGGAGCAGGGGCGAATCCAGGATTTTCCAAAGAAGGGGGGCTTCAATTTAAATCTGAATGTGCCGTTGTCCATGTCAATCTGGTGGCATCTAAGCGTGGTTTAAAACTTACATAAAATGAGACAATTGAAAGAATTTTAGTAGGGCCTGATGATAAATATTCAAAAAAATGTACTTTGACTGATTTTAAAATAGTCAGCATGTACACATTTTAAAAATAACCTGTGATTTTACAACATTAACTATTTGTAGGACATATGTACATATCCTGTTTATGTCAAATAAGTCAGAAATGACTTTTTACAGCAATTGTCAATAAAATATACGTCAAAAGTAATGGATATCAAATTAAATATTGTGATAAATAACCCAGGGGAGCAGGCCATATAGCCAGTATCAGAGGCAGACAAGGCAATCTGTTGTTTTCCTTTAACATTAAAACATCTCAGAACTGATTATTTTGGCTCAGACTCATTTAAGCTTCGCTTTGTCTGTTCCCGTCCCTGGCTACTGCATAAATATCAGATCCCTTAATTAGTATTCTTCATGTTCTTGAAAATGTATATCAACCACAACTCAATGGTAGGTGGGTTCTCGTGATTCGCCGAGTAAACATTGTGGGCCCACCACATGCATGTCGTGGTCAACGTCCACTTGATTGGAGTCCGACTCACTGTAAATATTAAGGTTCAGTAAAGCAAAACTGCTTTAACCCGAATTTAACGATATGTCATGCGATTGAAATCATGCATTGTAATTTAATGCATATAAATTCATGGGTGACTAAAAGTCAAACCACCATCGATTTAAATATACAGTCAAGACCAATCGCTTCCGAAGATAAGGACTAGTTTTAATATTGTTTTAATACCAAATACCAGTTAGCCTACATGCACACAGGTGGACTAAAACCACCTTCATTCCATTTTTGTTCTTAAAACGCCCATCCATCATTCTCAAAACGCCCACGTGTTTGCTGCTGAGAAAGTAGTGGGTGTGGGTTTTGAGCAGAGGGTGCGTTTTAAATAAAAATGAAATAAAAGTACGAAAGTAATAATATATGCATACCCCTTCTCATCAAAGGAACAAAGGCCTACTGATATTACCAAATACATAACCTTATAACATTTTTTGCTGCAACATAGATACAAAAAACAAATTAGTGTTTGAGAATGTAGGCCTCGACTGTCCTAAACCTACTATCATCGGCTTTTGTGATATAGCTTTATCAATAATATGTCTATATGCTCCTCTGGATAGTGTAATGTATCTATACTGTACAAAATGTCACTTATTATGTTTATTTATACCACATTCACTCATGACACACTTCGTGTAACACTTACACACATCTGCTAGTATGGCTTCAATGTCAGTCAAATCTTCCTCACCATCTGTGACAGATAAAACACAACAGTAATATAACCATGAGAACCGCGACACTAATCGTCTTTATTGATTAATACTGAGAATGTCTTATTATAGTACTACATAAATAATCAATCTGTATCACCCATGTGTGTATCTTACCTCTTTTAGCTCGTCCCTGTGCGGCTGACTTGCAGCTGACTTGCTGCCATCCAATAGACAGGATGACCACAACCATCAATAAACAGGTTGAGCGTAACATGTTGATATTATCTTCAGGTAAAGTATCAGTCTTGATTCTTGTCCTAGATGATTGTTATCGCTATCTAGCCCCTTTATATAAGGCAGCTAACAACCAGCATGGTATTACAAACAGCCATAATAAGATGTTTTATTTTTGTCCCATCAAAAGCATACCATGATGGCGTATCCAGAAATAAATTAAGGGGGGGTGCTCAGATTTCAAAGAAACCATTCAACAGCAGGGACCTATAGGGGGCATGCCTCCGCAAAATTTTGAAAAAATAAACATCAAATAGTGCGATTTCGTGGTATCTTTGCTGTAAAACGAAGATATGAGATACTGGCTGAAATGTCCGTTTTAACTTAATGACAGATTAACCTAGCCTACTCTAGTCCAACTATTTAAGCTAACACACAATGGAAAAAAACGTAAACATGATCATTAGCTCATTTAATAGCGAGTGCGAACTACTAGACATATTAAATGGGCTAGATAAAAATAAACAGCTGTCGATCCAATGTTGCGTTAATGTTTGGCCAGCGTAGCAGACGGTGGAACAACAATAATATTAAAGGGACTGGCCCAGGCTAAAATCATCAAAAAATCGGTGATTTTATTTCGGGTTCTTAATATGACCATATGATGTAAACATGTACATAGACTAGAACTGCAAATTTTTATAATTTTTGTGCTGCGCATTCATCAGTTAGACTAGATATAGAGACGAAATTCCCGCATTTCCTATTTTTGACATGGTTGTCAATAATTACAAATCAGGAAAATACGAAACATTCAAACAGGTTCTTAAATTTTGGAAATTGAAAAAGCGACCCTGTTTTTTATCCATTTGCTCTCAAGACTGAGTCTCAGAGATGATATCTCTTGAGAAATAAATTCGCCATCAACCAGGTGAAAGAATCATGGTAATTGAGGAATAATCTTTATACCGTGGTCCTTTTTTTATTTTATGCAACGCCAAGTGTTTGAGAGGGCAGCACGTCCAACTCTAAGCCGTTGTCCGTTTCAAGCGATCCCCATAGCCTACTGTGGATTGTTCTTGTGGTGTGTTATAATTATCATAGGGTAGGATAGTCTATGATAATTATTATCAATCTTAGCATATCTACTTTGGAACAACGTTGTTTCAAGGTATTCTATGATAATTATCATGAATCTTAGCATATTTATTCTCCATAACGTTGTTGCAAGTTTCGCTCGACGTTTCAATTAATGGCCAAGACTAGCACAAAGTTGATATATTTTACTCTGTTTCTTTAAAAAAAAAATATTTCTATCTCACACTAATTAAGTGTGGACAGGAGAAAGAAAACCATTCGCAACAAATTCGTACTTTTAGGTGCTCTGAATGGTCAAGATTTGCTTCTGCCGCCACATAAGGGCTATGTGCCTATCATTTATTTGACTTCCAGTTAAAAACATGCAAAAATGGTACATTATCATTATTATCAATTAGTTATTTTTTTTAACATGTTATTAACTCTGGTTGACGGGAACAGGTCGAGACGACCTGTACAATGCCTATCAACCATATTAGTGAATTAAAATTAGATAATAAAATAATATGATGGTATAATATGAAACCAACTGTTCACTGGCTATAGGTGTTGCCATACTTATCATGTAAGGCAGCATCATATCCGGTGTTTAAAATAGCAATGCTTTTGTGTACATGCTATTTAAAAATGTACATACATAGTATGGATTTTAAATTTTGCGATATGTACACATAAAAAATAAAATAACCGACAATTGTCTCTCATCTGTTTCCCGCACCAAAACCAGAGATGAAATAGTTACACTGTGCTCTACACAGTGTGGCAAAAAAGGACACTCTGGAAAGCGTAGAAACCTAACTAAAACCTCTAAATCCTTTAGTTGTTTATTATATGAAAAGACAGACAACCAGGGTATGTGTGAAGGAAAAATAGTAAAAACTAATGACACTCTTAATTTTAACATGGGCCTACATACATCCCCAAATAAAATTAATACTATAAACCTAGAATGCATCTACTGACGTCAGCTCATATAGCCGTCGCGCAGCCGAAATATGCTGAGTAGTACCACATATGCAATAATAGACTGGAGGAAAAACAATCCCAAACTCAAGGAGTAAATCAGTTGATTAGAGATCTTTGAAATTCAGCGTAACGACCCACCTCGTCTGGAAACAAAGGCGACTGAAAAATCACTAAACCTAAAAATAAAACAGAAAAAAAACAAATAATAATTTTGAGGGGAACAGCCATCTATTCCATGTGGTAATACTCTAAGTTAGATCATGACAAGCGTGATCATGTAGAGTGATGTCGGTCTGCTCCGAACAATATCAGAGACTGTCTCCGGCCTGAATTCGAGCCAGGCAGACAACACAATGCAACATTCGCAGATTATCGTTCATAGATCGATCACTTAAGGTGCCATTTGTGCTAGATATATATTCAATACACTAGTATAAGTTAGGCGGGGCGGTTCGTCAGCTGCCAACACATGAGTATCGACAACGGAGCCCTCCGTCCCTAGTCATGCGTGGCTGGTGACAGCTCAAATAGCCGTCTCACAGCCGATTCAAATTGCACAGGTAGTTTGAGACACAAAATATTCTGCTATATTCGACAATTTACACAAGCACAAGCCAGGCTCCAGGTACATCAAATATATATTCACATCAAATAAGTTTACCATGGTGGAATATAATTCATTCAGGTTCTTCTTCAAAATCTACAAGCTACTAGCATCTCGGATAACAAAAGGTAAAGTGTTCCATAAGCGAGCAGTGCGATAAAAATAAGTACATTGGAACTGCACAGTCTTGCACAGAGGTAATTTGAATAGAACACCCTGTTTTGCCCAGTTCATTGTCTAATCTGAGTCTTTAATCTGTTGATGGCGCCAATGATGCATCCCAGACACCAGCCCTTTAAATGGGAAGGGGTATATATATAGGTGTTGAGGGGCTTGAACAAACACGTCGGACACTGGTGGATTAATTGTATATAAAATTATTGGCTGGAAAATTACCACTATGGAAATTAAATGGGGTGCTCGAGCACCCTGAGCCCCCTCCTGGATACGCCCCTGGCCGGCATCATCATGATCATGGTATCACCACGGCATTGAATCAAAACTGGAATTATGAATATATTAATATAATAATATATATATGATCATAGGGATCAAAACAATTATTGAAACTGCTCTAGGATAACTAATTATCTAATTGTTATAAAACCACCTTTGCACCATTTGTTAAGTGGATGCATGGTGAAAAATCATTGCAATCGGTTAAATATTTCCTAAAGTATTGTGCTTACAATTACCTTATAAAGTTGAAAACGACCGTGGTGACACCAATTATTATGGAATAGCCCTCATCTTCATTTTTTTCAAACCATTTGTTTGTGGTTCGCTCGGTTTAATGTTCATGAGGCTATCGTGTTTACCTACATGTCACTTATTTCCACAGTGGTATCCTATTAAAAAGTAAAATAAATCCCAAAATTTAAACATAATCATTTTTGCGAACCCAAAAAGGCATAGGCTGCGAAGTCAGGTTATAGCATTTATATATCATTTTGATATTATATTTAAGAGAAAACAGTCAAGCATTTATCGTTGAGTTAATATTTTGTTATATTGTTGTAATTATATTTTGTGAAGCACAAATTGTTATTGTTATAAGAAATTGAATATAACCTAATATGACCAGTGGGCCCAGGAGTGTAATCGTGTGTTAATTTTATATCTAAAATATAACAATATATTGTTAAGACAACTAATAGTTTGTTCAAAATTTTGTTTGTTCAAATTTTATGTGTGACACATGGTTTGCAATGATTTTCTGCATGCCAAGTCCATTTCTGGCAAAAATTCATTGATTTTTGCCTTATTTAGGATGTTCATGTGAAGGTAAATTAAACTTTGCGGGGTAGCCTATCCGGAAACAAAACAAGACAATGTCTTAAAACAGTCTAACTAGATATTGTTAATATTGAATGTAGGTGTGAAGAAGAGAGTTTACTCGATTGCACACCACTATTCAAAGGTGCATGCATCAAGTCAGCCTCCTTCTGAGGCCACACTAGCACAGCTAGGTGGCCCTGCTAGAGTGCTTTGAGAATCTCTCCTGTAACTGCTGCGCTCTGATAGGGCCTCAAAATCTGGTGTCTCGTGACCCACACTTGACCCTGAAACTATGTCAAGTTCAATAATTCCTTTCACCTATGAGAGACAAGTTTATATAATTATGTCTCCCCTAAACTGGGCTATGGTCGTCATTATATGCCTAGTATTATTATGACCAGTACATGCGATCAACCTGTGTTGTACTATAGTTGGTCCATCCTATACAATGTCGGCCCAGCATAAAAGCAACGTTGGATCTGCGTCTTTTACTTGTGTTTATATAGACTTGCTTTTGTGTGAGGCAAAGATACCAGCAGCATGTCCAAAGTTATGATCAGATAACAACCACTTTTTGTTTAATGTTGGGACAGCATCTCAGATTGTGGATTAACATGAACCCAGCGCTGGGCCATCGTTCATATACTGGTGTGCAGTCACACTGACCCAATATTGGTTTAACGTTGGTCCATCGTTTGCGATGCAGGCCCAAATTATGAAAACATTGGGCCGCTGTAGACCTATCCTGTTTACGCTGTAGGTGCTTGATTGATGTATGTCAATTGTCTACGACGCTGGCCCAACATAAAATCAACATGTGTATATTGACTTATATAATAAAACTATAGGCCTACTAGTAGGATAGTCAATACACATGATACATGTACAGATGTATGCCTATATCTCATCAGACAATACTGACACGAGCACATAATGTCAGGAATAAATATCCACAAGATATCAGGCCAAGTTGAACACCAAATATAACATTTTAGATGTAGTGATGTAGTCAAACCCCTCCCTGGTCCACCACACCCTCTGCTAATCACGTTAAAAGAAGCTGTTAATTTCATAAAAATAGTCACGTGCCTGGCTACATGTACTCCTTGGTCTGACCATGTGATTGAGAATGTCAAGGACACCAATTCTGTTAGGTATTACCTTATTGGTCTGATACAAAATTAGGCCAAATTCATGAATACGTCTACAGAGCACATTCCACAGTTCTTTCATAGAAATATATCCTACTTCCTCCCTCTGAATGTTGCTAGGCGATTAATTGCATTAATAATGGCCTCGTCGGGTTGATGTTGAAATCAGGGTGTCGATGTTGCTTTTGTGCAGGGCTTGCGTTTCGCAACACTAACGGTAGTTGTGTTCTCCCAACAGACAATTATCTTGCATCCTCACTCATTCAAACCTCACCATGAATCTGATTCATTAACTTCCTAAGAAATACAACAACAATTCTCACGAACAAACCTATTCCTAAGAACTTGTCAATTTTTATTGAAGGGAAAAAGGCAAAATTGGGGAACCTCATTAAAATTAATGTAAAAAAACCCAGCAACATCCTTAAAATGGATTGTTGCAAGGAAAGAGCCCCATAGTTGAAAATTACAGAAAATTCGTCGTATGAACTGAGTGAGTTCAGAATAGTAAACGATAGAAATTTCTGGAGAGGTTTTACCCCTGACAGCAACCTGGGAAGATGATATGAAAATTACTGAAAACTGGGTTTTTTTCAAGGAAAGAGCGCCAATGTTAAAAATTGCAGGAAATTATCCCCAGGGACTGAGGGTGTTCAAAATGGTAAACGACAGCAATTCTAAGAGTAGCTTTACCTGGGACAACAACCTGTGGAGATTATATGAACGTGGCGGGGAAATACATTTTCTTGTTAAAGGGAAGAGCGCCAATGTTAAAAAAATACAGGAAATTGTTCCCAGGGACCGAGGGAGTTCAGAATAATGAACGACAGTAAATTCCTGATTTCTTATTTTGGACAACAATGTCAAAAATAAGAAATACGGGGATTTCTTCTCTATAGCTAGCTTAACTGGTAAATGTGCAGCACAAAAATTAAAAAAAAACTGTATTTCCTCTAGTCTAGTCTATGAACATGTTTACATCATATAATCATATTAATCAGCCAAAATAAAATCACCGATTTTTTTTATGATTTTAGCCTGAGCTAGTCCCTTTAAATCAAAAGTTTCCGGGACCTTATAATACAGAATTAGCTTGCTGGAATTTTGTTCCAGTTTCACCCCTTTTTGGCACAAAATGAGCTGGATCAGCTAGAACATCACGTCTTGAGAGGTAAGAGATCTCAGGGCATATAATAATATGATGAGTTGCAAAATTCCTTTTCCGAAAAAGTACGATGTGAAATCACATCCTGTTTTGTTGATGTTTATCAGTTACAATGTTTTGGAATGTTCCCTTTAGTATTGTCATGAGTCCATGTGCCGTGTATTTTTTGTATTTCCTCCATGGAATCTCCAACATTAATAAATAATTTATTTAGTATCGTCAGTAGACAGATACTGATGTTTTTCGTTACTTTGATTTAACCAAACATAACCTTTTTCAAGACAACCCTTTATTTAAGTAGGGAAAACAGAAGCCGACGGGTGAGCGTCCTAAATGGTTCAGATGGTTCTTTTGTAAATATCGCAGGCATCTTCACAGTACAGGAATAAGTAGTGATATAATGAGTGGTAGAAATGACCACCATCTCCCTCATTTATTCCGAACATATTTGTTGTGCTTAAGACGTTATCAGTCATTTGTAGCCCGTTGTCATGTCTACCAGTTGTAAGTTTTCATAGTTTTCATCCCATGTTTATTCTTGTTTGTCTCTTGGCATATAAGACATATAATGTAACATTTTTTATTAAATATCCCAAGTAAGTTATAACTGTACATTGGCTTTATGTATTTTATTAGCCTGCTTTATAACAAGATAAGTTTCAGTGACTGCCATATACAGCTATGGTTTATACCACCATGCACTGCGCAGGTTATTTATCATTCCTAACGTTAGAATTCATAAAATCTTTCCAGGTTGCTTGCCTAAGTAAAGCCACTCCTAGAATTCTTAAAATTGGCGCTCGTCTTCCCTTGAACAAAAAACGTATTCCTACCATTTGGATGCATCTTTCGAGGTTGATGTCCGAGGTAAAGCCACTCCTAAAATTGTTGTCATGCATTTCCTGTAATTTTCAACATTGGCGCTCTTCTCTTGAACAAAACAAAAACATTTCCCTAACATTTTCATATTATGTTCTCAGGTTGTGTCTGGAGTAAAGCCACTCCTAAACTTGCTTACATTGTTTTCTCCATGAACTCACTCAGTCCTTATGAAGAATTTCCTGTATTTTTTAACTTAGCTTCTCCCTTAGCAAAAATAGTTCCCCGTTTTTTTCATATCATGAAACCCGACAGCAATCCATTTTAGGAATGAGGTTTTTTGTTTCAATTAATGAGGTCCAGCAATTTCACAATAGATAAAACCTTGAATGAATGGGTATATCTAACACAATTGATGTCACTCTTTGGACTATCTGAGTCGAGGGAGCGGAGCTGAGTGATTATAGGTCACAGCGTTTTAGGATTAAATTGCTCAGCGACACCCAAGTCTTCGGCTGTCTGGGGATATTTTTCCCATCCATGCCTAGAACACCTTATCAGACGAGAGCAGGACACTCCTAGTAACACCATCCATATCCAATCATCAACCATGTACGTAATCAGGTGTATATCAGTATCACTCATTTTTGTATTTACTCATCGCTCCTAATTTGTTACAATCATTTATATATTTTAATAAATATACAGTGAATAAAACAATATTGGAGGTGTCCGTCTTTTAGTCAGAAGGCCCGTTAGTCAGAAGGCCCATTAGTCAGAAGGCACGTTAGTCGAACGGCTCGTCAGTCAGAAAACTGGTAAGGGTGATTAGTCAGAAGGCCCGTTTGTCAGAAGGCCCGTTAGCCAGAAAGTCAGATAACTACGTCATCGAAATCATCTCATTTGTGAACATCCCTATGGCCAATTATTTGTTATTATTTATTTATTTGTGCCAGTAACAACGTCTAGCACTTTTAGAAAGGTTAGAAAGGCTACGTTTTTAACCTAATGTTGCTGACGTAATTTCCAGCTTCAAATGAATGAAAAATACCCATAATAAGTGGTTATTTCCAAGCTGCCTTTAAATGACAGTCAATATTCTACATATATCTGAGGAACAAGATAACTAGTACAAAAATAATATTTGCATATCGTAGGCATCAATATACACTCCATGTCTTTGAACAGTTTAGAATAATGTCAATATGAACAAGCAATATGATCAATATACGCCATGAAAAATCACACAGGACGACGACGAATTAGTAGGAGGTGAGACTGACATTTCTTTGACTAGTGCTTTGAAAGAAATCAACAAATCTATAAAAGATCTTACACTTTCTCAGGACAATTTTCAATTCAACATAAAAGCCGAAATAGAAAAAACTGAAAGTTGCTGTAAACGAAAGCATAGAATTAAATTTGCAAGAATTTAGTGTCGGGCTGGACATGGGCCTACAAGACGTAAACAAGCGAGTGGATGTACTCACCAAACGCTTGACACATTTAGGGAATCAAAATGTACAAGGTGCGAATGCGGTTGTACACGCGGATACACGTCGGCCTGCTGGAATGTCAAAGCCAACTAACCCTTTCGATCCTGAGGTGAGCATAATAGTCTCTAATCTTCCAATACTAGGTGAGATGCCAAATGGTTCTAATTACAGGGTGACCAATTCAGGTCGCCTGGTCAGCAGTGACACTTTGAACACCAATGTAGACATGCAAGCGACTGAAACCAATCACGGTGGTGGACGGGGACGCGGGCACTTTGGCAGAGGCCGAGGCGTGTCTGGTCGTGGGTTTGCTTTTGGCCGCGGTGGAAGGTCCCGAGACGGCCGTCAGTATCAACATAATGAACATGACCAGCACCAGATGCCAGTCAACACAACACAACATTCCGAGAACATCCACCATCAATCTACAAATACAGCCACTCCTACCCCACCCCAACCCGGTACCTCAGCCCAGACAGAACAATAGGACTCAACCCAGTCCCTCGAGTCTTTAAAGATCATAAGCTGGAATGTTAATGGATGGACATATCAAAACCAAATGCTAAGATGTGAGATAATTAGAAACATTAATCCTGATATTGCATGTATAAATGAAACTCACCTGAAAGACTTGGATATAATTGAATTGACAGGTTATATATACATGGTTCGGATTCAATAGACCGGCTCGACATGTAAATGCACCCAAAGCTTCGGGTGGGATAGGTATTTTTGTTAAATATATTCTTTTCAGCACATATAATATACACATTGTGGACAAAAGTATTGATGGAGTATTGGGTCTACAATTTGTCGATAAATTGACCAATTATACATTTATTATATACTGCTGCTACCTCCCACCAGACAAATCTGTATGGAGTAACTCTACTAATTTCTTTGGACATTTAATTGCTCAGTTATGCATGCATAGTTATGCCGATTCTGTTTACCTGTGTGGTGATTTCAATGCGCGAACCGGTTCACTAGTTGATACAGCAGAGGAAGATAGTGACGTTCTGCCGAGAATATCATTGGACAAAGAACGCAATAATATTGGCGAGAAACTGGTAGAATTTGTGAAGGACATGAAGTTAGCTTTAGTAAACGGGCGTTTCCCGCCAGACTTTGATGATTTTACTTCAATTTCTAGTCGTGGTCGGTCTGTAGTCGACTACTTCATTGCCGAGCAGATATCATTGTCAAATTTTAGCAATTTTTGTGTGCACACTGTTACCAATTTACTAGCACAATATAATTTGCATAGCCTAATGGGGTCAAATAGTAGACCCCCCGATCACTCAGTGCTAGAGCTTGTAATAAATGTTCATGCCTTGTCAGACAATGCTATACATCTGTTAAAACCAACTAATGATTTTCATAATGATGATTTTATATATAATGTACCAGTGACTCATTCAGGTCCTGATCCGAAACAATACTTTACTAAATACTGTAACCTACATGTGAATAATGACTTTATGAACAATGATACTTGGAAGCTGGCTGTAAGTGATATGATTGATTATATTGAACGTTTAAATAATACTGAGAGAGACATCAATGATTGTTATAATTATATGTGTGCTAAGGTTTTCGATGAATTACATGTATTTTTTAAGAGTTTTGACTCTCGTAAGCAAACATAAGAAGCATAAGCATAGCAAGCCATACTGGGATGACGAACTGACTGATTTCTTTAAGAAAATGCATTCTACTGAGAAGATATTTTTAAGGTGTAGTGGAAACAAGGCTACAAAAACATTGTTACGTAATAATTTTATTCAAAGTAGAAGACAGTTTGACAAATTGCTCAGGAGTAAAGAACGATTATTTAGAAGAAATAAAGTGAAACGAATTGACGAGCTTAATGCCAAAGATCCCAAAAAATTCTGGGATGAAGTCAATAATCTTCTGCCATGTAAACCCAGACAAATTCCCCTAAAGGTTCAGCGTGGTAACGATAATATTACTGATGTCAATGATGTATTACGTGCATGGTCTTCAGATTTTTCTGGACTTTATAATAGGGCACCGCGGGATGCCCCAAGTGATAACTCAGATGATTTTTATGATAATTGCATGTCTCATAAGAATATTATAGAAAATGAAATGGGAAACAATTTCGGTGGTATTGCATTTCTAAATGAAAATATTAGTTATGATGAGGTGGAAAAAAATGTTCTTAAACTAAAACGGAATAAGGCATTGGGAATTGATGGCATACCAACTCATGTCCTGCAAGAAAGATCATTCCTAGTACCTGTATGGTTATTTATTACAAAATGTTTTGAATATGGTCGCATCCCATCAATATGGCAATATGGGATTATATCTCCTATACCGAAGAGTCGCGACAAAAATAAGTATGTTCCACTTAACTATCGAGGTATCAGTTTATTGTCTATATTTTCCAAAGTCTACTCTTCGGTTTTAAATACACGACTTTCTAAATATTTAGAAGCAGTAGGAAAATTGAATGAGGAGCAAAACGGGTTCAGGAAAGGCCGTTCTTGTGAAGAGCACGCATTTGTATTGTCTAATGTAATTAGGTCAAGATTGGACGAAAAAAGTAACACTTTTGTTGCATTTATTGATTTCGAGAAAGCGTTTGACTGGATTGACAGAGATCTGTTATTATATAAACTTTTGCTATGCCCAATAGATTGTAAATTTTACTATACAATTAAATCTTTATACAATCAAACATATGCAGGTGTCAAACTTAATGGGCATATTTCTAACTGGTTCGAAACGTATACTGGAGTAAGACAGGGTGACGCCTTGTCGCCTACGCTGTTTAACATATTTATTAACGATCTATCCAATGAATTAAACAGTCTTAATTTAGGTGTGAAAATAGGGGATGTTCTGCTCTGTCATCTACTTTACGCTGATGATCTCACTCTGATAGCCGACAATGAGGGTCAGCTTCAATTACTGTTGGATTGTGTACATAAATGGTGTGAAAAATGGAGAATGAATATAAATTGTCTAAAATCTAACGTAGTACATTTTCGTAAGACGAGATCTGCTAAGAGTAAATACTCTTTTAAATTAGGAGATATGTGCTTAAATACTGTTGATAGATATAAATATCTTGGGCTTATTTTTGATGAGTACCTGAACCTTGATTTAGGGGTGAATGATCTCTGTTTAAAGGGTGGTGGAGCTCTCGCCGCATGTATATCTAGATTTAAAGCTTTGAAAGATGTTGGATTTATAACTTTTACTAAGCTATATAACTGCATGGTTAACCCTGTATGTGACTACTTCTCTGCACTCTGGGGTCACACCTCATTTAAAGAATCAGAAAAATTACAAAATCGTGCCATCAGGTATTTTCTCGGGCTTGGGCCACGGACTCCCATCTTGGCAATGCAGGGGGAGATGGGCTGGTTGAGTCTTACTCTCAAACAGATTTGCAAATTATTTCTCGGATAAAATTACTAACATCCGTACAGTGATACTTGAGAAACAAAAACAAGATGATTATGATTATGAACCACCTAGTGTGAATACACCAAACATGATCAGCTTTGATACTTTCTGTCCTGTAACAGTTGAAGAAATTTGCAAAACCATCATGTGCTGCCCCACTACATCATGTGTGCTAGACCCACTTCCAACGCAATTGGTAAAAACAAATGTTGATATTTTATCACCTGTTATCACACGAATAGTCAATTTATCTCTAACCACTGGAAAATTACCTTCTTCACAAAAATCAACAATAATAACTCCATTGCTAAAGAAGGCTCCACTCGATCCGGAATCATTGAAAAATTATCGTCCTGTGTCTAATCTAACATTTGTTTCAAAATTACTTGAGAGAATGGTAGCAAAACAACTACATGATCATCTTTCACAACACCAGCCAGCATATCGGAAACGCCATAGCACTGAAACGGCATTAGCACGTGTTCAAAATGACATTTTGAGAGCTATGGATGACAGTAAGGCGACAGTCTTGGTGTTACTTGATCTCTCTGCAGCTTTTGACACCGTTGACCATAATTTATTGTTGGAGAGATTGAAGCAGTGTGGTATTTCAGGTACAGCTCAGTCTTGGTTCAAATCTTACTTAGAAGATAGATCTCAAAAGGTTCACCTTCGTGGAAGCAGCTCAGCATCGTCATCATTAAGATTCGGTGTTCCACAAGGGTCTGTGCTGAATCCAATTTTATTCACGATCTATACCATCCTCCTGGGTGAGATATGTCGTCGTCATGGTGTCCAATATCATCTCTATGCTGATGACACTCAACTGTATGCATCCTTTAAGGTTGGTGATGCAGTAGATCTCTTGAAAGCTCAACGTCGAATCGAGATGTGCATAGCTGAGATAAAAGCATGGATGGTGATGTTCATGTTAAAGTTAAATGATGATAAAACAGAATTAGTTATCATAGCACCACCATATTTTCTTCATCACAATAAGGTACCACTGTCTAGTGTGCAAGTGGGAGATAGTGGAATATCAACATCTAAATGTGCCCGTAACATCGGCGTAATGTTTGATCATCATATGGATATGACTACACAGGTCACTAAGATGTGTGAAGCAGCATGGTTCCAGCTCAGAAACATTAGATCAGTCAGATCCAGTCTCACAAAAGAGGCGACACTGAGGCTTGTTTGTTCTCTGGTGATGCCTCGCCTTGACTATGGTAACATTTCCCTCTATGGCACTTCCGAAGGCCTATTGGATAAATTGCAGAAAGCGCAGAATGCTGCCGCAAGATTAGTTGTAAAGTGTTTACGCAGTGACCATATCACTCCTCATCTCCGTGATCTACACTGGCTACCAGTCAGCTCCAGAATAAAGTACAAGATCCTTGTGACAACATACCGTGCTCTTCATAACGAAGCGCCAGCCTACATTTCTGAAATGCTGACTCCTTATATTCCACCAAGAACACTAAGATCTACCAATACGTCTCTGTTGACTGTGCCAACAACACACACGAAACACGGAGACAGGGCATTCTCCTGTGCTGCTCCCAGGCTATAGAATGAACTGCCAATATCTATAAAAAACTGTCCCTCCACTTCTACTTTCAAACAATCTGTCAAGACTTATCTTTTTAATCGAGCCTATTGCTGATGCCTTATTGTTGACTGTTTAGAGCGCCTGCGAACGACCGAAAAGGCTGATGTATGGCGCTATATCAAATGCTTTGTATTATTATTATTATTACTATGCATTATTAGGGTTATTTAGTTTAGCCATAACACTTGATAGTCTATATTAGTGCTACGTCATACGCGGTTTGGGCTGAGTGGGTACTGGCGATCTCGGCCCACGACCATTTCGGACCAGGTGACCTCGGCCCACACTTTTGTGACCTCGTCCAGCTTTGGTGACTTCGGCCCAAAGTGGTCTTAGTGACTTAAGCTCACTTTCCGAGGCAGTGTTACTGGGCCGAGGTCACTAAAGTGGGCCGAGGTTACTGAGCCGAGGTCACCAAAGTGGGCCGAGATCGCTATTTTAAAAACATTTTATGTATGTATTTCCTAAGGCCCAATAATAAAGTTTGAAGACGAGAAGGTTTAAAAATGTAGGCCTACATATGTATGTTTAGAGTTTCACTATGTTTTAAAATGATCTTCTTTTGCATAACAGATAATGCTATTGTTAGACAAAAGCATAATAACACATCCCTCGAATGTTACTTTTTGTTATGCTATAAATGTTTGTGGAATTAAACTATTGATATTTGGACAACATTTTTCTGTACCACCCACAAGTGAATTTTTTTATGTTGTTATTATTATTATTCAATCCTAGGCCTTAACCATTCCCACTTTAACCTGAAAATCACGACGATTAGATTACGGCACCCTTTAAACCCCGTGGTGACGATATATGGCGTTAACATATAAATTGGCGCTCACGCCCTAACTCGAAATGCGCTAAAATTTATCACGCCAACACATGGAAGTAAAATATATCACAATATAATGTAATGAAGTGAATGAACATTACATAAATGGAGTAGTGATGTGAAGTAAATTAATAGGCATCATTGCCACTTCGCCCCCCTTTCACCAGAGGACGCTTCGCCGTCGCATTTGAATGAGACGCCTCGCATCATAGTCATTTCGCATCATAGTCTTTTAAATGAGACATCTCGCATCATAGTCATTTCGCATCATAGTCATCTCGCCCCCGTCGCATTGTAGCAGTAATAACCTTCCCACAGCTACAGGCCTATGAACATACAGTGAGATTCATGAATATTGGTTTATCATGTGATTATATAAAGTCTGTTGTGTCACCATAGGCCTACACCTCACTAGATAGCAGCAAAATAAAAAATAAAATGAGATTAAAACAACTATATCCTGGTTATGTGTTTGTTTTCTTACATTGGCGGATTCGATATATAATCATAATGTTTCACCATGTTCACTGGAGTAGGCCTATAGCGAATATGATCTCTGCTAAATATATGTCTATGATGCGATAACTAGGCCTATAAAATGATAGGGTTTGGAATAAAATAGTGATGCATCAGTGTGGGCTTATAACGACGGCGAAATGACTATGGTGCGAGATGACTATGATGCGAAGCGTCCAATGACGGGGGCGAAAAAATCGATCCCATAATCCGAAATAATGACGGCGAAATGACTATGATGCGAAATGACTATGATGCGAAACGACCAACGACGGGGGCGAAATGATTATGATGCGAAGTGGCAATGATGCGAGATGTCCGGAAACCAGCAATTCAGGTTTCTATCAAGTAATTTGCTCCAATCAAGTAGTATTTCTTCTCATTTGCTAAAAATGATTTATTGCGGCATTGCCCAAGTTTCAACCATTTAAAACTACTATCGTTTTAGAAAAATGTATAAAGCAATTCACTGCTAATAGTAATTTTCACCCACCAAGTTGTGTGTCGCGGTATTGAGACACAACGTCAAGTGTGTGAAAATTTCAAATACTAGATAACTTTGCGTATACAGGGTTAATTCATGTTTTGATTCATGTTCTTTACTAGTATAAAGTGAGGTCCTCCACTTCTCCAAAGCTTACATAAAGACAGACATAGATAAAAATCCATACATCCATAGATATATCCATAGACTAATTTATCATGGAGACGTAGGTTGGTTATGTAGATATTTCTCGGCTGTCCGAAATCTACAAAAATGAAACGTTGAGCCTATGCCGGTTTAATGTCTCAGCATTTTGTGTTTGTTTGCAGGATCAGCGAGGGCGGGGGCTCTAGGGTAGTGGTTAGCACCGCTGCCTTTCACGCCAGAGTTCGGGGTTCGGTTCCCGGTCTCGGCAGTTTGAAAAAAACAAAATGTCTCTTCCCCATCCACGTGTGAAAGTCAGTATTGTGGGGAGCCAACTCTTGTCAAAACGTGCTGATTGATGTCACATTATGGCTTTACCATGCTTAAAAGGCGGTACTGAATGTGGTCACAATTAAGTGAAAAACAAACTATGCTGGGCCACGTCTTTGCCTGGCGAGCCCGGCCAATTTCATTTATGGCCTGGTCGAGGCCAAGGTTCTTAGTCACGTGACTTTCATGCCTGTGCTATTAAGGCTGGTGAACAATTTTCTGGGTCAAGTCATAGGAAATGCGTCAGCGGGGAAATACAATACTGTGAACAACTCTTCATCCGGGGAAGTGACCTTTCAAAAATGCTTGCCCTATTTTCATCTAAATATCGCAACTAGTCACAAACATTCGCCACTGGGGCATACCAGAGGCTACATGAAGCTCGGCCACGCCGCGTACGTGACTCTGGGGACCAGAGTAGGCCACGTCTGTGACGCTGACCCAGCATTAACCCTTTCAGTGCGGAGACCGTCTTTAGACTTCGAAATTAATATGCCGTCCAAAGATGTCAGATTTTGACGTTTAAAAACGATCCCCTCGCTGAAAGATTTAAAATATTTCTAATGGCCGTAGACCCATAACATAGGTATTAAAATAAATTGGAAAGAGCTTGCTAAGACCTTGACGATGATTTGAAATTGAATAAAACCTTTTGGTCTCCATGGTTTATATAAAATTATTTCAGTATTGGAAGGGTTTAGCTAGCCACCATAGGCTCCGTGTTTCTTGTTTGGTTGGAAGGCTAGTGGATCCTGAATGCATCAGCTCCTTTGTTGCCGATTTCCCAAAAAAAACAGTTAATTTCGGGAGATAAAAAATAGTTTTCCAGCCTGTTTTTTTATTGCTTGTTTTTATCGTCGCCCTCATTAACTTTTTTTTAAATAAGTCAAAAGTTTGTTTTACTTAGTCGCACTCATTAACTTTTCCAGAAATATATCTAATGTTTTTCTTTATTTGATCGCCATCATTAACTTTTTCAAAAATAGGTTCAATGTTGTTTTTTCTTAAATGTATTTTTTTCCGCCCTCCCTTATTAGATTTCATATTTTTTCTGATCTAAAACAGAGAAATTAAACATAGTGGCCTAACACATTTTATTTAAATTCTCACCCATTTGACGTTGTGTCTCGCTAAGGCGAACCGCAGCATCAAGTGGCTAAAAATTATCCATAGGCCTATGTGTTCAATTTGAGAACAAACATTTGCAAATATTCATGTTTAAACACACATTTCATTGCAATTTTTTTCAGACAGTTATTTTTTGTTTGTTTGCAAGCTCAGCTAATACCAGATGACACAGGCCCCTCTCACTCCCTGCATTCACCCAGGAAGGTAATCGTCCCGCCTTCTTCAAAAGTGATATCCAGGTTTGGAGATTTCAGGTCCTAACAAACAACTACACAGAGCACTGTGTAGGCCCATGTTGTCTCCAAACTAAACGGACGTCACACTTTGCACTGTAGGGAGTGTAGCAAACAACATGCATTTAAACAATGTTGTTTTAATATTGAACCAGAATCTACTACGCTGTCCCAAGATTAAACCAACATTTGGTCAATGTAACGTGTTTGCTGGGGATATATCGATACATTGAGACGTTTGGCCAACATTAAGCCAACATCAGGTCAATATCTCATGGTAGCTGCGAGTTGAGACATTTTATGTCCAGCAAAGTGTAAAACAACGGCGTGAAAGAGAGCCGGAAAAGCTCAATGTTTTATCATTAGGCCTACCTAAACACACCAAGGCCATGGTCAGGGTGAAAAGTTTCCAACTGGTTCGATTTTTTTGCGTTTGTGCCGGTTTTGTACCCTGATGACATCGCAAGGTTCTGACACAGTGATCTCCATTTTTAAATGTAATAGTTCTAATACGATTACAAGTTTACGCCTGCTGAAAATGGCCTAGTTTTCGAAGGCACTTAAAATATTCGTCTCAATTTCATTGCATCGAGTTTTGTGGTAGGCAGCGCGAGTGTCGTTTTTAACAGCTGGCTGTGTAAACAAAATGGCGGTCAGTGTGACTGGGCCCAGTCATACCGGGTACGATCTTGTATTATCACAAGGGTGAAATGGGAAAATATTGGAAAAATATAATGTATCTGAAAAATGGGAAAAAAGAAATATGGAAAATGACAAGAATTTATAATTGGGAACTATAATGTGAGGGTGTGCTACTCTTTCTATGGAGAGAGTTGAGCTCCTGTATTAACACAGTGTTGCCCGTCAATAAGCTGAAAAGCTGATTGAGTTAAAATCAAATCAAATCAAACCTGTTTTGCACGAGTAAATACCACATTTATTTCGAATTTCGCGTCTGCTCGCCTGCCATCATCGCCTGGGTGTTTGCTCTCGCATTCACGCTGTAGGTCCGTTTTGCGATTAGACATTACAGTAGAACACTGTTGTTTTCATGCTGGGATAGCGTCTACGACGCTGGCCCAGCATTAAAACAACATTGGCTGAAAATCTCGTAAAAAATTCCGTGAGGGATTCTGGTCCACAGATGATACCTGCCCTGCTGCATTAGAACAGAAGTAGCTGCTTAGTTTTCAAGTAATCAGTTACCACTGTTTGTCTCGTATATACTGCGTACAAGACACACAACAGTATCAGCTTACTTTTCAAGTAAATTTTTTTAGTGCTGTTTGTCTTGTTTTATACTGCCCTGTAAAGGCATAAAGTAGTATCTGCTTACATTACTGCTGTTTTGTCTTGTCTTATACTGCCGTTCAAAGTCAAGCAGCAGTAACTGCTTATTTTTCAAGTTAATAGATACCACTGTTTGCCTCTACAGGGTCGTGCTGTGACGACGCTGATCAACACTGTGTTAATCATACAGACCTCATTCAAACATCATTAATAGGCCTAATCATAGTACTCGGTATAGAATCCATCAAATACCGTACTCTCACCCGACATACATAGGGTCAAAGGTTAAGGTCACATTTGTTTGCGAACCTCAAGACTGGAAAACTATTACTCAATTCAGTTTATTCAGTGTACGGTACTTGATACAATGCCTATACTAATTTGATAACAATCAGATAATATGATAATACCTCGTCCCCTTAAATATGAAAATGTGTATCTGCCACTTTGTAAAGTGGCAGATACACTCTTTCATATCAAAGGGGACGACGTTTTGACAAGAGTTGGCTCCCCACAATACTGACTTTCACACGTGGATGGGGAAGAGACATTGTGTTTCTTTCAAACTGCCGAGACCGGGAACCGAACCCCGAACTCTGGCGTGAAAGCAGCAATAATTATGTCAATGCTGACATTTTAAATATCAATAACATCTGAATACACAAGCGTTTCTCCTTTAGCATGTTTAGTAGAAAGACACATAAGATGACTTAGTGGAAATATATTACGCCCAACATTTAGCGAGAATTACAACAAAAGCGTAATTTTCTGGTCCTTTCGTAACTCCATACCGGTCACATGCTAGAATGTCGTGTATAGATCTATACATTGTATATTGTATATAGGTATTATCCCAACTTCTGTTTTCCTTCTGTTCCGATACTGCCATAACATATAGAAAATGTTGGCTCAGTACCGGGCCAGCGTCGCAGATGGTGACCCAGCGTTGAACCACCATCGGGTTTTCTCACACGCACTGGTGGTGTTTCCACTATGAGACGTATTGCGTGATCAGCCCATACCGCACTCTGCTGTACTACATGTAGTGCTAAACATGTTGTATGCATGCATGCTGTGTAGCAGGTGAGCGGTGAATGCTATTTCGGCGGGTCTAATATGGTCGTCTGTCATGTCGGTCAACTGTACACTTATTTGCGCCGTTGAAAATTTTGGACAATCGACAATCGTGTGAGAAAATACAAACGGTGTTCATTTTCGTGCGGTATGGGAAAATACAGCACATGTCCAAGGAATAAGGTGTTCGCCTAAAGGCTCACACCTTATTCCTTGGACGAGTGCTTGTATTTTCCAATACCGCACTCAAATGAACACCGTTTGCATATCGTCTAACTGCACCCTTAGCCCTCACGATGCATCAAATCATCATCTTACATCCCTCAAAATAGACTAAATTTTCCTACAACTAAGGTTTTTAGAAGGGAAATTTCCGTGAAACTATTTACCAATACATGGAAACTTTATTTATTTTTTTCACCAATTTTAAATAATTTTCATCTACGGCTTTTAGTGGATGAATATTACAAATTCAGGCTCGAAACGGCTAAGCATTTATATAGAGTGTAGCGAAGTACAAAACTGACATATTTCATAAACTTCATTCTAAAATCAGTTAATTTTTATTCACAATGAGATATGAATTGCGGCAGTTAATGATTAACCAGAAACACAGCAAATACGAGACATTCAGCCAATGTTGATTTGATGTTTAGCCAATATCGTAGACGGTGGCCCAGCATCAAACCGACGTACACTATATATTGCTAGCTGGATTAACCACTTCAGCGAGGTGGACCGTCTATAAACGTCTGAGTCTGCGGTCAATGCCCTTTACCGGGTGGTAGGCATATCGTATTTTCAAAGATACAATGATATAAAATGATTATTAATCCTTCAAGCTCAATATTTAAATATACACATCACATCTGTTAAATACCTGTCACGGCATAGTAGGCCTATAACCACGTTGGGCTATCGCAGGCTTAATGTTGGATGAATGGGGTTTCGAGCCACCTGTGTGCTAAACTGGGCCAGGAGAACTTCCTGAGAATTGTGAGATGAATTAGATGACACTGCCCGCCAGAGACATGCAGGACTCGAATTTCGAGCCCTGTCGATCTGAAGCCGAGAACGCTACCTCTCGGTCACGGAGGCCCCATATTTGAATGTTTATGATTGACCGGGAAGAAACATTTTTGTTTCTAGAAACTTGAATGCCAGAGCGGGGGACGAGCCCGCACTCTCCGACTTTCCAAGCACCAGGATCCCCGCCTTGTCGTGGATGAAGGCTTAACGTCTCGTGTTTGCTAGATTTTCAAAACCAAGATGAGTGCAAGCAACGATAAGATCGTAGTTGTGGGCTATTAAGCCTGGGAACTCAAAAATACCGCCGTCTTTAAGATACAGGCCCAGCCAAAACTATCTGTTTAAAGACCATCCAATGACTAACATGATTCACTTCTGAGTATGTGTGTGTCATATAAATCATGCATCAATTTCACAGCACGAACTCTTCAAAGTGCCAATATTTCGACACGCTCGAGAGTCTGTTTATATTAGGGCTGAACACGAAGCCAGCAACATAACCTAAGTTGATTACCGTTGTCCCCCTGTCATTTTGGCAGTTTTTATTCATTTGAATCTGGAATTTTACAAATGAAATGTTGTTAGGGAGACACGAATATCACCTCAGATTCTGTTATCATGCTTCCCAGCAGACACAAGACGTTGAATCAATGTTAGTTTTTTTTCCAATGTTGATTCAACGTCTTCTGTCTGCTGGTTCAGCCCTATTTTTCTTCATTTCAAGCTGAAATTACTGATTGCAATTTTTAGCTCGAAATGACGGAAAACATTAGCCGTGGTCAAAACATTTTGATGATTTCTCTTTCAATACTCAATTAATTCTTATGAAGTGTTTATTGTCATATGGCGACTACCCTAAACATTCACACACTTTTATTAAATAATTATTTCCAAAGTTTGACGTGACTACTATCAGGTGGTTATGTAATTCGGATTTATTATGAAATACATGTTTTAGATACTAACTTTTAAGCAATGTAATATTTTTCAATAAAAATTTCAGGGTACTCACTAGAACCAGTTAGGCTAAATATAGAGACGAAATTACTGATTTCTTATTTTTGACAACTATGTCAACAATAAAAAATACGGGAATTTCGTCTCTATATCTAGTCTAACTGATAAATGCGCAGCACAAAAAAAACAAAACCTATCCAGTTCTAGTCTATGGACATG
>OZ024910.1:6856803-6934303 GCA_964017125.1 Flabesymbios commensalis | reverse complement strand
GGATCCACGACCCTCACCTTTACGGTGTGTGGCAGTCCATGGCTGAGATCCACGACCCACACCTTTACGGTGTGTGGCTGTCCACGGGCTAGGATCCACAACCCACACCTTTACGGTGTGTGGCAGTCTACGGCTAGGATCCACGACCCACACCTTTATGGCGTGTGGCAGTCCACGGCTAGGATCCACGACCCTCACCTTTACGGTGTGTGGCAGTCCACGGCTAGGATCCACGACCCACACCTTTACGGTGTGTGGCAGTCTACGGCTAGGATCCACGACCCACACCTTTACGGTGTGTGGCAGTCCATGGCTGAGATCCACGACCCTCACCTTTACGGTGTGTGGCAGTCCACGGCTAGGATCCACGACCCACACCTTTACGGTGTGTGGCAGTCTACGGCTAGGATCCACGACCCACACCTTTACGGTGTGTGGCAGTCTACGGCTAGGATCCACGACCCACACCTTTATGGCGTGTGGCAGTCTACGGCTAGGATCCACGACCCACACCTTTATGGCGTGTGGCAGTCCACGGCTAGGATCCACGACCCTCACCTTTACGGTGTGTGGCAGTCCATGGCTGAGATCCACGACCCACACCTTTATGGCGTGTGGCAGTCTACGGCTAGGATCCACGACCCACACCTTTACGGTGTGTGGCAGTCTACGGCTAGGATCTACGACCCACACCTTTACGGTGTGTGGCAGTCCATGGCTGAGATCCACGACCCTCACCTTTACGGTGTGTGGCAGTCTACGCCTAGGATCCACGACCCACACCTTTACGGTGTGTGGCAGTCTACGGCTAGGATCTACGACCCACACCTTTACGGTGTGTGGCAGTCCATGGCTGAGATCCACGACCCTCACCTTTACGGTGTGTGGCAGTCTACGGCTAGGATCCACGACCCACACCTTTACGGTGTGTGGCAGTCCACGGCTAGGATCTACGACCCACACCTTTACGGTGTGTGGCAGTCCATGGCTGAGATCCACGACCCTCACCTTTACGGTGTGTGGCAGTCTACGGCTAGGATCCACGACCCACACCTTTACGGTGTGTGGCAGTCCATGGCTAGGATCCACGACCCACACCTTTACGGTGTGTGGCAGTCTACGGCTAGGATCCACGACCCACACCTTTACGGTGTGTGGCAGTCCATGGCTAGGATCCACGACCCACACCTTTACGGTGTGTGGCAGTCTACGGCTAGGATCTACGACCCACACCTTTACGGTGTGTGGCAGTCCATGGCTGAGATCCACGACCCTCACCTTTACGGTGTGTGGCAGTCTACGGCTAGGATCCACGACCTACACCTTTACGGTGTGTGGCAGTCTACGGCTAGGATCTACGACCCACACCTTTACGGTGTGTGGCAGTCCATGGCTGAGATCCACGACCCTCACCTTTACGGTGTGTGGCAGTCCATGGCTGAGATCCACGACCCACACCTTTATGGCCTGTGGCAGTCTACGGCTCGGATGCACGACCCAAACATCTATAGCGTGTTGCAGTCCACTGCTAGGATCCATGACTCACACCTTTACTGTGTGTGGCTTCCCACGGCTAGGATCCACGACCTACACCTTTACGGTGTGTGGCTGTACAGGGCTAGGATCCACGACCCACACCTTACGGTGTCTGGCTGTCCAGGGCTAGGATCCACGACCCAACCTTTCCGGTGTGTGGCTCTGCACGGCTAGGACTCACGACCCAAACCTTTACGGTGTGTGGCTGTTCAGGGCTTGGATCCACGACTCACACCTTTACGGTGTGTGGTTGTCCAGGGCTAGGATCCACGACCCACAACTTTACGGCGTGTGGCTGTCCGTGGCTGAGTGCTAGTCATTTACTCATTTGAGCCCCATTCTCCTAATAATATACACAATTTGGTATATTTTAAATACAATTATTTTATTGCGAAACTAAAAATGTCATCACAATAAGGACGTTCTCTACTTTATTTGACCCTATGTCGTATTTAAATTTTCATCCATGTTCACAAGTGTGTCTCGCTACCGCGATCCACAATTTCATGTGGGTGGAAAATGCTAATATTTGTTTCATTTGACATCAAACAATTGCAAATCTTGTTTTTTCAGTACACATCTCCTTCCCAATAACTGTGATATGTTCGGTTAAATTGCAAACGATTGTGTCGTGTTTAGTACTTAAAGGGTTAATAATATCCAGATAATCGTGTTCATCTTTGGTGGGAAACACGTCTTGTGTAAAATTACAGCTACTCAAACTATTTTTGATTGTGTGACAAATTAACCCTTGTTCTGCTGAATCGTCAAATGAAGATAAAATTATTCCCATGCTTGAAAAATGCATCTCTGATTATTAATTATTGGATTAACTGAATATCTACCAAAATAAATTTCAGCAAATTTAGTTATTTTTATATTGATCTAAAATGTTTCAAACTATTATAAACGTCGTCCCCTTGGATATGAAAAGGTGTATCTGCCACTTTGCAAAGTGGCAGATACACCCCTTCATATCCAAGGGGACGACGTGTGCTGCTGATTCGTTTATTTCAATTTTTCATTTATTTGAAGTTGGAATGGTAACGCAATTTCCAGCTTCAAATAACGCATTTTGTCAATTCTTGAAAAACTAAAGCCTTTGATAAAATATTTTAAAATTATTTATTATTTATCCACCACATATCTCATTAAGTTCAGTGATAATTTTATTTATTTCAAACATGCTTGGAACCGTATAGTAATATATAGGGGCTTAGCAATAAAAGGGTTATAGTGAGAGATAATAAAAAGTCTACAACTTAGCACTTCAAGGGTTAACCCTTTAGGGCTTTGTCAAGTTAAAAAAATCCAAAAATCCGAGAAAAACTCGAAAGTGGGTGGGTGGGACAAGCCAAGAAATTTGTTTGTGTTGTTTTCATGTTTCGAAATGTTAAAAAAAAAATATATAAATATCGATAGGCAGGTGGGTGGGTCATGTCTGGCCAATCCGAGTTTTTCTCGGATTTTTGGATTTTTTTAACTTGACAAAACCCCTTAGCCGCCAAAATATCCAATTAGAATTTTCACCCACTTGAAGTTGTGTTTAGCTGACGCGATCCAGATCTTCAAATGAGTGAAAACTATCAGATTTGACAAAATGAAGGTCAACAAATATCAAATTTTGCTGATTATTGTCATTTTTTATTTTTTATATGTTTAAATGCTGATATGTAATGTGATAAGAAAAAATGTAAAAAACAAATATGGACGGCACCGGCGGTAAAAGGGTTAACAGGATTTACCCTAGTGTGTTTATCTCCAACGACAGTATCGCATACGGGGTGATTTCACTTGGGACGTTACCTGGTTACAGGCTATGATTGAGATAACGTCGAAATTAAAATGACTGGTTTTCGTTTTCATGATCATTTCTATCTCTATGTGAAATGGGAATAAATGGATGAATTGGGCTTCAGGCCACTTTTTTTATATACAAGTAAACTAGCCCGATAAAACCTCCTGTGTATGAGAATAACCACCCGATGGTTATATTATGCAAATACAAATATAGAGATTAAAATATAGATATAATAGAGCTTTCTTGTATCATGAATACAGAGCTGCTAAAAAATCTCACACTCCTATATGATAATATTGCATTCTATACAGTGGACCTAACCTTACAATGCGGACATATTTTTGTGTAAACTAAGGGGACAATTTTTCGATTTGAAATCATCATAAATGTCTTAGTTAGTTATTTCCGTTTTTTTGAATACCTATGTTATGGGTCTACAGCCATTATAAATATTTTATTCTTTCAGTGCGGGGGTGACTATAGACGTCAAGATTTGATGTCTTTAGACGTCATATTATGACGTCTAAAGAAGATCCCCGCGCTGTAAGAGTTAAACCTCTGAATATGCGGCTAATGTTTACATACGGCGCACACACATTAACTAATCATGCTTGTCATTTAATCTTCAACATTCCACTAGTAAAGGTAATAAGCGAGAAAAATAAGAATAGGGCATAGTCCCGGCTTCGGGCTTCTTTCAGTGCAGAAAGCAACGTAAAGCAATTTCCACTCACTGCTAATGTTTGTGTTTCGTAAACAAACATTAGCTCCACATTAAACGGTTTAACCCTTTAACAGCCAAATTATTCAATTGGAATTTTTACCCACTTAAAATTGTGTCTCGCTGATGCGACCACCGACTTCAACTGACTGACAATTATCCAGATTTAACAAAGTATAAGTGGACTATTTTCAAATCTTGCTGATTGATGTCACTTAATGGCTTTAACATGCCTAAAAGTCGGTACTGAATGTGGTAATATTAATTGAGTGAAAAACCCAATATATTCGGCACCGGCGGTTAAAGGGTTAAGCATTCTCAGCAATTACGCGACGTTCATTCAATTATGTTTCAATGTTGGGTCAGCGTCGCAGATATTGGGCCAACATTCAACCAGCATTGGGTAAAAGTCTTGTGTTTGATGCACTCAGGAAACAGGCCATGTTGATCGATACTGTGTTAATGTTGTCCAGCCATCTCTATTCCAGCAAATATGAGGTGTTCAAACAGTGCTGGTGTAATGTTAGGCCGGCGTCGCAGATAAGACGACGGATCAACGTTTTTTCTTTTAACTCATTTAACCCTTTAAACGCCGGTGCCGCATATATTCGAGTTTTCATTTATTATTAGCACATTAAGTACCATCTTTTAAACATGTTAAAGATAAATTGTGACACCAATCAGCAATATTTGAAAACAGTTGACCTCCATTTTGTTAAATCCGAATCTGAATATTCATATTAAATAATTTGGCGTTTAAAGGGTTAAAACATTTATTACTTGTACATATATTTACACCAGTATATTATATACTTGTACATATATTTACACCAGTTATCGTGCACTGAAAAATATAATGTACCATTCATTTGAATTACGCATGCGTAAACATAGACTTCCCGCCGTGAATGAATATTCATCGATCTATATCCACCAAGACGTTGAACCTGCGATGGTTCAATGTTGCGGCGGCGTTGTAGATGGTGGCCCAACATTCAGCAAGCATGGGTTCAACGTCTCGTGTTTTGGGGCTATTGCCAAGGTTCAACGCATCGCGTTCCAGACAGAAGGGGAGGTGGGGCTAATGTTTGCTCACTTGTAATTATGTCTCGCTGCCAAAATCCACAACTTCAAGGGAGAGAAAATTACTCAGATATACAAAATTTCAATCAAGGCATATATGACAATCTAGAAAATTTGCTGCACATTATTTTATCCTTTTGATTTTCCTATTTGCAGGAAAAATGAAATAACAAGAAAACGGCTATAGTCACTAAATTAAACACAATTTTAACTCAGTTGAAATTGTGTCTACCGCGACCTGAAACTTCAAGTGGGTGAAAACTAGTCATATTTGTTTAGTTTTATGCCATACTTCGGTCCAAGTTATCGTACTCGTCATCATCACGAAATGAAGTCTGTTTCTGAAGACGTCAGATTCTGACGTCTAAACTCGATCCCCGCATTGAAAGAGTAAAACATTTATAATGGCCGTAGACACATAACATAGTTATTCAAATAGAGCGGAAAAAGATATTTATGAAGATTACATTACGTATTTCTAAAGGCCGTAGACCCATAACATAGGTATTCAAAGGAATCGGAAAGAGCTAACTAAAACATTTATGATAATTTCAAATTGAATAGAACCCTTTGGTCACCATGGTTTTTACATAAATAACTCAGCGTTGTAAGGGTTAACCCTTCTCCTGCAGTTCAAGATAATAGTCGTTTTTAATCAGTTTTATTGGCCGATCAAACCAATTTTATCGTGTATGAAATGACAACTTACGCATAAAGATTTGTAAATTTTTGGTGTGTAAGTAAACAAATATTAATAATTTTCAGCCACTTAAGGTTGTGCATCGCGGTAGCGAGACACCGAAGTTGCTTAAATATAATAATTTAGCAGGATAACGATTAATATAATATTCAGTAGAATAGAGTCCGTCGTTGAGTGGCGACATGAATTTGATGTGATCGCTTATGATAATAAACGATAAAAAAAATATTTTTAAAGACGATAAACAATAATTAACATCGATGCACTAGTTCCAACCTTAACTTGACGAAGCCGTCAGACATTTTCCTGAAAGACGACGGGGAGCAGCGGGTATCTAACCTATGACAACGTATCCGTATTTCTGAATGAATCCGATAGCATGTTCATATTTATAATTTGACTACAATTTCTATGAATATGTTTGTATAGATCGAATCATAACTTGCCATTATTTTGTTATGTTATCCACGCAATGCGGCGTCTTTGATTAGCATGACCCATGAGAATATCCACCAATCTATGTTACTGTACTGTACGTCTCTTTTACAGAAAATTATAATGGAGGATTATCGTGGTTTGATGGTGATTACATACATTTTGCTCAGTGGTCTGGGAAAAGCGATGGTACGTTTCTTTCTCACTCCTATATTTTTCATATAATATTACTAGTTTTCTCCTTTGTCTGATTTATTTGTAGCCGACACAACCACCACCTTTAAATAACTGAAAAATATTACTATATTTTATAGTTTAATCTGCCTTCCATGTTCGTTTGATAATATGGTGGAAAAGATCTGTAGCTACATCTTTGCCAAATTTTTATTTAATAATTTATTGTTGTTGTAAAGTGTTGAAAAACGGGTTTTTAAACGTCACCCAATGTTTAATTCTCTTTTGTGTGATATACACACAACATTACTAAATAAATTATCAGTCGGGACAAAATCTGATTGCTGAATTGTGCTTCAAATTTGATGAATGGGACCTGACACTCCAAACAAAATTAAAATGGATTACAATCTAGCCATCACTGGTAATTTAAAGATAATACTTTTATTTACTTTGAGATCGGAATCGCTACCGCGATTCCGATCTCAAAGTAAAAAAAGTCACCCAATTTATATTTTATCTGCAATTTAAGCACTCCTTTTTGTTGTATTTCAGGGCCAGGTTTTTGACTCGACCACGTGTGGAGTTGATAAGACCTGTATTGAGGGTACAGTGTTTATCAGCTGGATTAACAACGGTACTGGTAGCTCTGTGATTTTTGAGATGGAGTCTCAGGCGGAAGGATATGTGTCTCTGGCTTTCTCTGACGACACCGCGATGGTAGGTATAAGGCAAGGAGGGCAACCACACACGTACACAGACACACATACAGACATACAGATGGACAGACGGACAGACAGAATCTCAGACTGGATGTTATGTGTCTCTGGCCTTCTCTGACGACACCGCAATGGTAGGTATAAGGAGAAATAGATAGACGAACGGACGACGGACGGACGGACGGACGGACGGACGAACAAACGAACGAACGAACGAACGAACGAACGAACGAACGAACGAACGAACGAACAAGGTAACAAGGTAACAAGGTAACAAGGTAGTTTATTCAGGATCCCGTAGGACATGAGAAGCCAGGTGTGCGATACAGTGTGAGTAAATATAACATACCTGTGACAAGGGCATGCCAATCGTTATTAATTTAAACCATTCATTACGTTATTTATAATAATAATAAGTTGTGCTAGGTGATACAATAACTCCCGGTTTTCACTTGAGAATAATGCATGCATTTTAAATGTTGAGGGTCTATCATAAAAGTAGCAGCTTAATAAAAAATTTCTGTCTCTTTCAAAGTGCCCACATTCGAAAAGATAATGATATTCATCACCGATGAATCTGTTGTGACATAAGGTGCAGGTACGTCTATCACGTGAAATACCACAAAAACTACCGAGTACAATGGGTAGTTTGGAATTCCTGCATCTGAAACGGGTTATAGATTTTCTTATATTCGGTGCAGTTAATAAAAGGTATTTTTCTAGAATAAAATTAGTTTTGAAAATCCTATAGTTTGTACATTTGCCACTATTAAATACTTCTTCCGACCATTTCTGTATAAATTGATCTTCTAAACGTCTTTTAATTACCTCCTTGAAACATTCAAAACTATTGGGGATGTGCTGAGCATTCCAGACACCTGGAAAGCCACAATCTATCAAACTATCCTTAATATACAATATCCATTTTGATTCGTAAATATTTAGCTCAAACATACAGTAAAACAATTTATAAATTAATGATGAAAGTTTACATTTTTGATCCGTAATCAAACGGGCCCAAAAACATAAGGCTCTACATTTGACATGTACCTTGAGGGGGAGAACACCCAATTCTCCATATACCATGTTATTGTATGTACATTTATTTACAGATAAAATATATTTACAAAAACGTAGCTGTAGTTTCTCTAAAATGACACAATCTTCAGGTGCCCATACTTCACAGCCATATAACACCGTTGGAAGAACAATAGCATTAAACAGATGTAATTGCAAGTCTATGGGGAGATTAAGTTGTCTACTTCTTTTCAAAATACTGAACATTGCTCTATTACCTTTATCAAAGAGTTCCTGCTGAGCTTTAGAAAATTTTCCATTATAATTAAATTTTACACCAAGATATAAATAATCAGAGCATATTTCAAGCATCTTATCTCCTAAATAAAAATGAGGGTGCTTTCTTATTTTACCTCTGGAAAAAATTACCACTTTGGTCTTTGAAACGTTAATTTTTAAATTCCAATCATTACAATACAAGTTCATGCTATTCAGAGCTGCTTGTAATTCTTCAGGTGATTCAGCGAGTAAAATTGTGTCGTCTGCATATAAAAGTACATATATCTTCAGATAGCTAACAAGGTTATCATCCATTATATCAGTGGCGATATCATGGATATTTGATAAACCATTATATTTGTTCACTAAGTAAGACTTAAGGTCTGAAAGAGCGCCAAAGAGAACGAATGAGCGCCAAAAAGCCAACAATCGGTAACGAACTAGCGAATAAACTGCGAATCCAATATTGGACCAACAAATGGACGGACAGACGAACGAACAAAAGAAAGAGCGAACACAAACAAACAACTCTTGCTTGTCTAATTGTTTTCTATTTGTTCTCAGGGAGCAGACAGTGTGATAGAATGTGTGAAGAACAGTGACTCCACAGTGTCTATCTACCAGTCGTACAACACAGGCAAATTAAATTCCAGGCTCAGTGTGAGTAGATCTAATACCAACTTGGCATCATTTCCAATAGAAAAGTGTAACTTAATTTTTATACCAGAAATAATATGATATTAATGGATACAACTCTATTTGTCTAATAATATCCGCGCTGCTAAATAATATAAATGAAAACGAAAATGAAAAGTTTTAAATAAAATAAAATATTCCTACATGTACTTTGTTAGGAGATCTAAGTCGTCTACTTGGTAATTAACCCTTAAAGCACTGAAATGTTATTCTTCAATAATGTCTTATACTCGCCGTTAAATTAAAAATGATCAACCAGAAATAATATGATATTAATGGATACAACTCTATTTGTCTAATAATATCCGCGCTGCTAAATAATATAAATGAAAACGAAAATGAAAAGTTTTAAATAAAATAAAATATTCCTACATGTACTTTGTTAGGAGATCTAAGTCGTCTACTTGGTAATTAACCCTTAAAGCACTGAAATGTTATTCTTCAATAATGTCTTATACTCGCCGTTAAATTAAAAATGATCAACCAGGATCGCATGATTTTCGGCGATTTCTCCGTCAATTTTAAATCAATTTTCTTGAAATTTTGCAAAGGCCATTTTCAATAAAATTTCTAATAGCGGTAAAAAAAATTGCAAAATGGTATTAAATATTTCAAAAGTTAGAACATTTGCCATGTACTAAAATCCTAGAATTAATGTAATGGGGTTTCAGAGGGACGTCGTAGTGTCAATTTACTACATGTACTTTTTAAATACGCTATATAATTTTAAGAAATTTTCAGGGCTGTTAGAATTTCATTAGAAAATAGACACTGCAAAAATTGAAGGAAATTGACGGATAAATCGCCGAAAATCATGAGATCCTGATTGATCATTTTTAATTTGTCGGCAACTATAGTTAGCCTTTTGTTCTTTATTTGAATAAATATGTTATGGATCTACGGCCATTAAAACTTTTCAACCTTTTCAGCGCGGTTATCGACTTTAGACGTCAGAATCTGGTGTCTATAGACGTCAGATTATGATGTCTAAGGTCAATCCCCGCTCTGAAGTAGTTGATAATACACCTTTCCAATCCAGAGGGAACGATTTCTGGTTTTAAAGAACGAAAACTATTTTTATTTATGAAAAACAGACATCTCTCAAAATCGCATACGTTGATTTACTTAGCATTTACTATCAAGCTTTAGTTAATCTGAGTTGCATTGCTTGGTATGTAGGCCTAGTCTGGTTGACTATGTATATGTAATTGTAACCCTTTAACCGCCGGTCCCGGTGATTCGTTTTCTTTTTATTTTATTAGAATTACATTACATACCAGCTTTTAAATTAAAAAAAAAGTGACATAAATCATCACATTGTCTGAATCGCTAACTTACATTTTGCCACATCTGAACAATTTTCAATCACTTGAAGTTGTGACTCGCAAGTTGTGAATCACACGAAACGAGTGAAAAGGGTTTAATTATTTTTTTATATAATCACTCACCCTGATGACATCGCAAGGCTCTGACACAGTGACCACCATTTTTAAATGTATTAGTTCCAATACGACCTCGCGCAGTAAATGAGTTAGATGGCCCAGTCAAACCGGGTAATAATCACTACTAGTGCAGGAGTATTAAAAAAAAATGCATAGAAACCTGTAACAGATTTGCAGAAAGCTGATTTTTTTCAGAATTGACAGAGGAATACTCTGTAGAGTCCCTCCCCGTGTTGACTTTTATATTTTTAAGTTGATCGCCATCTTGTTGAAAAAAATATGGCATAGGGGGGCCCACTACAATATGATATTATGTTCAGCACAGTTCAATATAAATTGTTGTAGGGTCTACTTATCTCTGAAATATTTTCTTCGCAGTCTCCCCAGCAAGGTCTCTCTAACATGAACGGTGGTGTGAGTAACGGCTACATCTGGTGTAGTTTTGAGCGTGTTCACGATGTGGCCTCAGAAAGCCAGATCTTTGACATCAGTACTGGAAACATGTGGTGGATTCTGATGGCTATCGGCAATCAGGACGGGTCAGGTCAGTGTTACAGGGAATTAGGTCAGGTCAATCTAGAGTCCCAGCTGGCCCAGACCTAAGTTATTTTTAAGAAATTACTTTAGCAATGCCGTTTTGTAATGTATAGCATAATGTATAGTGCAGAAAAAAGTGGGTTAAGTTTTGTGGATACGATTTAAAATGTGTGGCTAATTTTGAAAACTCCACAGTATTATATTAATAATTTTCGCGACATTCTTGAATTTGCAAAAATTTGTCGCGAAATTCTCGAAAAATAAAACCTCGCTAATATTACTAGATCTACAGTATATTGTCTCAAACGGTTTCAAGCTCCATATAACAGCAAAATATTTACCAACACTTAATGGACCAGCTATGATTTTTTACCCCCGACCAATAGAAGAGTGATGACGACATCAGTTAATCACCGCCGTCACCCAGTTATCATTTAAATACTTAGCCCTTCTTTGTTGGACTCAAACATCTTATCAAGCATATACTTTCTATAACGACTGAATTCTGTGGAACTCAATGACCTCGACCTCTTTTGTTTTCTCCGAGCTGGCTATACAATGAAATATGGGGGAGGGTTCTTATATAACCTTGTTTTTACCAAGTGATGTCACTGCGTTTCATACAATGAAGTATGGGAAAGGGGTGTTATATAACCTTGTTTTCACCGAGTGAAATCACTGCGTTTCACAGAAGCATTTTAACCATTTCAGCGCAGGGACAGTCTTTATACGTCATAATCTGACGTCTACAGACGTCAGATTCCGACTTCTAAAGACGGTCCCCTCACTGAAAGAATTACAATATTTCCATCGGTCATAGACCCACAACATCGGTATTCAAATGGAGCAGAAAAGCTAGCCAAGTCATTTATGATGATTTTAAATTGAAACTAGAACAGGACTTCCCGAACTCCGAGACCCGGCTTTAGTCTGTTTTTGAGTGCTATAGACAAAAATTCGGATTTCCTCATGGGGCAAACGAATCCTAAATGTTCAGGATATAATCGGATAAAATAGCTGATATAATTAAGGAAATAACCAAGGAGACAAGTTAAGATATATCTTTGACGAGTATTCCTTCCACCACAATCGTCGGTGCTGGCCAACATTCATTCAATACTTGCCTACGATGTACCTCGTACAGAAGATGTAGGCCTACCCACCAAACTCCTGTTCGATGGTGGGCCAGCGTCTCAGCCCATTGCTGGTTCATTGCCAGTCAATCGTCTACGACGCTGACCCAACACTAATCCATCACCGGGTCTGCTGTATACTTCGCGCAAACACGTGGAATTCACTCAATACTGTTTTAAGGTTGACCTACTTCGACGCGGCCCGACATTGAAACAGCATTGGGTGATTGTACCATGCTTTTTTGACTGCTGCACTGGGGTGACTATGAGGTGACGCTTTCCATTCCGGCGCTAGAAACACTTGTTGACACGATGCATTGGCCCAATGCTGATGCAATGCTGGGCCACTGTCTGTGACGCTGGGCCAACATTTATTCCAACTAAAACCCTTTAAGCTCTAATCACTATATTTAATTGTAAAGGTACATTTTTCCGAACACTTTTTAGAGACGAAAGTACTTAGCCGAGGGACCTAAAACGTTAAATTGGACATGTTCATAAGGACTGGTGTACAGAAATGTCAACACACAGCACCACTCTTCCCCCTAAATAGGACAAAAACTCAGGCAAAAAAAACTTTATAGGCTCTAAAAACCCTTTTGGTTTTTATGGTTTAAAAAAAACTATTTCAGCATTGTAAGGGTTAACACTTTCAAGCCTGAATTTACCATTGTCATCTTCATCCTCTACAAGCCGCGAATTGCCGTCGCAATTCTCGACTTGTAGAGGATGAAGATGATTTGAAGTGGGTGAAAAATTAAAGAAAATTACCATGTATAAGAAAGCCAGTTTCAGGGAATTTTCCTTCTAAAACCTCTAGTTGTATAAAAAATAAGTCTGTTTTCATGGATGTAAAATGATGCTTTAATGCATCGTGGGGGCCCTAAGGGTCAAATACTAAGGCCCACTTTTAACATTTTATCAGACAATATTTGTTGTAATGAATCATATTATTTATGATTGCAGGCGGTATTCTGGAGCACTCTACTGACCTGGTGTCTAGTGACCAGGTGGACCTGACAGCTGATCCAGTCGTGTTGACCGGGAGCACAACTGGTGACGACATGCTCAAGGCTCACGGTGAGTGTGGATGCAATCATGTGGTGTCGACCAAATGTGAATTAACCCCGTCCTGCTGATCACGACTAATGTCGTTTTTAATCTGTTTTATTAGTCGACCAAATCATGTGAAATGTGTGTCTAATGTGTGCTCAAATTAAACAAATATGAGTAGGCCTAATTTTCAGCCTCTTGAAGATGTGAGTCGCGATAGCTTGTTTTGTATTTTACCGCCTTTATTTCGACCAAGTTGTTTCAATGTTCACAGTCTGTATTTTGATCAAGGGTTGTCCTGATTTTTCTTTAATATTGTTATTTGCTCTATATTAACTACGACTAGGCCTACAATAGCCCATTAGTAAATCCACATTCGGTCAAACTCACGTGTCAGCCACTCAGGTAGTCTTTCTTGTGTATTTTCTAAGCTTTAAAAACAATTTACATCTGGCAAAGGTTGCTGAAAAATACATAACCTTTGCTGATTGTTGGTAATTGTATATTTGTGCTTTGCATTAATACAGCTAATGTTTTATATTTAAGAGCCTGTATTTTGATCACAGCCTGTTTTGTTAAGGCTTTGCATTAATCCTGCTACTTGTTTTGTATTTTACAGCCTGTATTTTGATCAGGGCGGGGGCCCTAGAGTAGTGGCTAGCACCGCTGCCTTTCGCGCCAGAGTTCGGTGTTCGGTTCCCGGTCTCGGCGGTTTGAAAGAAACAAAAATGTTTCTTCCCCATCCACGTGTGAAAGTCAGTATTGCGGGGAGCCTCCGTGACCGAGAGGTAGCGTGCTCGGCCTCAGACCGCCAGGGCTCGAATTTCGAATCCTGTGTCTGGAGGACAGTGTCATCTCAATCATCTCACCATCCTCAGGAGGTTCTCCTGGCCCAGTTTACCCCATATATGCACAAAGGTGGCCTAAAGCCCGATTCATTTCATTTCATTTTTGTATTTTGATCAAGTTGTCCTTGCTCTACATTAATCTACTACTTGCGTTATGCAGCCTGTATTTTGATTAAGGCCTGGGTTGCCCTGGCTGCATTAATATTAACTTTTTTTCTCATTTTTACAGCCTGTATTTTGATCACTGCCTGGGTCGTCCTCGCCAGTATTTCTATGATTCTGGCGCGTTACTATAAGGGAGGCTGGCCCGACCATAAAATACTAGGAGCGAAAGTCTGGTTTCAGGTAATTATGTTTCTCTTTTTGTTTCTTTTTTGACCGTTTAGATGTCAACATTGACATATTGGTTATTTTTCTTTATTTTATATTTTGTATATGTTTTTTTGGATGCGGCGCGAATCGTTTGTACGTTTCCGTTGTCAATATCTCATGAATTTGAACAGTTTGAGTCACTGCAAATGTGTGCATCGAGTAAATATATCGGCCGCAGCGGGACTCGAACCCGGTACCCCCGGTAACCACGCTACCAATGAGTTATCCTGGCGCCACATGCTGTATATCAATAGTCTAACTTTTGAAGTACGCTATATAATTTTACAAGAGTACTTACAAAAGTTCTGTGAAAATCAGTTGAGAATTAACTGAGAAATCAGCGAAAATTATGCGATCCTGGTTGATTATTTGTAATGTTACTTTGGATGTAGTGATCTGAAATAATGTATGGCAAATTCGAAGAGCTCAATAATGTTCTAATGCTGGCCCAGCGTCGTAGACGATGGCCCAACATTAGAACAATATTGTCTTCATATATCGTGTATGCTGGAATGTTTCTGTACATTTATTACCTCTGGGGATTTCTATGACTATCCTCCTGATTTTGTATTGACCAGCTCATAGGTCTCTGATTACTGCTTCCATTTTGTACTTTCAGCTCCACCGAGTCTTCATGATCGGCGTTCTCCTTTTGCACGTGATTGGCTTCATCTTGGTTTTCGTACACGTGGAAGGATACACAGACGTTAGTAAGATGACATTGTTAGCTGATTATGCTTATTCTAATGTTTTTCTTGCTAAAATTATATTCACTGGCAGTTATCTTAATTCTAAATTTTCATTGTATGCATGGTGGGCGCCATCTTTTATTTTGCTGTATGATGGTCGCAACCTTTATTTTTTCTGTATGACGGCTGACATCTGTATTTTTATGTACTGTTTTCTTATTACGTTAATAATTTTGCACTGAGCCTTACACGATGTTTATCGTCCTTTTGTATAGACACTGACTAAAGCTTGTATGTTGGCAAACCGTCTGTGGCGTAAGCCAAACAAACATTGAGTTAATTTATATTCTTTGCATTTTTCAAAAGCTTCGTAAATATCTATGAAATGCACATAAAAATGAGTATATTACTGAAAATAAGAATGTTAATGAATTTTACTATATATTACAGGCTTATGGAGAAACGGCAATGGAGGCTCATGCCATAATTGGTATAATAGTCACAGTTCTGGTGATTGCCAACGTAAGTGTTACCTTACAACATGAAGTTATAATATTAGCTGGGTAATAATTATTATAATCTATTGCTTAATTCGTGATTTTTATTTTGTATACGTTTATGACGTACATGTTGATGATATTTGAAATACTGTTTACATTTAAAATTACGTTAATATGATCAGCACAATAAAATGTGCAGTAAAATACATATATAATAGTTTGATTAAACAATTAGTGTTTTTTTTCATCTTTTTTGTTAATTATTAAAACGAACTGATTTAGTAACTGGATTTGAATATAAAATCCCAGTTTTATTTGCCGCAACGTCCACGTCCGAGCGGTTTTACTGTTAAATTTAATAAATAAGTGCCATTCTTCATTTACATTACACAAAAATGCCAATCATTACATAGCAATCACATAAAACTACATAAGTATTTCCAAAAGTAAATAAGTAAAACAATATATTTGTGACCGTTTATATGTTAGCTTTGACATATTGCTATTTTTAAACATTTTTTAATGCGCTGTGAATTGATTATTTTTACGGTTGCCGTTTTCCGATGTATATATGTGAACAGTTCTGTTGTTCGTTTCACTAAGAAAATCTCCTAACTTCAAGTCATTTACCATTAAAAAGTTAAGATAATGTTAAGATTATCTTAACTTTTTTATGATAAATGACCTAAACTAGGGCAAAGTTAAGATTAGATTTTCTTAGGGAAACGAGCCTTTGGCCTTGTAAATGTGTATGCTAAATAAATAATGTGAGCTATCCTGAGCTATCCTGACAACCACATGATGGGGCTTGATACGGGGTATGCTGTACGGACATCTATATGATATGTTTACTTTATATGATTACTCCCGAGCTGCTAATTATAGATACTATTTTTCCAGCCGATCATATCGCTGTTTCGCTGTGGACCTGATTCAGATAAACGAATTATTTTCAACTGGGTTCATCTCATCGTAGGAGTTCTCGCGCATGTTTTGGCAGGTGAGTTTGAAATTCATGCAAAGTATTGTAATAAATTTAAAGGGACTGGCCCAGGCTAAAATCATCAAAAAATCGGTGATTTTATTTCGAGTTCTTAATATGACCATATGATGTAAACATGTACATAGACTAGAACTGCAAATTTTTATAATTTTTGTGCTGCGCATTCACCAGTTAGGCTAGATATAGAGTCGAAATTCCTGATTTGTAATTATTGACAACCATGTCAAAAATAAGAAATGCGGGAATTTCGTCTCTATATCTAGTCTAACTGGTATTTTTTCACCAACTTTAAGTAATATTCATCCACTGAAAGCCGTAGATGAAAATTACTTAAAGTTGGTGAAAAAATAAAAAGTTTCCGTGTATTGGTAAAATAGTTTCACGAAAATTTCCCTTCTAAAAACCTTAGTTGTAAGAAAATTTAGTTCATTTTCAGGGATGTAAGATGATGATTTGATGCATCGTGAGGGCTAAGGGTGCAGTTAAACAACCCAATGTTGGCTCAATGCTGGATCACCGTCTGCCAACAATTGCTTTCTGTATGTTATGGCAGTATCGGAACAGAAAATAAACAGAAGTTGGGATAATACCTATATACAATATACAATGCATAGATCTATACACGACATTCTAACAAAACATGTGACCGGTATGTAGTTACGAAAGGACCAGAAAATTACGCTTTTGTTGTAATTCTCGCTAAATGTTGGGCGTAATATATTTCCAATAAGCCATCTTGTGTGTCTTTCTACTAAACATGCTAAAGGAGAAACGCTTGTGTATTCAGATGTTATTGATATTTAAAATGTCAGCATTGACATAATTATTGCTGCTTTCAATTTTGTTTTATTAATCACATCGTTCCCTTTGATATGAAAGGTTGTAAAGTGGCAGATACACATTTTGATATTTAAGGGGACGAGGTATTATCATATTATTTGATTGTTATCAAATTAGTATAGGCATTGTATCAAGTACCGTACACTGAATAAACTGAATTTAGTAATAGTTTTCCAGTCTTGAGGTTCGCAAACAAATGTGAGCTTAAAGGGACTGGCCCACGCTAAAATCATCAAAAAATCGGTGATTTTATTTCGGGTTCTTAATATGACCATATGATGTAAACATGTACATAGACTAGAACTGCAAATTTTTATAATTTTTGCGCTGCGCATTCACCAGTTAGGCTAGATATAGAGACGAAATTCCTGATTTGTAATTATTGACAACCATGTCAAAAATAGGAAATGCGGGAATTTCGTCTCTATATCTAGTCTAACTGATAAATGCGCAGCACAAAAAATATAAAAATTTGCAGTTCTAGTCTATGTACATGTTTACATCATATGGTCATATTAAGAACCCGAAATAAAATCACCGATTTTTTGATGATTTTAGCCTGGGCCAGTCCCTTTAAATAGATACCGATGGGATATTGCAGCATCATTTCAATTTAAAAATGGTATATTTGTTGGTGGCATAAGTTCACGTTTTTTTTCCATTTGTTTTGTAATATAGATATATGAAACATGCACATATTTTCGTTTTTGTTTTTCAATATGTTTTTACATTAAGATGATGAAATATATCTGCAATAAGTTGAAAAATTAATATACGAAAAATTATTATTACTTGATGATCACAACCTATGCATGATTTATTTTAATATTTGATAACGCTTTATGTTTATATTTTATACTATAATTTTTATCGATGTTTTTTTTACCCATTGTACCTTTTACAAATGACCCATTACACCACTACTGGTATGTACCTTTGTTTTTAGTGGTGACCATCTTCCTGGGGATGATGTCAGACAGGTCCGATGACGTGTTTATACCAGGCTGGGTTATATATGTCATGATTGTCTTTGTCGTCGTTCACATTGCCAC
This sequence comes from Flabesymbios commensalis, assembly GCA_964017125.1. Classification (NCBI taxonomy): domain Eukaryota; kingdom Metazoa; phylum Annelida; class Polychaeta; order Terebellida; family Flabelligeridae; genus Flabesymbios; species Flabesymbios commensalis. Next base: position 6,915,673 of record OZ024910.1, on the reverse strand, counting down.
CGAGCTGCTGCTGGAAGTCCTCAAGTGTATAAAAGCAAACAATTCAGGTAACTTGGCAACCAATTCAGGTAACATGGCTATCATGATGTCTTAGGGGTCTTTTTGATTTTTGCTCACTTGACCCCTACACCCTTAAAGAAATGAAATATGTTTGTATAAACCGTGGAGACCAAATGGTTTTTAATTTGAAATCATCATAAATGTCTTAGTTAGCTCTTTCGGCTTCATTTGAAGACCTATGTTAAGGGTCTACAGCCATTGTAAATATTTTTGCTCTTACAGTGTCGACCTAAAATCAATCCCCGCACTGTAAGAGCTAATATTTCAGAATTAATTGTGATATTTAATACTTTTAAGTATTTTCAGCACTGCATTTAAAAATCCTTTTTGATGCTAAGACAAAACTGAAATTAAACTTCAAAGCTATGACGCGGTAATTAGCAACGTTTGAGATCAGAGTATCCCCCTGCAGCATCATTTGTCTTGTTCAACCTGAGCCGACAGCATAACATGTGGGTAGTGCTTTGGCAAGATTTTACCCGTACAAAGAGCTTTCTTCTGATTTCTCACTGTTCACAAAATTATAGAAAAAGAAAGAAAAATCTGTAGGCTATATTTCATTGCTAATCGACATATTAGCCCACATGGTCACTAGAAGGGCTGAACTAGTTAAAGTTTTTATTTATATTGATATTATTATGATTATCATATTAATTTTACATATAATTATAGTAAAAAAAATTGAAATTATATTTTTCAGATAGAAGTGTAAATCACCAAGATATCAGTATGGATGATAATGGTGCGAAACAAGACACCAGGCCCGCGGCTGAGGTTAGTGTGTGTGATCATTACGTGAATATATATTAACAGAACCGATAATTATGAAACCTGATCATTTTCATATACACGAAAACAAGATTTATCTGTCCGATTTTTACGTTGTTACTACATAATTATACGGACGGATTTTCTACTTTGATTCATTTTTTTGAATATATTTTTTAAATTTCGCATAGTCCCGATGTTGCTGTGTTCATTGTGCAACTGTGCACGTATATGATACATTTTAATTATTCACTTTGTAATGTTGTATTCATTTGGTTCATTTAACCCCTTCCCGCCAAGTTACCTTTTTCTAAATTTCACCCACCTGAAGTTGTGACTCACTACCACAACCCACAACTTCAAGTCGGTGAAAATTGATCACATTTGCTTAGTTTGAGAGCGATCATTTACAAATCTTCACGTTTAAAAACCCTTTTGATTACCAATAACATAGGTGATTTAAACGGCTAATAAGACGAATTAAAAGTGATTATTGTCTTGCATATTGCTAAAAGGTTAATACTGTTACATTTTAACGAAATGACGAAGTGCCCGTCTTTTGTTTGTTACAGAGTCAGATGCTAATGTACATCATCCTCATCGTATACGTCGTGCTGAACTTTGCCCTTTGGCTGACCATGATCATAGGTATAGCCGCCTACTAGGTGGAGAAGACATACGCATGTACCAAACAAGGAGGAAAACTCACAAAAAAGTTCTCAATGTCCGGATACAAGTATACCATTAGGTATGGGGGTGGTTATCTAATTTGAACGGATTCAAATTGGAAATAGTATTTTGAAAACTTTGACCTGTTGCCAAAACAACATTGTCAGTATTATCAGTATTATATTGTATGTCTAGAGAAGAATACGTTTCCAAAGGGGGATAATTACTGACCTCTATCAGCGTTCAGTATTAACTATAACACCCAGTTATTTATTCTTATTTTCATTAACCTTGAGATGTGAATCATGTAATAACAATGATTGCCAATTGCGAGTGGTTGATATCTTTATTGTGTGCAAGCTGGTTTGTCTCATTGACGAAATGTCCACACATATCAAAACGCTGGACCAGATAAACATCTGCAAACATGTGTCGGTCCATGACGAAATGTATACTTTTAACACAAAAGGTTCTTGAAGGTTATTTTCTATATAGTGACAGAGAGAAAAATATTTTCCACATACATAGGCCTACCTGGAATAATTTCTGCTTGTATGTATGTGGAATTTCCCTCTATATCAATATATGGAAAACTACCTTCAATAACATTTTGTTTTAAGAGTCTACACCTGAGATCGACTTGAGGTTAAATTGATATTCGACTTTATTTAATCGAGCTAAATAGTCCAGCAAACACAAGACATTGATCCAATGCTGAGTTAATATTAGACCGCGACCTACGACGTTAGCCCATCATTACATTAAAGATGTAAGGTATACTTAATGAATAATTTTGATGGATATGTAAATATTTGCGTATCAAAGCATTACACGGTCATGGGACACATTCGCTGGGTACCGGTCTGCTTTAAAAAGTGGGTACAGATCGGGATGCTGTGTTGATTGAGGCTGCACAGTTTGAATGATCATTTTTATATTCGGTTATGAAATCATGGGATTCTTAAAAAAATGGTCATGAGAAATCATGGAAAAGTCAGGGAATTTCATATTCACATCTCTGTGAGAACCCTGCATTAACCCCTGGTTGAAAATGGACTTTTAAATGTAATAGACTTGTTTTGCATTAAGTAATTACTGTATAGGGCCTACTCAACTTTTCTGTGTGTGGGTTTGCTGTATCAAATATAAATCAGCGTTATATACTAATCATACTAATGAATAGCTTACAAACAGCGTTAAAATAGGACAATCACGAGTACAAAATATGTAATTTAATATAGCTCATAAACACCATGGTATGTACCATTTTTCACACTATAATGTTTTGTAATTCACGGACTGATGTGGCAGTCTAGCTTCATTGAGCATACTAAATAATTATTAGTTCAAAATTAGCTAACTAATTTTAATCATACGTAATGTAATTTGCAATTAATGTAACTATCAAATTGTTGTTTAATCCATGCATCAGGTATGTGATACGGGTAATTTAAGTTTGCAGTATACAGCCACGGGGAGCAACAATATAATTATGCGCTATTTGTTTTATATTTCTTATAGCCTCATAATCATACGCAGCCGTATAAAATAGAGTATAGTTCTATGTGAAACAATTACTGTATTATCACAAAAATATACAAAATGTCCCCCATGATTGAGTTTGTGCTGTGTGAGTTTATAATTATTACAGAATCTGAACAATATCTTCACCCTTAGCTTAACCGTTGTGCTGCTGTATTGTTGGAGAGTATTTCTCATTCATTCAGAGCCGGAATTGCCAACGCAATTTCCAGCTTCAAATGAATGAAAAATAATATTATTTATGAAAAATATACATCTCGCAATTTTGCATTATTTGACTAACTGAGAATCTACCACAAGATATGTTACACATATTGGTGGTATTTTATTTAATCTGAAATTTGCTTGAAACGTATAGGGGCCTATATATACAGTCTTAGCAGCATATAGGTTGAAGTGCTATGTCGCCTTTTCCAGCTTTTATATTTGCCCACCAAGCAATGAGTATTAAGCCTTATGCTGCTAAGACCACATATACCCGGTTTCAAGCAAATTTCGAACCAAATTAAATGCCACTGAAAATGCTAAACCGTATAGATAGTAAGGGAATACCCTTCCTACGGTTTCAAGCAAGTCTCAAACCAAATAAAATAGATAGGAAGGGTATTCTCCTGGCCCAGGCCTATCTATACAGTTTCAAACAAGTTTCGAACCAAATAAAATGCCACTGAAGTCCACAAAATAATTGACAATAAATGCTCAGTTGATCCAGCAATTACATTTTGCAGATGACCATTTTTCATAAAAAGACATCGTTTTTTTTGTGATTTGAAGCTGGAAATTGCGTTAGCAATTCCAGCTTCAAATGACGAAAAATAGAAACAAACAATTCAGCAGCACAATCGTTAATCGTGCTAGTTTGGCAAATGATTTGTTTCAAATTGTACATATGTAAATTATATTTCACTCATTTGAAATTGCGGTTCGTGGTTGCGAGACGCGACTTCGAGTTGGTAGAAATTTAAATTATACATAACTTAGCGCTTTCAGGGGTGAGCCTAATAAAGTAAGTTAATGCGAGATTTAATGCCAACATAACATGAAAGTAACTTGTCAACTGTGATTTTAACTGGGCATTATCTGTGTGTAGGTTTATAATACACTGTGCCGCATGTAAATTGACCTCCTCTTGTGGATTTGTTTTATATTTGTTTCATGTCTAATTTCAATCTACATACAATCTATGTTTATATTTTTACACTCTGTTAACCTTTGCACATATATTTTTGATTTATTACTGTTATTATGGAGAAAATAAATATTTATATTTGTAAAGAAGTTTTGTACTCAATTGATCAATATGACTACTGATGCAAATGAATAGCTTATGAATATTAGTCACACTTAAAACGTGAATAGCCCACTCATTGAAAATGCAAAGGACGACTAGTTCCTCGATGTGCGTCACGCACAAACTAGAAAGTTGAGAGAGAATGTTCAGCAATGTTTTGCAAAAATCAGGTCCATAAATCAACGACGTATTCGTTAATTTATGAACCTGAATTATGTAGAGCTTGTTGAGCTTTCGTTCTCAACTCAGTAGCTTATTCATGACAGAGCGAAATACTAGAGTCGCGATGCGCAATTTCATAAAGGCACAGTCACATACACACACGAACGAAGAGCTAAACATCTCACAAGTGAAACTGGTCATCAAAATAGTATTTTCAGCCACTGAAATAGTGATCTTGGCCACAAACATGAATATCTGCCACTGAAAAAGTGATCTCGCTCACAAAAATGGCGATTTATCTAAGCCACATTCCATCGTTATTATCCAGAATTTTATGAACAAAACAAGTTTTCCCACTCCCAGTCGCACCTGCAATGATTAAACTCGAATTCACCTTGAATGGTGTTAAAATATTATTGCACCACCAATCCATTTCAGATTGATGAATGTATTTGATTACTAATACTTTTAGATATCACGACAACTCTTATAGATATATCAAATGATCAACAAAACGTATCTATCAATGTAGTCACTTTTCTTATTTGTGAAACTCAATAACCTAAGCATATTTACATGCATATAACAACACAACAAAGTAATACGTACAAGATGATGTTTTTATACATTTTACCGTCAACTTTAGGATGTGAATAACTGCCCTGATCTTTTAAATCACCTTGTATCGCCATTCGTGTTGTTTTAACTGAGTTGTAAATAAGCTGAAATTGGATGTTTAATTATTATTATTATTATTATTATTATTATTAATATTATTATTATTATTATTATTATTATTATTATTATTATTATTATTATTATTATTATTATTATTATTATTATTATTATTATTATCATAGATATAGATGGTTCTATTAACATAACAGTTACTCAAGTCATTGCTAATTTGTATTATTATTATTATTTTTTATAAGTAATATATATGTTTATACATGTACATGTGTGATTAATCTTTATTATGTGTGATACTTTTACTATTGTACTTTTTTACCCACATATTCTTGCTGTTATTATAATGTGAAATGTATCTTCATTTTGGAGGCAATAAAGACATTCATTCATTCATACGTATTACATCATTGCAAACATCGTTGAAAACATCCTTGTGGGGATACAAGGCTGGATGGTCATCAACAGGCTCAAATTGAATGACGGAAATATTAAGTGACGGTCTTGGTCTTGATTGCGTTGTGTACGTGCTTGAAATAAATACTCAGGTGTAAATGTACACGATATACATAGAGCCTCGATATCAAATACTATATTCTAATGTAGCAGATGTAAGTACGTTATTACTGACTTATCACGCGCATTGCTGAAACAACCTGTGCAACAGTGGATGCGATTAGCCATAAATAGCGGGAAAAACGAATTCTGCGATACAACACACAGTACGGTTTTAAAGGCTCTCTGTATGTTGAGCAGACCAACCACGTTTAAGTAAGTCAGCTATGCATTGGGGGATATGTATTTTATTATTTTTGTCAAAATAAAGATATCAAATCATTACTACATCATTATGTTGGTTTGATTAAATTCAATCGTGTATTTATTTTGTCAGCAGCACATGCATAATATTGCTTCGCTACTTCGATTCGTTTTCTTTTAAATTAAGTATATTTTTCATTAAAACTGAATAAAAGTGATGTGAAAAACAATAAAATAATTATATTTCCAATAATTCCTCTAAATTGATCGATACTAAGATCGTAAATTTATATGATAGCATAGTTGTTTTGATGGTTTATATATGTTAAATATGCGTAACATGACAGGCTGAAATAGGTACCCATATCTGGTATCATTATTGATGTGGTGAATTTTGCTATGAACATGGAATAAATCATCATTTTTCACTAATTAGAATGATGTTTTAAAATAATGAGAAAAAATGTTCTAACGCAACGATGATCGATATATTAAATTGGCAAAACCCTCATGTGACCAGTAAGAGCGTCGATATATATACATGCTTATGTGATCTAAAACATAATAGACCAGTATCTTGCAAACGAGTTACCGGGAAAAAAACATTGTAATATATAAAGTAGCTTAAAGACGTATAAACTGCATAGCCATCCTAAAGTTTATTAGGCTTTCGGGCTGGAAGCAGTGTACATTAAAATTTGTCACCCTGAAGCTTTAGCTGACTGATCCACTTCATGTACAAAATAAGATTTAAAAGAGGCATATAGTTGCGTGTGCTTAAGACTCCACCATTTTAGGCCAGTTCACCCGAGAAGACTTCACAAATTATAATTTTTGACAGAGACGAACAAAAAGGTGACTGCAGAACGTTCTAAAACAACACAGAATGTATCTGCAAGAAACTTCATTTGTTCTTTTATTTGTTCAATATAAATAAATGCCATCTAAACCCCAGTCATATATTTATTTATCTGTGACTGATATTGATCACGGACAGTGGTGGTTACGCCATCAAATTAGCAAGGGACTCTCCAAACAATCATGCAATTTTCTTTGGATGTGGAGATGCTTTTCCATGTAAGACAGTCAGAAGTGTTTGAAAAAATGTTAATCTGGTTTGGTGAAATCAACAGATACTTGCATTCAAGAAAACAGTACGCATTTTATTGATCTTTTCATTTACATAATATCGACTCAGGTTGATATGTAGGTCTGATAGTCTCAACATCCAGCATCAATTGAAGTTCAGACCAACAATTTGTATACACATCCACTCCTCTTATAAATGCACTCTAATTTGAGGAGCTGCGTGGTACCAAGGACATGACTACATAAAAATATTTAAAGATTATATTAGCTAAATAAAGAGTTATTTATTGAATCCCTTGCCAACACACCATTATGTTCTACGACAGAGGACAAAAGGACATAACGATAATTTGGTGCCATGCTGTCCACTATTTTATAACCCTATATGTGATACAGCAAGGTGAAAAATTCATATGGTTCTACAATTGTTGGATATACCAAGTTACAATGTTTATACTAGATCCATCCAATGCGAGTAGCTCATGTTTGCACTTTTGAAAATAGTGTGTAGCGATTTGTAACCAAGCTCCCCATTCATTGGGTTTTTCCAATAATTAAACATGAACTATTTAGCTAATGATTTTCAAGCTTGATAATTGATTGATTGATTGATTGATTGATTGATTGATTGATTGATTGATTGATTGATTGATTGATTGATTGATTGATTGATTGATTGATTGATTGATTGATTGATTGACCGACCGACCGACCGACCGATCGATTGATCGATTGATCGATTGATTGATCGTTTGATCGTTTTATCGATTGATCGATTGATCGGTTGATCGGTTGATCGGTTGATCGGCTGATCGATTGATCGATTGATCGATTGATCGTTTGATCGATTGATCGATTGATCGATTGATCGATCGATCGATCGATCGATCGATCGATCGATCAATCAATCAATCAATCAATCAATCAATCAATCGATCGATCGATCGATCGATCGATCGATCGATCGATTGATTGATTGATTGATTGATTAATTGATTGATTGATTGATTGATTGATTGATTGATTGATTGATTGATTGATTGATTGATTGATTGATTGATTGATTGATTGATTGATTGATTGATTGATTGATTGATTGATTGATTGATTGATTGATTGATTGATTGATTGATTGATTGATATACCTGAATGGAAGATTATGTTATATGTTATTATCATATTTATTTAAAATGGTAGTCAGCACCGGAGACGACATACAATAAATCAAGTTTTAATAAACAATGTTTTTTTTATGTTTTCATATATTATGCTGTGTTTTGTAGGCATTATGATTAGCGTGACTACATCTTCTGATATAGACAATCAGTCACGTTCACACAAAGATTACAGCTTATACAAAAACCCAGAAACCCAAGTGAGACAAGAATAAGGCAGATAACTACAAAGTATATCAGCATAGATCAGTTGAAAGGATAAAATGTGATCTATTCAACACAGCTGTAAATATTAGCTAAATGTATTACCACATTATGCCTCTTCCCTGCATGCAGCAAGATTATACCCAGCAAACACGGGCCATTGAGCCAATGACGGTTTAATGTTGGCACATCGTCTGCGACGCTGGCCGAACATAAGGCTAGCATTGCCTCAATGTCTCGTGTTTGACGATTATGCTCCTCTGGTGATCGGAGGGGGATAATGTTGGTGCATAGTAAAGATGGTAGAGAATATATTATTTATGGTTCCAAGATTCATATAGAAAGTGGTTAAATTGTACTCACTTTGAAACTTGATGTAAAACGATTGCGACGTTTCGACCTGCCTTCAGCAGATCTTGATCACACAATGATCAGGGTGATGATATCACGTGGTCTTCGGTATTACCATTCCTATTCCAGTTATTATATTTTTCCATTTGTTGGCATGCATCTCATTATGCTAACTGAATGACTGACAACTTTGTTGATACATATTGGAGATAATTTGCCCTCAAAATGCTGATATATATTTTTGTATAAAACAAAAGCGACCAAAGCGGTTTTTCAATTGGAATCCATCAGAAATGTCTTAGTTCGCTCTTTCCGCTTTATTTGAATACCTATATTATGGCTCTATGGCCATTAGAAAAATATTTTAATTCTTACAGTGCGGGGGTAGACATTAGTCGTCAGAATCTGACGTCTACAGACGTCAGGTTCTGACGAATAAAGTCCATCCCAGCGCTCCAAGGCTTTTAACCCTTACAGCGCGTGGATCGACTTTAGTCGTCAGAATCTGACGTCTGTGGACGTCAGATTCTGACGACTTAAGTCTATCCCCGCGCTGTAAAAGTAAACATATTTCTAATGACCGTTGACCCATAACATAGGTATTCAAATGAATCAGAAAGAACTAACTAAGCCATTTATGATGAAGAATGATTTAAATGTGAAGCAATATTGGGCCTTTCAAGACATGTCATAGCTTCACATTGAACAATTCATGATATGCTCTTTTCATACTCTATTTCTGATAGGCTACTGAATAAAAATTATACAATAATTGGACCAAATATGATATTCTACCGCTGACCAATTCTAGACCGTCTCAGCCTTCCACGTGATGAGATCAGCCAACCACCGCCGGCATTAAAATGTTATTTATCCCTTTCATCGCGAGGACCATCTTTATACATCATAAAGTGAGGTTTGTAGACGTCAGATTCTGAGGTATAAAGACGATCCCCGCACTGAAAAAAATTAAAAATATTAATAAAGGCCGCAGGCCCATAACACAGGTATTCAATTAAAACGGAAAGAGCTACCTAGCACAATTATTATGTTTTTAAATAAAAAAAACCCTTTTTTTCTCCATGGGTAATACCAAAAATAGATAGCACATTCTTGGTAATAGAAACAATATTTCAGCATTATAAGAGTAAATTAGAGGGTACTAGACCGCACTTGAGCCGAATAATTTGAATTATACTACTACGCCCAAATTCTTGATGATGGTATCGCTGGGTTGAAAATATTAAAAATTATGGTGATCCCACATTTTTAAATTAGTTTTTAGCTAACAGCACTTTAAGAGAACAACATCGCAACAATGGCTTATCTATCTGCTTAAAATCTGAGAAATACCTTATAGTCTTACACGACAACTCACGAGTTCTAGCTTACCACAACTCGTAAGCCAAACCCGGGATAGCGTGACAGAGGCTTGAAGTAAAAAACGTTTTCATATTGCGCATCACCACAGGTAGCACCGGATACTGTAGGCCTTTGTACACTTTTGAGCATTAAGCGCAAAATACACCAACGAAATTCGCCTGACTGTCTTGACACCAACGCGAAAACCAATGGGAAATATGAGGCGTTTTTCCTTGTTCTAAGCCTGATTGTTGCACCACGTGAAAATCAGAGCGGATCGCGATTTTTGAACGGTTTTGAAAATTTTCGATTCGCGCTCGTTTCCCTTTGCGCTGGAATGTTTTGGCAACAATAAAACAGTGGGTATGATACTACGCGTTATTTACATACGGCATATGTACAGCCAGGGTGCCAGTCATCCGGCCTAGTCTAATCCGGTACCCTAAGATTACAATGGAGCGGAATCAGTCAATGTGGAAAGCCTTACTCAGTTAACACTACACATGGAACTGACCCAATGCTGGAATAATGTTGGTCCAGCATCTGCGACGCTGGCTCAACGTTAGCTCATTGTGTTTCTGGGTAGGCTTCGCGAGATACTTGCAATGTTGCAAATTGTATACATTGTTTGCATGTAAATTAATTGCTTAGGCTACATGCAATAAAGGAATGAAAGAATGAATGAATGAATTATTGAATGAATGAATGAATGAATGAATGAATGAATGAATGAATGAATGAATGAATGAATGAATGAATGAATGAATCGATCAATCAATCAATCAATCAATCAATCAATCAATCAATCAGTCGGTCAATCAGTCAGGGAGTCAGTCGTTTTGTAATGTATTATTGTGTCTCTACTTTTTTTTACAATTATAAAGATCTTGAGTACAAATCAATTATACTCACATTGATTGATCCCCAACTCTAGTGCTCTGCATAAAATAGTAATGTTCGCAAAAAATCATAAAAAATTGTCTTGTTGTGTCTTGTTGAAAAATAATGGGCGTGGTATGGTGGCTTACATGTAATATATTAATATTGTTTTTTTAGTTCATCTTCACGCGCTACCATGCCATTCTAAGCTATGATAAGCCGTTTGCATAACATAAATGCGCCAGTCTTTTGAATTTTTTTTATTAAGGTCTTATTTTGACGTTCTGCTTAAACAATCTTGACTAATAAATGAACAGAGAAGTGTCACATAAAAATACTAATATGATATTATAAATATATTTGTTTTCTATATGTTTTTTGATAGATGCACCTAACTTTTTATGTTACTCGTCACCAATAATTTAGTATATTCTTATTGCATCGTGTATGATATATACACTTCAGTGTGTAGATGGTCATTTACATGTAGGTGTACCCCTGTGTGCTTCGGTGGCAGCTGAGCGAACTTGCTCTGATGAAAGGGCTAGGCAACACAGAACGTTCTGCTGTATGGTGCAAGGTATTGGTAGTGCAATACAGGGTATTAATCCAATCACGGCTAGTAAACTCTATTGGACTGTGGCATTGCCCAGGCTTTTGTACGGGTGCGAAGTTTGGGGAATTAGTGATCAACACATTTCATTGTTCCAAAAAGCTCATGAATGGGCTGCCCAAGCGTTTCAAGGGCTGCCAGCTCATAGCCCTGCTCTGGCAGCCACTGGAATGCTCGGTTGGCTGAGCATAGAGGCTATAATTGACCTCCGTAGGTTGTGTTATGTGTATAAACTTATCACATTTAAACACCACTCACTAGTCAGGCAACTATTTGTACACATATTGCTGAAACTCCTAGTCAATGAAAACCCTCCCGATTATAACATTCGTATTGCTAGGTTATACGCCACATGTGAGAAATACAATCTTCTAGATTTTGTAAATTACTATGTTGTCTTCAACTCGACGAAGATAACTAAAGAAAAATGGAAGTACATTGCTACACGCAAAAATGTATCGAAATAGATGGAATATATCACGGTGTATATATACAAGTTTACAAATATTTAATAAATGTACATCTACTTTTAATGTAGTATGGTTTTGGAAGGTGACAAAACAAAGGTCGTCTATGTTAAGGAAATGCAAAATTGTAGCTCATATATTAGCTGGTGGCGCCGCCGTGTATAAAAACAAAATGACAATATATAATACAACTATTCAGATCTGTCCGTTGTGTACCAGTTATGAAAGACTCAGTGTAGAGCATGCTCTGTTAACGTGTAATTCTTTTGATCACGAAAGATCTAAATTGTGGAGTCGGTGTATCGACGTTATGCCACCTGCCATGGCATTATCATTAAACCTCACCAGCCACGACCATAAACTCAAATTAATATTGAGTGGCCTTTATGTAGTGTTCAACACTGAATGGATCTGCATATATGAAGGAATGATTAATTTTATGGCTGATATGCATGTAATTGTTTGCGAAAAAGTTATCTAATTTACAGCATAATATAATTTAACCTAATTAAAGAGTATTTTTTACACCTGGATTTAAATAAATAGGGAGACTGATGTTGTTTGAAATCACCTTGTATCGCCATTCGTGTTGTTTTACCTGAGTTGTAAATAAGTTGAAATTGGATGTTCAATTATTATTATTATTATTATTATTATTATTATTATTATTATTATTATTATTATTATTATTATTATTATTATTATTATTATTATTATTATTATTATTATTATTATTATTATTATTATTATTATTATTATTATTATTATTATTATTATTATTATTATTATTATTATTATTATTAATAATATAGATATAGATGGTTCTATTAACATAACAGTTACTCAAGTTATTGCTAATTTGTATTATTATTATTATTTTTTATAAGTAATATATATGTTTATACATGTACATGTGTGATTAATCTTTATTATGTGTGATACTTTTACCATTGTACTTTTTACCCACATATTCTTGCTATTATTATAATGTGAAATGTATCTTCATTCTGGAGGCAATAAAGACATTCATTCATTCATACGTATTACATCATATGAAATAAATACTCAGGTGTAAATGTACACGATATACATAGAGCTTCGATATCAAATACTATATTTTAATGTAGCAGATGTGAGTCCGTTATTACAGACCTCTAACGCTCATTGCTGAAACAACCTGTGCAACGGTGGATGCGATTAGCCATAAATAGCGGGAAAAACGAATTCCGCGATACAACACACAGTACGGTTTTAAAGGCTCTCTGTATGTTGAGCAGACCAACCACGTCGAAGTAAGTCAGCTATGCATTGGGGGATATGTATTTTATTATTTTTGTCAAAATAAAGATATCAAATCATTACTACATCATTATGTTGGTTTGATTGAATTCAATCGTGTATTTATTTTGTCAGCAGCACATGCATAATATTGCTTCGCTACTTCGATTCGTTTTCTTTTAAATTAAGTATTTTTTTCATTAAAACTGAATAAAAGTGATGTAAAAAACAATAAAATAATTATATTTCCAATAATTCCTCTAAATTGATCGATACTAAGATCGTAAATTTATATGATAACATAGTTGTTTTGATGGTTTATATATGTTAAATATGCGTAACATGACAGGCTGAAATAGGTACCCATATCTGGTATCATTATTAATGTGGTGAATTTTGCTATGAACATGGAATAAATCATCATTTTTCACTAATTAGAATGATGTTTTAAAATAATGAGAAAAAATGTTCTAACGCAACGATGATCGATATATTAAATTGGCAAAACCCTCATGTGACCAGTAAGAGCGTCGATATATATACATGCTTATGTGATCTAAAACATAATAGACCAGTATCTTGCAAACGAGTTACCGGGAAAAAAACATTGTAATATATAAAGTAGCTTAAAGACGTATAAACTGCATAGCCATCCTAAAGTTTATTAGGCTTTCGGGCTGGAAGCAGTGTACATTAAAATTTGTCACCCTGAAGCTTTAGCTGACTGATCCACTTCATGTACAAAATAAGATTTAAAAGAGGCATATAGTTGCGTGTGCTTAAGACTCCACCATTTTAGGCCAGTTCGCCCGAGAAGACTTCACAAATTATAATTTTTGACAGAGACGAACAAAAAGGTGACTGCAGAACGTTCTAAAACAACACAGAATGTATCTGCAAGAAACTTCATTTGTTCTTTTATTTGTTCAATATAAATAAATGCCATCTAAACCCCAGTCATATATTTATTTATCTGTGACTGATATTGATCACGGACAGTGGTGGTTACGCCATCAAATTAGCAAGGGACCCTCCAAACAATCATGCAATTTTCTTTGGATGTGGAGATGCTTTTCCATGTAAGACAGTCAGAAGAGTTTGAAAAAATGTTAATCTGGTTTGGTGAAATCAACAGATACTTGCATTCAAGAAAACAGTACGCATTTTATTGATCTTTTCATTTACATAATATCGACTCAGGTTGATATGTAGGTCTGATAGTCTCAACATCCAGCATCAATTGAAGTTCAGACCAACAATTTGTATACACATCCACTCCTCTTATAAATGCACTCTAATTTGAGGACCTGCGTGGTACCAAGGACATGACTACATAAAAATATTTTAAAGATTATATTAGCTAAATAAAGAGTTATTTATTGAATCCCTTGCCAGCACACCATTATGTTCTACGACAGAGGACAAAAGGACATAACGATAATTTGGTGCCATGCTGTCCACTATTTTATAACCCTATATGTGATACAGCAAGGTGAACAATTCATATGGTTCTACAATTGTTGGATATACCAAGTTACAATGTTTATACTAGATCCATCCAATGCGAGTAGCGCATGTTTGCACTTTCGAAAATAGTGTGTAGCGATTTGTAACCAAGCTCCCCATTCATTGGGTTTTTCCAATAATTAAACACGAACTATTTAGCTAATGATTTTCAAGTTTGATAATTGATTGATTGATTGATTGATTGATTGATTGATTGATTGATTGATTGATTGATTGATTGATTGATTGATTGATTGATTGATTGACCGACCGACCGACCGACCGACCGACCGACCGACCGACCGATCGATTGATCGATTGATCGATTGATTGATCGTTTGATCGTTTTATCGATTGATCGATTAATCGGTTGATCGGTTGATCGGTTGATCGATTGATCGATTGATCGATTGATCGCTTGATCGATTGATCGATTGATCGATCGATCGATCGATCGATCGATCGATCGATCGATTGATTGATTGATTGATTGATTGATTGATTGATTGATTGATTGATTGATTGATTGATTGATTGATTAATTGATTGATTGATTGATTGATTGATTGATTGATTGATTGATTGATTGATTGATTGATTCATTGATTGATTGATTGATTGATTAATTGATTGATTGATTGATTGATTGATTGATTGATTGATTGATTGATTGATTGATTGATTGATTGATTGATTGATTGATTGATTGATTGATTGATTGATTGATATAGCTGAATGGAAGATTATGTTATATGTTATTATCATATTTATTTAAAATGGTAGTCAGCACCGGAGACGACATACAATAAATCAGATTTTAATAAACAATGTTTTTTTATGTTTTCATATATTATGCTGTGTTTTGCAGGCATTATGATTAGCGTGACTACATCTTCTGATATAGACAATCAGTCACGTTCACACAACGATTACAGCTTATACAAAAACCCAGAAACCCAAGTGAGACAAGAATAAGGCAGATAACTACAAAGTATATCAGCATAGATCAGTTGAAAGAATAAAATGTGATCTATTCAACACAGCTGTAAATATTAGCTAAATGTATTACCACATTATGCCTCTTCCCTGCATGCAGCAAGATTATACCCAGCAAACACGGGTCATTGAGCCAATGACGGTTTAATGTTGGCACATCGTCTGCGACGCTGGCCGAACATAAGGCTAGCATTGCCTCAATGTCTCGTGTTTGACGATTATGCTCCTCTGGTGATCCGGTCATCTCAATCATCTCACCATCCTCAGGAGGTTCTTCTGGCCCAGTTTAGCC
Organism: Flabesymbios commensalis; assembly: GCA_964017125.1. Taxonomy (NCBI): domain Eukaryota; kingdom Metazoa; phylum Annelida; class Polychaeta; order Terebellida; family Flabelligeridae; genus Flabesymbios; species Flabesymbios commensalis. The sequence continues at coordinate 6,899,520 of OZ024910.1, read as the reverse complement.
TATATGTGCACAAAGGTGGCCTAAAACCCGATTCATTTCATTTCCTCTGGTGATCGGAGGGGGATAATGTTGGTGCATAGTAAAGATGGTAGAGAATATTACTATTCATGGATTCCAAGATTCATATAGAAAGTGGTTAAATTGTACTCACTTTGAAACTTGATGTGAAACGATTGCGACGTTTCGACCTGTAGACTGTTTGCTATTCCAGTATATGCTGACCCACGGTACGAAGCGTGCCGAAATTGATTTTATGGTGCTTTTAACCATTTTCGAGTATGCTGAATCCAATGCCGAGTGGTGCCAAGCTCAACTATTTATGCAAAGGCTCGAATTTTACGATTTAAAATCGGCCTCGAAAATCGCTCGAAAATCTCTCAGAAACAAAGTATTCAGCCAGTACAAAGCGTATGTATGCCTGCTTTATATGTGACCTACGGTATGAGGCGTGCAAAAATTAATTTTACAATGTTTTTAACCTTTTTCGAGTATGCTGAATCTAATGCCGAGCGGTGCTAAGTTCAACTATTTATGCAAAGACACGAATTTTATGACTTAATGTTGGCCTCGAAAATCACTCAACAAGAACACTGACGGAGGGGCAAAAGGAGTCTCATCCAATATACGGCACATATATATATGCTTGCTTTATATATTTTAAACTATTTTCGAGTATGCTGAATATAATGCCGAGCGGTGCTAAGTTCAACTATTCATGCAAAAGCTCAAATTGTGCGATTTTAGGGCATGTTTGATCGAATACCGAGCGGTGCCAAGCTGAGAAATTATTATAAATGCTCAAAATTTTCGATTCAAAAGAAGCCCTAAAAATCAGGAAAATTGCTTTAATATGTGTGCTCGACGACTGCATGCATGATTCAGTGATACATCTTGACCTCTTTATGTTTTTACAATTAGGTAGGAATAACTCAAATATGCAATTTTAAGCAATGATATATATTATTTGGCGACAAATAAGTAGAAAATATTCTCCCTAATGATTGCAATAAATGGTACAATGGTGTAAATCTCTAACACCTTCAACAAAACGCATGCGCATGTTGTGCTTCAAATTCATTTCATAGAGAATGTCAGTTTTAACTTAATGACAGATTAACCTAGCCTACTCTAGTCCAACTATTTAAGCTAACACAACCACACGATGGAAAAAACACGTAAACATGATCATTAGCTCATTTAATAGCGAGTGTGAACTACTAGGCATAATAAATGAGCTAGATAAAAATAAACAGCTGTCGATCCAATGTTGCTTTAATGTTTGGCCAGCGTAGCAGACGGTGGAGCAACACTAATATTAATCAAACGTTGTGTCTCCCTCATTGTGATAATAATTATGCAAACTTGTTTGTGGAATGCCGAGTATGCAATTATGTACGGCCTAATTAGGCAAGAATCATCTATTAAAAGTGATAACATGTCATTGAAAAAAGTTGTGGACTATTAAAATGCTCACCACGTTCACTAATGATCACTTAAAATTCCTGAGATATTTGTTTTTATTTCACCCTTATTAATTTGCCACCCTCCCCTGTGGCAGAATATTTTTTAATGCAAATGTTATATTCCAGTTCATCATCAGTTAGGCCTGTATCAGATATTTGTGTTAGTATTGGTTGTAGTTCCACATTTTTAAAACAACTTTACTGCTAATTTTCCATTCTTATACTTGATTTCGTCTCTGGTAAAACAAAACTGTTGAGTCGCAGCTGTGTCTGAATTATTTCGTGTCAGTGGCTATACTGGAGGTCTATATATTGCACTGAGAAAATACGAAAAATTCAAATAGGCTTTAAAACAATTAAATTTTGGAAATTGAAAAAGCGACCCTGTTTTTTATCCATTTGTTCTTAAGAAGACATTTGTCTCAGAGATGATATCTCTTGAGAAATAAATTCGCCATCACCCAGATGAAGGAATCATGGTAATTGAGAAATAATCTTTATCCCGTGATCCTTATTATTTTATTTTATGCAACGCCAAGTGCTTGAATGAGAGGGCAGCACGTCCAACTCTAATCTAAGCCGTTGTCCGTTTCAAGCGATCCCATAGCCTACTGTGGATTGTGCTTGTTGTGTGTTATAATTATCATAGGGTAGGATAGTCTATGGTAATTATTATCAATATTAGCATATCTACTTTGGAACAACTTTGTTTCAAGGTATTCTATGATAATTATTATCATGAATCTTAGCATATTTATTCTCCATAACGTTGTTTCAAGTTTCGCTCAACGTTTCAATTATTGGCCAAGACTAACACAAAATTGATATATTTTACTCTGTTTCTTTTCAAAAAAAATAAAATAAATGTTTGAAAAATATGTCTATCTCACACTAATTAAGGGTGGACAGAAGAAAGAAAACCATTCGCAACAAATTCCTATTTTTAAGTGCTTTGAATGGTCAAATTTTAAAGATTTGCATTGTAAAGATTTGCTTCTGTCGCCACATAGGGGCTATGTGGCTATCATTTATTTGACTTCCTTTTAAAAACATGCAAAAATGGTACATTATCATTATTATTAATTGGGTATTTTTTTGGACATGTTATTACCTTTGGTTGACGGGAACAGGTCGATACGACCTCATTTGAATACCTATATTATGGCTCTATGGCCATTAGAAAAATATTTTAATTCTTACAGTGCGGGGGTAGACATCAGTCGTCAGAATCTGACGTCTACAGACGTCAGGTTCTGACGACTAAAGTCCATCCCAGCGCTCCAAAGCTTTTAACCCTTACAGCGCGTGGATCGACTTTAGTCGTCAGAATCTGACGTCTGTGGACGTCAGATTCTGACGACTTAAGTCTATCCCCGCCCTGTAAAAGTAAACATATTTCTAATGACCGTTGACCCATAACATAGGTATTCAAATGAATCAGAAAGAGCTAACTAAGCCATTTATGATGAAGAATGATTTAAATGTGAAGCAATATTGGGCCTTTCAAGACATGTCATAGCTTCACATTGAACAATTCATGATGTGCTCTTTTCATACTCTATTTCTGATAGGCTACTGAATAAAAATTATACAATAATTGGACCAAATATGATATTCTACCGCTGACCAATTCTAGACCGTCTCAGCCTTCCACGTGATGAGATCAGCCAACCACCGCCGGCATTAAAATGTGCTTTAACCCTTTCATCGCGAGGACCATCTTTATACATCATAATGTGAGGTTTGTAGACGTCAGATTCTGAGGTATAAAGACGATCCCCGCACTGAAAAAAATTAAAAATATTAATAAACGCCGCAGGCCCATAACACAGGTATTCAATTAAAGCGGAAAGAGCTACCTAGCACAATTATTATGTTTTCAAATAAAAAATAACCCTTTTTTTCTCCATGGGTAATACCAAGAATAGATAACACATTCTTGGTAATACGAAACATATTTCAGCATTGTAATGGTAAATTAGAGGGTACTATACCGCACTTGAGCCGAATAATTTGACCAAGCGTAGCTGGATGTTAGAATTATACTACTACGCCCAAATTCTTGATGATGGTATCGCTTTAGCTAACAACACTTTAAGAGAACAACATCGCAACAATGGCTTATCTATCTGCTTAAAATCTGAGAAATACCTTATAGTCTTACACGACAACTCACGAGTTCTAACTTACCACAACTCGTAAGCCAAACCCGGGATAGCGTGACAGAGGCTTGAAGTGAAAAACGTTTTTATATTGCGCATCACCACAGGTAGCACCGCATAATGTAGGCCTTTGTACACTTTTGAGCATTAAGCGCAAAATACACCAACGAAATTCGCCTGACTGTCTTGACACCAACGCGAAAACCAACGGGAAATATTAGGCGTTTTTCCCTGTTCTAAGCCTGTTTTGTACCACGTGAAAATCAGAGAGGATCGTGATTTTTTTAACGGTTTTGAACATTTTCGATTCGCGCTTGTTTCCCTTTGCGCTGGAATGTTTTGGCAACAATAAAACAGTGGGTATGATACTACGCGTTATATACATACGGCATATGTACAGCCAGGGTGCCAGTCATCCGGCCTAGTCTAATCCGGTACCCTAAGATTACAATGGAGCGGAATCAGTCAATGTGGAAAGCCTCACTCAGTTAACACTACACATGGAACTGACCCAATGCTGGAATAATGTTGGTCCACCATCTGCGACGCTGGCTCAACGTTAGCTCATTGTATTGTGTTTCTGGGTAGGCTCTTATAAAGAAATTCGCGAGATACTTGCAATGTTGCAAATTGTATACATTGTTTGCATGTAAATTAATTGCTTAGGCTACATGCAATAAAGGAATGAAAGAATGAATGAATGAATTATTGAATAAATGAATGAATGAATGAATGAATGAATGAATGAATGAATGAATCAATCAATCAATCAATCAATCAATCAATCAATCAATCAATCAATCAATCAATCAATCAATCAATCAATCAATCAATCAGTCAGTCAGCCAGGGAGTCAGTCGTTTTGTAATGCATTATTGTGTCTCTACTTTTTTTTACAATTATAAAGATCTTGAGTACAAATCAATTATACTCACATTGATTGATCCTCTACTCTAGTGTTCTGCATAAAATAGTAATGTTCGCAAAAAAATCATAAAAAATTGTCTTGTTGTGTCTTGTTGAAAAATAATGGGCGTGGTATGGTGGCTTACATGTAATATATTAATATTGTTTTTTTAGTTCAGCTTCACGCGCTACCATGCCATTCTAAACTATGATAAGCCGTTTGCATAACATAAATGCGCCAGTCTTTTGATTTTTTTTTATTAAGGTCTTATTTTGACGTTCTGCTTAAACAATCTTGACTAATAAATGAACAGAGAAGTGTCACATAAAAATACTAATATGATATTATAAATAAACTGATTTTTTAACGTTAATGCCTTATCCAGTAGCTGTGATAATAAAAAAATGTAGTTTCAATAGTTGTTTTTCGGTGACATGATATTTCTAAGTATATCAATCATTGTACGTTTGTGTGTAGACCCCTATCCTTAGATGATGTAACCTTTATATTTATTTTCTATATGTTGTTTTCTAGATGCACCTAACTTTTTATGTTACTCGTTACCAATAATTTAGTATATTCTTATTGCATCGTGTATGATATGCATATGATGGAACAATGTAACAAAACCTGTTTATTGATTATATTATGACATTTTTTTAATGACATGCTGGTGGCCAGCTGCCTATTTAAAGGTGCTTGATAAAGAGAAATGATCAAGCCTCAGACCATAGACGAGCATCAAGCCTATCTGAAGATACCATCACCATGTTACGTTTATCCTGTTTATTGCTGGTTATCCTGTCTATTGGGTGGCACGATGTCAGCTGTGCACCTCAAAAAGGCTGGGACGGGAAGGTAAATTTGATCACTTTGATAATAAACGATTGTGTCTCTCACTTTGCGAAGTGATGGATATCACCCTTTATTATCAACGTGACGATTTGTGTTGTGCTGCATATGAGCTGAATGACTGATTCTGCTGAACATTGGGACATAGGTTATTAGGCATCCTGTCATTGGTAGAGGGTATGGTGAGAAAGGACGGTTATTGGGCATCCTGTCATTAGTAGAGTGTATGGTGATATGGGATAGTTATTAGGCAGCATGTCATTAGTAGAGTGTAAGGTGATATAGGATGGTTATTAGGCATCCTGTCATTAGTAGAGTGTATGGTGAGATAGGATGGTTATTAGGCATCCTGTCATTGATAGAGGGTATGGTGAGATATGATGGTTATTGGGCATCCTGTCATTAGTAGAGTGTATGGTGAGATAGGATAGTTATTGGGCATCATGTCATTGATAGAGTGTATGGTGATATGGGATAGTTATTAGGCATCCTGTAATTGGTAGAGTGTATGGTGAGATAGGATGGCTATTAGGCATCCTGTCATTGATAGAGTGTATGGTGATATGGGATAGTTATTAGGCATCCTGTCATTGGTAGAGTGTATGGTGAGATAGGATGGTTATTAGGCATCATGTCATTGATAGAGTGTAAGGTGATATAGGATGGTTATTAGGCATCCTGTCATTGATAGAGTGTATGGTGAGATATGATGGTTGTTAGGCATCCTGTCATTGACAGAGTGTATGGTGAGATAGGATAGTTATTAGGCATCCTGTCATTGATAGAGTGTATGGTGAGATAGGATAGTTATTAGGCATCCTGTCATTGATAGAGTGTATGGTGAGATAGGATGGCTATTAGGCATCCTGTCATTGGTAGAGTGTATGGTGAGATAGGATAGTTATTGGGCATCCTGTCATTAGTAGAGTGTATGGTGAGATAGGATAGTTATTGGGCATCATGTCATTGATAGAGTGTATGGTGATATGGGATAGTTATTAGGCATCCTGTCATTGATAGAGTGTATGGTGAGATAGGATGGCTATTAGGCATCCTGTCATTGATAGAGTGTAAGGTGATATAGGATGGTTATTAGGCATCCTGTCATTGATAGAGTGTATGGTGAGATAGGATGGTTATTGGGCATCCTGTCATTGATAGAGTGTATGGTGAGATAGGATGGCTATTAGGCATCCTGTCATTGATAGAGTGTATGGTGAGATAGGATAGTTATTAGGCATCCTGTCATTAGTAGAGTGTATGGTGAGATAGGACGGTTATTAGGCATCCTGTCATTGATAGAGTGTATGGTGAGATAAGATGGTTATTGGGCATCCTGTCATTAGTAGAGTGTATGGTGAGATAGGATGGTTATTAGGCATCATGTCATTGATAGAGTGTATGGTGAGATAGGATGGTTATTAGGCATCCTGTCATTGGTAGAGTGTATGGTGAGATAGGATGGTTATTAGGCATCCTGTCATTGATAGAGCGTATGGTGATATGGGATGGTTATTAGGCATCCTGTAATTGGTAGAGTGTATCGTGAGATAGGATGGTTATTGGGCATCATGTCATTGATAGAGTGTATGGTGAGATAGGATGGTTATTAGGCATCCTGTAATTGGTAGAGTGTATCGTGAGATAGGATGGTTATTGGGCATCATGTCATTGATAGAGTGTATGGTGAGGTAGGATGGTTATTTGGCATTCTGTCATTGATAGAGTGTATGGTGAGATAGGATGGTTATTGGGCATCCTGTCATTGATAGAGTGTATGGTGAGATAGGATGGTTATTGGGCATCCTGTCATTGATAGAGTGTATGGTGAGGTAGGATGGTTATTTGGCATCCTGTCATTGATAGAGTGTATGGTGAGATAGGATGGTTATTGGGCATCCTGTCATTAGTAGAGTGTATGGTGAGATAGGATGGTTATTAGGCATCATGTCATTGATAGAGGGTATGGTGAGATAGGATGGTTATTGGGCATCATGTCATTGATAGAGTGTATGGTGAGATAGGATGGCTATTAGGCATCCTGTCATTAGTAGAGTGTATGGTGAGATAGGATGGCTATTAGGCATCCTGTCATTGATGGAGTGTACGGTGAGATAGGATGGTTATTAGGCATCATGTCATTGATGGAGTGTATAGTGAGATATGATGGTTATTGGGCATCCTGTCATTGATAGAGTTTATGGTGAGATAGGATGGTTATTGGGCATCCTGTCATTAGTAGAGTGTATGGTGATATAAGATAGTTATTAGGCATCCTGTCATTGATGGAGTGTACGGTGAGAGAGGATGGTTATTAGGCATCCTGTCATTGATAGAGTGTATAGTGAGATAGGATGGTTATTAGGCATCATGTCATTGATAGAGGGTATGGTGAGATAGGATGGTTATTGGGCATCCTGTCATTGATAGAGTGTATGGTGAGATAGGATGGTTATTGGGCATCCTGTCATTGATAGAGTGTATAGTGAGATAGGATGGTTATTGGGCATCCTGTCATTGATAGAGTGTATGGTGAGATAGGATGGTTATTAGGCATCATGTCATTGATAGAGGGTATGGTGAGATAGGATGGTTATTAGGCATCCTGTCATTGATAGAGTGTATAGTGAGATAGGATGGTTATTAGGCATCATGTCATTGATAGAGGGTATGGTGAGATAGGATGGTTATTGGGCATCCTGTCATTGATAGAGTGTATGGTGAGATAGGATGGTTATTGGGCATCCTGTCATTGATAGAGTGTATGGTGAGATAGGATGGTTATTGGGCATCCTGTCATTGGTAGAGTGTATGGTGAGATAGGATGGTTATTGGGCATCCTGTCATTGATAGAGTGTATGGTGATAACGGACGGTTATTAGGCATCATGTCATTGGTCGAGTGTATGGTGAGATATGATAGTTATTAGGCATCATGTCATTGGTATAGTGTATGGTGAGATGGAATGGTTATTTGCCATCCTGTTATTAGTAGAGTGTATGGTGATACATGATGGTTATTGGGCATCCTGTCATTAGTAGAGTGTATGGTGAGATAGGATGGTTATTAGGCGTCCTGTCATTGGTAGAGTGTATGGTGAGATATGATGGTTATTAGGAATCATGTCAATGGTAGAGTGAATGATGAGATAGGATGGTTATTAGGCATCCTTAGGCAAACGCGGTTTGCTCTTTATGAGCCACTGTACCCCAGTAAAGACAAAGCCTTTGTATACCATTTGCACAATGTTGTACCAATGTCGAAGAGGTTTGGTCGACGTTGTACAAATGTTATACAAATGCTTTGTGTTTACTGTGGTATAGTTTGTTTCATTCATGATTTTTTTTTTCAGAAAGTATTAGCCGAATTACGGGAGTCGCTAGGTGAAAGACTTGATGGAATAGGTATGCATGTAAATAAGTTAAATATATTTAAACCTAAAATTGTATTTTTCATATACGCAGTGCCTAAGTTAGATTTTCTATATTCAGTCGGGTATATCACAGGCACGTACGACCCAAAAAGTCCTCAAAAAACACAATGTTTTTCTAGAATTATTCTTAACGTCGCTCAGAGAAAAATAATCAGCTTGAACGTACACATAAAAAATTACTGTTTATTAAAATAAAGTAATGTTGCAATTATTGTTGACAATTTATTTTAATATACGACATTACGGTGAGAAAAATAATTGAACAACTCATCACCAGCGAACATTCTATTAAAAAATATATGCTGACATGCTTGTCCTCGCGGACCACTCCACACTTTTATTCAAATTTGTATTTCAAAACCCGCATCACAGTTTTTCACTAGTTTTAACTTCTGTTTTTCAAAGTAGCATCACAAAAAAATGATATTGCATGTTTTCTATGTGTATATCCAAAGCTCATATTGAAAAGACTAATGTACCGAGGATGCCGTTTAAATCGCGATTATCTTTGTCGAACAATTACAAGGGAAACTAGAAAAAAATCGCATTACTTATTTTTTGAAAGAAAGGTGGTAGTTTGAAAACTTTTTCTTAATATCATTTCCGATCACCCACCATTATTCCACGAATCTCCACGATGTGGGATCGCAAGGCATCACAATTTGATTTTAGTCTGCTTGGACATTTTTTTGTATATGTTGAGATCACCCATAAACGTACTTACATCACTATTATGCTTTCTATAGTAACATTTTCTCTGGTGCTATTAAAATGAATGTCGTAATATGACAGCAACTTTACTTTGCTACATTTTTCTATTTAAAGTAAATGCTAAAAGTGTTCAGTGGATTCAAGTACTCCCCTTGTACAATTACAGGTTAAAATCGTGGAATTTGAGCATCATGTCTGCTGAAATATCAAAATATTTTTTCTAACGTTACGTATTTTAGTTAATTCTTCTTCTCTATGTTAGTACGCCTCAAACTTGCCGTGGTCGTTGATGTATGAGTTGTGTTTGACATCATTATTGTCTTACAAAATGCATGTAATGCTTTGATAACCATATGTTTTGTCATAGACTGGGACGCAGTGTTGCATGGAATTGAGGAAAAACTAGAGAAAGAGGGTGAGTGTAACATAAAAGAACACTACTAATTAATGAGTTGCTATGCACTGATCAATTGACCATTGCATGATGAGTGGAGGCGGTGGCATTCTTACTCGACTTGTTTGCAGCTATAATCAATTTGAAAAAAACCTTGAATGGTTTTTGCTACATCTTCAAAGATAATACCCTCTTTTTTCTTGTTAATTCTTTTGTTTCTATGTTCTATGATATATGTATTGTTGTTTATATTGTGCATTAAGTGAACGTACGCTTTAATCCAGCTGATGGCAAAGTTTTACAATTTTCGAAACTATGTGTCACATTAGACGATTTATCGATTGTTTTACAAAATAAATGTAAATGTTTAATAACCTTTATGTTTTGTGACAGATAAGGAGGTAGTAGTGGCTGAAATTAAACAAAGACTGGAGAATGTGGGTGAGTGTTACATACAGTAAATTAATGAACGATGATGAGTTTGTGCACAGATAAATTGACCATAACTTATTGGATAGAGGCGTTGACATTTATCCCGTCTGTGACATCGGAGTACACTTACACCTCGTCTTAAACTTGGTTTAGTCAAGTTGTTTTATTATATCGTTTTTGACTTCTTTCCTAGTATTTTAAGGGACACTTTGACCCCAACGTTTTGAAAGCAAACTGGATTTCAAAAGCATCATACTGTTATCAGTTATATACGTTTTAGAATATAAGTGTGACTGTGTTATATCCTCATTATTTCTGATAGATCCAGATGTGTGGTCTGACCTTGAACACCAAGTGAGCGGAGCGGCCTCATCACCATCAAAAAGAGGTAATGTAGAGATATGATTAATACACAATCATTACTTATATAGTAGTGTCTTATAATATATTTTGTATGGTCTTTCTTGTGTGATTTTACTACACTTTAACTCTATTAATGACTTCCATGGTATGACGATTTAGAAAGGATAGGAGCAACATTAATAATATTGCATTATGTTTTACAAGATACATGTACTTGGTGTCATGGTTAGTATGTGATTATGTTTGTTTCTGATACTCCTGAAGATTTGGCTATAATTAGAAAACGACTTGAGCAAGTGGGTGAGTGTAATATAAAGTATGGGAAAAAAGCTACACAAGTGACGGCTTGTCCCAGAAGCCGGTGGGCTAACAGTAAATTAACGTTGGACCAACGTCTCATGCTGGTGTTATCATAATACCCTAAATTAGCCTGAAGAACAAATTTTCATCCACTTCAAGTCGTGTCTCTCGCTCACGACCACAACTTCAATGAGTGAAAACCACTTACATGATTATGTACAATGTGAATCAAAACATATTCCAATTAAGCAGGAAATAATGATAATTTAATATTCAAATCATCTTATTCGAAGGAAAAGGAAAAAAGCTTAACACGACTAAAGATCGCGTGAGTAGCATTTAAAGGGTAAACTTAATAAAGTCCGAAAGAAGTGACATAAAATTAGCGACAAGTATGTGACAAAATCACCTGTTTTGTACTATTTATATAAAATTGTAGTTCACTAATAATTAGTTACTAGCAACAAAAATGTACACACTTTCTGGGCTAGAGGAGGGGTGGGGCTGTGTTCTTCGCCTATTATCACTTCTGGCCAAATGATAGTATAAGCTCTGATGCACAGATATGAGGTGCTGGCCAACATTGAATCGTACCGCGTCAATACGTATATTGTGTTTGCATGACTGTACACGAACTAGTTCAGATTTACACAGTGGACCCGCATAGACACCGAGTCAATGTGTCACTTCTGTAAGGAGCTTTGCCTGTGATTATCCAGGATAATATTATATGCATGCCCAGCATTCGTGATAAAATATATCCCATCAGGCTAAAATTTACCGATTAAACACTCCATTAAAACTGTGATAATCTCTTTATGCGTAGATCAGTAGGCCTTTATATTATTATTAATACTACTGCTACTACTACTACTACTACTACTACTACTACTACTACTACTACTACTACTACTATTATTACTACTACTACTACTACTACTACCGAGTTTATATTTTGTGACAGATAAGGAGGCAGTGGTGGCTGAAATCAGAAAAAGATTAGAGGGAATAGTTGTTACCCAGAGTGTATGTTGCGTAAATGGTGATAAATATAAAAACATGAGAAGTGATGATTTTGTGCAATGATACCGTGAATTACCTAGAACGTCTATGTTTCAAAAAATGGTTCATGCGACATAGATCGATGTTTTGCAAAATAAATGTAGTGATTTGATATATTTTGTTTTGTGACAGACATAGACAAAGTGAATGCTGACATAGGTGAAATAGAAAAAGATCTAGAGGGAGTGGGTAAGTGTTACATAGAACGAATCACTAGTAAAAAGAAGATAAACATATAATTACGACTAAGTGAGCTTCTTTCTTACATTGTTATTTTACACAGTAACGACGCTCCATATTCCAAATCAAATAGTTGTCTGTAAATATGCTACAAATATTCAAATGTACTACAAACAAATAGTGAACTTTATCAACTTTATTGTCAATGATGTAGGCCTATGTTAATAACTGTTCTTTTGTAAAAGTGTGCTGCACAAGCTGATTGAGTACCTTAAAGACCATATTTTCAGTCATGTTATTTATAGGCTGTGTAATTTGTTTAGATGGATAAATGAATTTAATACACTTTCTTCCTCCTCCTCCTCCCCCTCCTCCTCCTCTTCCTCCTCCTCCTCCTCCTCTTCCTCTGCCTCCTCCTCCTCCTCCTAAAGCTCATCTTTCTCCTGCTTTCTCATCCTCCTCCTCCTCCTCCTCCTCCTCTTCCTAAAGCTCATCTTTCTCCTGCCTTCTCCTCCTCCTCCTCCTCCTCCTCCTCCTCCTCCTCCTCCTCCTCCTCCTCCTAAAGCTCATCTTTCTCCTGCCTTCTCCTCCTCCTCCTCCTCCTCCTCCTCCTCCTCCTCCTCCTCCTCCTCCTCCTAAAGCTCATCTTTCTCCTGCCTTCTCCTCCTCCTCCTCCTCCTCCTCCTCCTTCTCATCCTCCTCCTCCTCCTCCTCCTAAAGCTCATCTTTCTCCTGCCTTCTCCTCCTCCTCCTCCTCCTCCTCCTCCTCCTCCTCCTCCTCCTTCTCCCTCCTCCTCCTCCTCTTCTTCTTCCTCCTCCTAAAGCTCATCTTTCTCTTCCTTCTCATCCTCCTCCTCCTCCTCCTCCTAAAGCTCATCTTTCTCCTGCCTCCTCCTCCTCCTCCTCCTAAAGCTCATCTTTCTCCTGCCTTCTCCTCCTCCTCCTCCTCCTCCTCCTTCTCCCTCCTTCTCTCTCCTCTTCTTCCTCCTCCTCCTAAAGCTCATCTTTCTCCTCCTTCTCATCCTCCTCCTTCTCCTCCTCCTAAAGCTCATCTTTCTCCTGCCTTCTCCTCCTCCTCCTCCTCCTCCTCCTTCTCCCTCCTCCTCCTCCTCTTCTTCCTCCTCCTCCTAAAGCTCATCTTTCTCCTCCTTCTCATCCTCCTCCTTCTCCTCCTCCTAAAGCTCATCTTTCTCCTGCCTTCTCCTCCTCCTCCTCCTCCTCCTCCTTCTCCCTCCTCCTCCTCCTTTTCTTCCTCCTCCTCCTAAAGCTCATCTTTCTCCTCCTTCTCATCCTCCTCCTTCTCCTCCTCCTAAAGCTCATCTTTCTCCTGCCTTCTCCTCCTCCTCCTTCTCCTCCTCCTTCTCCCTCCTCCTCCTCCTCTTCTTCCTCCTCCTCCTAAAGCTCATCTTTCTCCTGCCTTCTCCTCCTCCTCCTCCTCCTCCTCCTCCTCCTCCTCCTCCTCCTCCTCCTCCTCCTCCTCCTAAAGCTCATCTTTCTCCTGCCTTCTCCTCCTCCTCCTCCTCCTCCTCCTCCTTCTCATCCTCCTCCTCCTCCTCCTCCTAAAGCTCATCTTTCTCCTGCCTTCTCCTCCTCCTCCTCCTCCTCCTCCTCCTCCTCCTCCTCCTTCTCCCTCCTCCTCCTCCTCTTCTTCTTCCTCCTCCTAAAGCTCATCTTTCTCTTCCTTCTCATCCTCCTCCTCCTCCTCCTCCTAAAGCTCATCTTTCTCCTGCCTCCTCCTCCTCCTCCTCCTAAAGCTCATCTTTCTCCTGCCTTCTCCTCCTCCTCCTCCTCCTCCTCCTTCTCCCTCCTTCTCTCTCCTCTTCTTCCTCCTCCTCCTAAAGCTCATCTTTCTCCTCCTTCTCATCCTCCTCCTTCTCCTCCTCCTAAAGCTCATCTTTCTCCTGCCTTCTCCTCCTCCTCCTCCTCCTCCTCCTTCTCCCTCCTCCTCCTCCTCTTCTTCCTCCTCCTCCTAAAGCTCATCTTTCTCCTCCTTCTCATCCTCCTCCTTCTCCTCCTCCTAAAGCTCATCTTTCTCCTGCCTTCTCCTCCTCCTCCTCCTCCTCCTCCTTCTCCCTCCTCCTCCTCCTTTTCTTCCTCCTCCTCCTAAAGCTCATCTTTCTCCTCCTTCTCATCCTCCTCCTTCTCCTCCTCCTAAAGCTCATCTTTCTCCTGCCTTCTCCTCCTCCTCCTCCTCCTCCTCCTTCTCCCTCCTCCTCCTCCTCTTCTTCCTCCTCCTCCTAAAGCTCATCTTTCTCCTCCTTCTCATCCTCCTCCTTCTCCTCCTCCTAAAGCTCATCTTTCTCCTGCCTTCTCCTCGTCCTCCTCGTCCTCCTCGTCCTCCTCCTCCTCCTCCTCCTCCTCCTCCTCCTCCTCCTCCTCCTCCTCCTCCTCCTCCTCCTCCTCCTCCCTCCTCCTCCTTACCCCTGCTAGGATTTTAATAGAAAATAGCCTCTGCAAAATTTCGGTTCAAAATTGACGGAGAAATCGCCGAAAATCATGCGATCCTGGTTGATCTCTTTTAATTTGACGGCGAGTATAGACGTTTTTTGTATATGTTGAGATCACCCATAAACGTACTTACCTCACTATTATGCTTTCTATAGTAACATTTTTTCTGGTGCTATTAAAATGAATGTCGTAATATGACAGCAACTTTACTTTGATACATTTTTCTATTTAAAGTAAATGCTAAAAGTGTTCAGTGGATTCAAGTACTCCCCTTGTACAATTACAGGTTAAAATCGTGGAACTTGAGCATCATGTCTGCTGAAATATCAAAATATGTTTTCTAACGTTACGTATTATAGGTAATTCTTCTTCTCTATGTTAGTACGCCTCAAACTTGCCGTGGTCGTTGATGTATGAGTTGTGTTTGACATCATTATTGTTTTACAAAATGCATGTAATGCTTTGATATCCATATGTTTTGTGATAGACGCGGGCGGAGTGTTGAATGGGCTTGAGAAAAAACTAGAGGATGATGGTGAGTGTAACATGAAAGAACACTACTAATTAATGAGTTGCTATGCACTGATCAATTGACCATTGCATGATGAGTGGAGGCGGTGGCATTCTTACTCCACTTGTTTGCAGCTATAATCAATTTGAAAAAAACCTTGCAAGGTTTTTGCTACATCTGCAAAGATAATACCCTCTTTCTTCTTGTTAATACTTTTGTTTCTATGCTCTATGATATATGTATTGTTGTTTATATTGTGTATTAAGTGAGCGTATGTTTTAATCCAGCTGATGGCAAAGTTTTACAATTTTCGAAACTATGTGTCACATTAGACGATTTATCGATTGTTTTACAAAATAAATGTAATTGTTTAATAACCTTTATGTCTTGTGACAGATACGGAGGAGGTAGTTCGCGTAATTAAACCTATAGTGGAGGACGTGGGTGAGTGTTACACACAGTAAATTAATGAACGTATTGAGTTTTGTGCACTGATGAATTGACCATAACTTATTGGATAGAGGCTGTGACATTTATCCCGTCTGTGACATCTGAGTACACTTAAACCTCGTCTTAAACTTGGTTTAGTCAAGTTGTTATATTATATCGTTTTTGACTTCTTTTCTAGAATTTTAAGGGACACTTTGACCCCAACGTTTTGAAAGCAAAGTTGATTTAAAAAGCATCATACTGTTATCAGTTATATACGTTTTAGAATATAAGTGTGACTGTGTTATATCCTCATTATTTCTGATAGATTACTGTTTTTATTACTTAGCAAATATAGAAGAGCATTTGACAGTACATGGCGCTGACTGACGAACCAGCTATGGACACACGATGAACGCCACATTTCAGCATTATAATTAACATATTAATTAAACCTAAATAAGCGTGATAATAAAATAGAAATAAAGCAAGCAAAGTACAATTCTGTGTGTTCTTATCTATTTGAAAGTGTCAGAAGGTGTGATTAACCCTTATACCGCCGGTACCGATTATATTCGTATTTTAACATTTTTTTCAGCACATTGCCTATCAGCGTTTAAACATGTTGAAAATAACACATGACACCAATCAGCAACATTTGAAAATATAAGTCCTTTACTTTGTCAAATCTAAATAATTTTCACTCACTTGAAGTTGTGGATCGCGGCAGCCAGACACAACTTCAAGTGAGTGAAAATTCAATTTGAATAAATTGGCGGTTAAAGGGTTCAAGACAGACAGACAGACAGATATTTTATTGACAGAAAGAAAGTCAATCCAGACTTATTTGTCATAGAACTAGAGATATGTACATGTATATACAGCATTGTTAATTTGTTAAAATCATATGACAATATACATAGTATGACATACATAACTAAAATCATGTTAACTGGCATTGCCATAAGAAACACTGGGTATGTACTTTAAATAAGATTGAAAGGCATTGCCAGGGTAACATAAGGTCTATCATTTTGTTTCCCGCACCAAAACCAGAGATAAAATAGCTACTATGTATGACATGCTAATTATATATATAGTAGCAAAAAAGACACTCTGGAAAGCGTAGAAACCTAGAATATATACAAGTGCATAATTATGCTACAGTAATAAGAATGTATTAGGACAATGTTAAAAATTACACGATATTTTTAAAAATCAAGAGGAAAGACGATAATCCAACGTCTGAAGATAGATTTCCTCTGAAGATAGATTTCCGGTTGGCATTTTTATCACCGTGAAGAGATAATGGGACCACTGAAATAAATTATTATCTTATTGTAGTTCAATACCATCATCTCAGATGACATCCATGATACAGATAAAAATACCAAGCTTAATAAGGTTGAAATCAGTATTAAGCCCTGTTTGTTTGCTGTGCGCTGAATATGAAGGTTGAAAAAGGTCTATGAACCGGTTTTTTCTTTTAGTATCAGGTTAAACGGGTTTAAAGAGCTAAATAGCCCATATAGCGTGTCTGTGGGTTAAATAAGAAGGTTTTAAACGTTTATAACCCAGGTGTTTAGTCGTGTATAATAGTCCGAATGCTTTACTGTGAGTTAAAGCGACACAATCAGGCTACAATCATAAATCGGTAATTTTATTTCGGCTTCTTAATATGACCATATGATATACACATTTTAATAAACTGGAACTGCATCTTTTTTCAGTTTTTGTGTTGCACATTTACCAGTTAAGCAAGATATAAAGACGAAATTCCAGTATTTCTTAATTTGTACATGTATGTCCGAAATAAGAGATCGGGAAATTCGTCTCTATATTTCGCTTAACTGGTAATGCCCAACACAAAAATTGAAAAATTGCAGATCTAGTCTATGGAAATGTTTTCATCAGATGGTTATATTTAAAAGCCAAAATAAAATTTCCATTTTTTTAATGATTTTAGCCTGATTGTGTCGCTTTAAAAAAGAAAGTTGGAATTGTTATTTGACCGCCCAGAATACCCCCCCTCCCACCCTGACTGGACTATACCCGAGTATAATCTGGACTATACCCTAGGTATAGTCTGGGAGCCCCCAGACTATACCCCAGGGTATACTCTAGGAGATCCCAGAGTATACCCCACAAGCTCAAACTATATCCCATCAGATTCAGGGTGGGGTATAGTCTGGGCGATATGGGTATACTCTGGGAGATATCATATATGACTAACAAATTAGCGATATAATATCTGATCGTATTCTGGCATAATTCATGTTTCATGTAGCCTATTAACCCTCTGAGGACTAGACTATCTTATATCCACTATGTTAACCTTCTCATAGCTAGAGTATAACATGTCTCATGTATTAACCTTCTGGTGGCTAGAGCATCACATGCTTCATTTATTAACCTTCTGACGGCTGGATTTTCATATGTCTCCTATATTAACCCATCGATAGCTAGAAATCTCATTTTTATCTCCCTGGGAGCTACAGTATCATAATCCCTTACATGTCTGGCTACTCTAGCTAATTAATTGGTGTGCGCCAAATGATTTGGCGCGCACCAAATAATTCAAATAATTAATTGGTGCGCACCAATTATTTAATCAAATTTTTCAATGAAAGCATCTAATTGGTTATCACCAAATAGGTTAATGCATGGGACAAGTGATACTCTAGCCAACAAAAGGTTAAGATGGGAGACATAATTTTAGAATAGTCTAACCCCAGAAGTTAATGCATGAGGCAAGTGATGCTCTAGCCACCAAAGGTTAATACATAAGCCAAATGATACTCTAGCTATCAGAAGGTTAACATAGAAGTATTAAGATAGTCTAGTCCCCAGAGGGTTGTTACATGTGATACTCTAACCATCAGAAGATTAATATAGAAGGCTTGTGATAGTAGAACCCTCAGAAGGTTAATACACGGGACACATGATACTATAGCCCCCAGAGGGTTAATGCATGGGATATGTGACACTCCGGCAATCAGAAAGTTAAAATCAGAGACATTCGACAGTCTATCCCCCCAGACGATTAATAGACATGATATGTGATATTCTAGACATATGGTAATCTAGCACCCAGAGGGTTAATACTTTAGACATGCGATACCCTAACCACCAGAAAGTTAATATAATGATAGTTAATACGCAAGACACTTGATTCGCTAGCCCTCAGATGGATGATAAAAGAGATAAATAATGATAATCCAGCCGCCAGAGTATTAATGCATGAGGCAAGTGATACTCCAGCCATCAGAAGGTTAACATAGGAGACATGCGGTACTCCAGCTCCTGGAGAGTTAGTACACGATGAAACATAAGATACTCTAGCTTCCAAAGGGTTGAAACATGCGATTGAGATACATTTTCTATAATAAATTTATAATTGATTTTAATCATATATAATATCTCCCAGAGAATACCCCTATCTCTCAGACTATACCCCACCCTGAATCTGATGGGGTCTGAGCATGTGGGGTATACTCCGAGAGCTCCCAGAATATACCCCAGGGTATATTCCAGATTATACCCGGGTATAGTCCAGAATATACCCGGCTATACTTCAGTGTGTGATCTGCGCGGTTACACAGGGTAGCTTGCGGTGGTTTAAATATGCAGATTAACAAGTAGGCCTATTGATATTCTGTGTGTGTTCAGTAAGAATGTTGAAATGGGTGTACAGCATGTGCGCTTTGCAATAGGTTAAAAAAGAAGATTTAAATAGTTATTTAGCCTGGATATTTGTTGCGGGCTAGATAAGTAGGTTGACATACCGGTAGTTATTTATTCTGGGTCATTTAATTTGGGTAGAGGAGGAAGATTGAAATAGGTCTACACGTATAACCCATTTGCTTCTCTATGAGTTAGATAAGAAGGTTGTATGTATTTAGCCCGGGTTGCTTTTCAGGATTTGAAAATAACGTAGGGGCTTTGGGGTAGGATAGGTAGGTTGACGAACCTCATCCTGGTGCTCGTACACTCCTTGGAAGTGGTGTTTTCAGAGTACCAAGGTTTCTTATTCCTGGAAAAAGATGACCAGTTGAGAAAATAATAGAAGAAACAATACTTCTCTAATTCTGTGAAGTCAGTTGAGTAAAGAAGGCACAGCTGTGGTGATACATTTATTATTCAGGGGTACATGACAAAGCGTCCATCAGACTTGTAGATATTTTTAACAAAGTATGAAAATAAAATACAACTCACCAAAATACTTTTGCATGTGTGTTGCCAAGACAACTTCGCTCCACAATACAAAGGACAATACAAAGAACGACAGTTCATTATCATTGCAAAAGGAAAGGCCCACTCTCATATGACGATATACACACCAAAGCAAAAGCACTACCGATACTATATTCAGATCAAGAAGAAGCAGAGTTGTATTATTTGGAAAGTATGTCCAAGGCCAGAGGTATGAGACTGTTATTAGAGTTCGCATTCCAAACAGCAACATTTTCTTTATACTACTTTATACTACTTTTTTTGACACAGAGACTGGTAATAGCAATAGGACAGACTTGGTGTCTTGCTTCTCTCAGGAATACTGCACTGCGCTCATGATACTCCCTGTATTTACTCATTGAGATTCCAACAGCACTTTCAAGGGAATCTGGAAGATCAAACCTATTAAAAATGTTAAAACAATGCAGACAATCCATATATTTCAGTCTGTGCTTGTGCGACTTGAGGGGGGGGGGGGGCATGGGAAGTTGCAGATGATGTACCAGCTGGTTTTGAGGTCTTCTGAACACATGGTTCATTCGCATATAATTATTATAGGTGGCGTCAACAGGTAGAAAACACATGATATAAACAAATGAAATGGGATTGCGTTTTCAACTTGTTTTCCACTTTCTTCCCACGTAGCGCAATACTCATATTCTACGTGTATTCCACGTGGCTGTGCCTGCTGGGTACTATATTGCCGGTAAATGACTATAAAACGTAGGCCTACTGCGTGAACCAAATTAAGCTGTGTAGGTTTATATATTTTTTGATGGTATAAGTGGAGATGACGAAAAAAAATGTAGTGATAAACGCCTGTAGGCTACAAAAAAGTGTTGGTGAAAAAACTGATGGTGAAACATGCATATTTTGGAAGTATTGTAGCCAGTCAAGTTTTATAGTGGTCATTTGAAGTATTAGCAGCTTAATGTATATTTTAAAAGGAAAGCTTGTTGAACAAAACGGTATCACCCAAGCAGGGACCTGGCGGTAAGGTAGCTCTGAAGTAACGTAATACAACTAACGTATTACAGAAAAGGATAAAGCTATATAAAAGTGCCAGAGGCATAACAATTTAAACAAATATATAATAAGGGGGTTCCGCGGCGTGCAGTGATAGGGGGTCTCTTGTAGGCCTACTTGTCTGCCTGGAATGCTATTGATATTCCCACGCATAACGGAAACAGTTTATCAGTCATATGGCACGTGAGTCAGAGAATGAGTTTCCATCCCCTTTAATTTATTTGTATCTTATTGTATGTATCGTCCTTTAGATTGGTAGTTTTTATTCAACAATATATGCTGGCATTTTTTGTTTGAAAGGGGTCGGTAAATCTGTCAACTGTCAGCGTGTCAAGCTGAATTAAATAGTGATTCAGCACTGATTATTATTGTGATTTTACGATTATTATATGTTTTCTGAATACCATATTACATTTATCAATAATGGCGTATTTAGTATGCTTTTTCGTGATAGTTTGACGTTTCTCTACAAACCTTGCAGCACAAATAAAAATAAAAATTAATTTTAGCAGGTGGCACAATATTTATAAAGACCTCGGAGAGCCCAGTGACAACGTAAAACGCATGGTGAGCGCGTGGTGCGATTGGGGCTGGCTAACCAAACCCCGCATCGCGACGAATGGGGCGCACAATCCGAATGAAAAAATCCCCGAAGCATACCGAACCATACGCATTATTTTACATTTTCTCCACGAATCAGCCATTCGTGGCGGTTCAGGGCTAGAGATACGTACTTACCGACAGGCATCCGAACCGCTGCCGTACCTTACGAAACTACTCCCGCATCATTACATATCATTACATATCCATGCCGTATGGGCCAAACCATACGGATAAATTCGCCATACCTCACGTATGCCTTTGCCATGTTTACGTACCAACCGTACACAGTTGCCCGAATGAATTATACAATATTCATGGCGATACGCACGCCACGATCAAAGTAACCGTGCACGAGGGTTGTGCCGACAAATGTCACAATCTCACTAAATGTCACAGCCCCCGACAAATGTCACAACAGCCCTCGACAAAAGTCATAGCCAATAACAAATGAGACAACATTGCCTCGACAAATGTTACAGCCAACGACAAATGTCACAACTTTGCATCGACAAATGGCACAGCCAACAACAAATGTCAAAACTTTGCCTCGACAAATGTCACAGCCAACGACAAATGTCACAACTTTGTCTCGACAAATGTCACAGCCAACGACAAATGTCATAACTTTTCCACGACAAATGGCACAGCCAACGACAAATTTCACAAATTTACCTCGACAAATGTCACAGCCAACGACAAATGTCACGACATTACCATGATTACCAACGACGAATGTCACAAACTCCCGACAAAATGTCACTCAGTCGGATGTAGAATAATATACTTGGTCCGAGATCCATATTATCTTTATTTGAATTATTTAAGACCTTGTATTTTTTCATATACAGATTTTTTAGTTTGCGGTATATTCGTATGTATTTGTTGCATAACATAACAGTTTTGCAACAGACGCACCGGTCCGTCTTATGTATTTGGGGTCATGTATGTGTATATAAGCGAGCAAACAAATAAAGAATTACGCGAATAAAATTGATTAATAAATGAATGAATGAATAAAATAAATGAATGAAAGCATGAAGGAATAAAATAATGAATAAATACATGTTTGATTGAATGTATGAGTAAATGAATGAATAAATAAATAAATGAATGAATGAATGAATGAATGAATGAATGAATGAATGAATGAATGAATGAATAAATGAATGAATGAACGAACGAACAAACAACGAACGAACGAATGCATCAATGAACGAACGAACGAACGAACGAACGAACGAACGAACGAACGAACGAACGAACGAACGAACAAGTGAATAAATGAATACATGAATAAATGAATACAAAAATTAAAGGGTGAATGGAGGAATGAATGAATGAATGAATAATTAAATGAATGAATGAATGAATAAATAAAAGAATGAATGAATGAATGAATGAATGAATGAATGAATGAATGAATGAATGAATGAATGAATGAATGAATGAATGAATAAATGAATGAATGAATGAATGAACATATGTATCATAGTAGTCTGAAAAAAATGTATATCTTACTATCGTCCTTTATGCATTGTTCTGGAATGAAACATGTATACATGTTTTTTTCATAACATATCCAATAAATACAAATCGAATTCACTTTATTTCGGTTCACAACTTTTTTATCACATACTGGATATTATAGTGGCCGGATAGAGCCATCCCGCACTTTCACTGTTTAAAATCTCACTCTTTTGAATCGCCTTTCGTTGTTTCGCAGTCTTGTTTTCTCATAGTTTCGCATCGCCCTATCGTTGTTTCGCATCGCCCTTTCGTTGTTTCGTAGTCTCGCACTTCCGCCCATTCGTTGTTTCGCATCACCCTTTCACAGTTTATCCCGCCCTTTCGTAGTTTTACATGACCCTTTCGATGTTTTGCCATCTAGTTGTTTTCGCAATCTCGCTCTTTTGATGTTTCGCAGTTTCGTTGTTTCGCCCTTTTGTTGTTTCGCGATCTCGCTCTTTCGTTGTTTCGAAGTTTCGTTGTTTCGTACTTTCGTTGTTTCTATTTCATTGCTTCGTACTTTCTTTGTTTCGTACTTTCGTTGTTTCGTAGTCTCGCACTTTCGCCAATTCGTTGTTTCGCATCGCCCTTTCGCAGTTTAGCCCGCTCTTTCGTAGTTTTACATAGCTTTTTCGATGTTTCGCCATCTAGCTGTTTCGCAATCTCGCTCTTTCGTTGTTTTGAAGTTTCGTTGTTTTGTACTTTCGTTGTTTCTACTTTCAGTGTTTCGCACTTTCTTTGTTTCGCACTTTCGTTGTTTCGTACTTTTTTTGTTTAGTAATCTGATGTGATGGTTAACACCACCGTCTGTCACGCCAGGATTGACTTTTTAGCAGAGACTCTGGTGTGATGGTTAACGCTACCGTCTGTCACGCCGGGATTCACTGTCCAGCAGAGACTATGATGTGATGGCTAACGCTGCTGTCCGTCACGCCGGAACCCTGGTGAAGAGGTTAACGCTGCCGATCATAAAGTCGGAGCCCTGATGAAGAGGTTAGCGCTACCGTACATCACGACAGATCCCTGGTGAAGAGGTTAAGACTGCTGTCCATCACTCTAGAGCTCGGGTGAAGTGATTAGCGCTGCCGTCTTTCATGCCGGAGCCTTGGTGAAGAGGCTAACGCTGGCGTCCATCACAATGAAACAACGAAAGAACGAAACAAGGAAAGTACCAAACTGCGAAGCAACGAAAGTACGGAACAACGAAAGTACGAAACTGCGAAAGTACGAAATAACGCAAGTACAAAACAATGAAAGTACAAAACAACAGAAGTGCGTAAGTACGAAACTGTGAAATAACGAAACAACGAACGTGCGAAATAGTCTGGAGGCAGAATGGCATAAATTAGTTATAGGAAAGAACCCAATGAGGTTTTTGGGTGATTTCGACTCGTCAGATGGTGTACTTTACCTGTGAAGTGCCGTTGGGCGAAACTCGGTATTCAAGATGGCTTCCAAAATGGCCGCCATACATGGGGCGGTTTGCTAACTTGGTTATTAACTGGCACACTTTTTCATATAATACCTCTTTTTCAGGGTTTTAGGGTATACGGAATCTAAATAAGATGTTATTTTTTTCATTTCAAGGTCAAGGCTAGATGTTACTGGCAAAAAACGTATTTTTATTTGTAAATTATATTCACGTATTTGGTAACTAATAAGTGGCACAAGTTGTCATATAATATCTTTTATATGGTTTTGGGGTAAGTGAAATCCAGATATGATGGGGAAGCATAAAATGTCACGGTCAAGGTCAAGGTAATTTATCAATGAATTATGCTCATTCATATATATATATATATATATATATATATATATATATATATATATATATATATATATATATATAGTCCGGTGGCAGGAGGCTGTTTTTATGCACAAGACCAAAATGGCCGCCAAGGGATATACTGGGTCATAACTTCAGAACTATTAGACATAGATGTGATTTTGGTGTCTATTTCTTTGGTGTCCATCTTGTGTGTATTTAACACTAAGATTTGAAAAAAAGTCTCAATCAAAGATGAGGCCAAACATGGTCGCCACATAAGGCCTATGGTGGTTCATAGCTTCAGAACTAATTAGACATACGCTAAATCACATCTTTAGGAGCCTCCTAAAGATGTGATTTAGTGTCTAACATATAGTTTTCGGGGATTAAGAAATTTGTGATGTGTATTTAACAATACGATAGATAAAAACTAAGAAAGCGAAGATGGCGTCCAATATTACCGCCACATACACCCTATCATGGGTCATAACTTCGAGCATATGGTTCCTTTAATCCTTGCATTCCCACCGCTGAATTCCTGGGGAGGGGGGTGAAAAAAAAAATCGGAATATTTTGCAATGTCAGATTTGTCTGAAGACACCAGCAGGATCGTAGCTTATGAAATAATAATAACATGAGAAATAGTTGTGCTTTACAGGTGCATAACACCAAGGCCATGTCAAAGTCCCATCAAGGTCATTTCAAGGTTAAACTAGCACAACATATTGAAAATATCAACTTTTTATCAATTTCAAGCTTGTTAGTGGTGCAGTCATCTACTGGAAAGGACTGATGGTGACACATTCTTGGTCGGGTATCATTTCAACACACATTTTTAGGAAATTCAGGACATTGCTAATATTACCCTCATATTTGCCCTTATTACACCCCCTTCCTCAATTAAACAAGCAAAAATACAATTATGCAGCAGCGTGTAGCATCAGTTTGGGCTTCCATCGCAAAAGATTAATACACAATTGAGTATAGAGGTTGACATGGGTTGAGATTCTGCGTTACTGCATGGATACCGCTCAAAAGAAACCTGTGAAGGTTATATCAAGGTCATGTAAATTGTCACTTTTAACAGTTTATGGGCGATGTGTACTAAATGCGTTATGATTAGGTGTGCAACTATCCAATCCGCACTGCTGCGAGATCTGTCATTTAAGTATTAATACAGCATTTTAAGCATCATGATGAGGCCAAATCGGTAAAAGGAGGTATCGTTTGTTTTATTGTATTTCTTGATAACGAAAATGTATGGTTTGGTGAAAAAAATCGAGTTTCCATCTCAATTATTGAGAAAGTTTTGATAATTTTATTGATTTTATGGCGGGCATTTTGAATTTTTCGTTCTAAAAGAATCTGTTAAGGATGAATGCTCTACATCGGCCAGATGAAAAATGATATTATAAATATAAAAAAAAACAAAAAGCATTCCTGTTCTCAATCAATCAATAAATAAATAAATAATCAATAAATCAATCACTCAGACACATGACGCCCCAGAGATTGGGTTGATCTGAGCTAAATCTATGTGTAGACACTGGTTTGTTTCTTACACCCTTGTAAATGCAAGCTGTTATAACTAAACGTTCAACAACCATTTATATCGCAAACCTCTGTATATATTTAAAAGACATAATTACGTTTGTTGTAAATACTCTTTTCAACGGCCTTTCATGAATTAACATCCAAATCCCTGGATTGACTTTTCATAGCTTGACTATCAACTGTAATGGAATGAGTTACAGGTATGTTAACATGTGAAAAGACTACTTCCTAAGAATTTCTTATCCAAATTCAGCCGAGATTCTTCGGCTTGCAAACTAGATGTATCTATGTCAACCATAATATGACTTATTATTCCCAAACAACACCGTTCGCAACAACAACTACAGATACTATAGGCAGTGTACATCTTTTATCATTATATACCCACGATAAGAGTGGCATTACAATGTCAGTTTCGACTATAGTTCCTGGGGTGCATATTACAAAGAATCCTAACTTTGATCCTATCTCAACTTTCTCTTATTTCCATTACAAAAAGTTAGGATCACCTAATTTTTTGTAATGGAAATAAGAGAAAGTTGAGATAGGATCAAAGTTAGGGGTGCATATTACAAAGAATCCTAACTTTGATCCTATCTCAACTTTCTCTTATTTCCATTACAAAAAGTTAGGATCACCTAACTTTTTGTAATGGAAATAAGAGAAAGTTGAGATAGGATCAAAGTTAGGATTCTTTGTAATATGCACCCCTGATTCTACTTCATAATGCTTTGCCTCCAAATAGTTTAACAAGTAAACGAGTATCACAGTTAACTCACCGAGCCCTCGTCTATCATATAAATCACCTTAAATATTTAAATCGTGCATGCATTTTATAAACATTTCGAGAAAAAAGGTGACTTATTTTAAAGTTGTCTTAGATTTTTCTTCCAGACTAAAAGTCCGTGACAACGAAACAACGAAGTACGAAACAACGAAAGTACGAAACAACGAAAGTGCGAAACAACGAAAGTGCGAAACTGCGAAAGTACGAAACAACGAAAGTACGAAATAATATTGAATCTTTATGCGTGAGCAGAGAAGAAACATTTTGTTTCTTTAAAATTGAATACCAGAGCGTGGTTCGAGCCCGCGATCACCGAATTTCCAAGCAAATTTAAAAACTAAACAGATTTTCAGAGTCAAATTAAATTATGTTTGATGTCAATATCCACCCAATATCTTGTTACACGTTAGGAAAATTCAGCTGAGTACTGTATTAAATATAACACATATTGGAAGATTGTGAGAGCCGAATTCAGATTGTTTCCACTGACCTAAAACATCGTATGTACATATATAATTCGGTTTCTTTTATATTATTTTGTTTTCAAAATTGGCGTCAACCTGTCTTTAAAATAAAAATATAATGATCGTTTCGTTTTTATTTAGTGTTTATTTACCTTTTATAATTTTTTATTAGCTAAGTACGAATAACAAACTGTAAAATATGATCAACCACAAATAAAAAACCTTTATTTTATCAGTTTGACTTATAGTGTAGACATGACAATTCTGCAAGTAATAAATATGGTGACACCAAAACAAAAACACAACTCATAATATAAAAACAAGTCTATGAATAAATGGGCCTGATGTGCCTCGCTACACACGTACCATATACATGTAATAGACAGGTCAATGCCAGACACAAAGTGCCATTTTTTCCAGTCGAGGATTTCTTATTGATTCAGCTATCTGAAACCATACTCTTTGAAATAAGCTTCTGGGCCACCCTAAATTATTCCTCAAGTCCAATACGGCGGCCAAAATTCAAAAAAGACCGCCAAAAAACCTAGCATTGTAGCATGTTATCTACGCTCCACAAATTCAAAGAGATTTGTTGTTTTTCGTATAAAAACTAAAACTGGGTCAAGAGCTTTCTCTATATCTGGCCCAGCCTTATAGAACGCCCTGCCTGTGCCAATATGTAATGCCGGAACAACTCCTGAGTTTCTAACTTGTGTGAGCAAAGTCCTCTCGAAATTACGGCTCTGACCTTTCTTGACTTGTCGGCCGCCTTCGTCTCCATTGACCCTGCTACCCTGATTGGTATGGACTATCTGGCCAGGCTCAAACTTTATCTTCTTTTTATTTGCAAAATAGTCACCAATCCGTAAGAAAAAGACACTGTGTTTCGCATTTTCATTGTTGCGTACTTTCGTTGTTTCGTACTTTCGTTGTCTCGCAGTTTCACAGTTTCCCACTTTCGCATTCTTGTTGTTTCGCACTTTCGTTGTTTCGTACTTTTGCACTTTCGTTGTTTTACGTAATTTGGCAGTTTCGAAGTCTCGTACGTTCGTACTTACTTTGTTTCGTACTTTCGCAGTTTCGTACTTTCGTTCTTTCGCTGTTTCGCACACTCACACTTTCGTAGTTTTGCACTTTCGTTGTTTCTTATTTGCGTTGTTTCGAACTTTCGCAATTTTGTACTTTCGTTGTTTCGTACTTTCGTTGTTTCGTCTTTTCGTTGTTTCGCAGTTTGGTACTGTCCTTGTCTCTTATTTTTGTTGTTTCATTGTTATGGACGGCAGCGTTAGCCACTTCACGAAGGCTCCGGCATGAAAGAGGGCAGCGCTAACCACTTCACCTGAGCTCCAGCGTGATGGACAGCATTAGTTATAGCCTCAACCTCTTCAACAAGGCTCTGGCGTGATGGACGGTAGCGCTAACCACTTTACTGGGGCTCCGGTTTGGAGGACGGCAGCGTTAATCAGGGCTCCGGCGTGACGGACGGTAGCGCTAACCTCTTCATCAGGGCTTCGACGTTATGATCGGCAGCGTTAACCTCTTCACCAGAGCTCCGGCGTGACGGACAGCAGCGTTAGCCACCACATCATAGTCTCTGCTGGACAGTGAATCCCGGCGTGACAGACGGTAGCGTTAACCATCACATCAGGTTCTCTGCTAAAAAGGCAATCCCGGCGTGACAGACGGTAGGATTAACCATCACATCAGAGTACAAAACAACGAAAGTACAAAACAACGAAACAACGAAAGTGCAAACTGCCAAATTGCGAAAAAATGATAGTACAAAACAACGAAAGTACGAAACAACTAAAGTACGAAACTGTAAAACAACGAAAGAGCGATATTGCGAAACAACGAAAGGGCGATGCGAAAAGGCGGAAGTGTGAGACTACGAAACAAAGTAAGGGTGATGCGAAACAACGAAAGAGCGATGCAAAATTACGAGACTGCGAAACAACGAGACGGCGAAACAGCATAAAAGCCATGCAAAACTACGAAAGGGCGAGGCAAAACTGCGAAAGAGCAATGCGAAACAACGGAAGTGCGACACTACGAAACAACGAAAAAATGAGACTGCGAAAAAACGAAAGGGCGATGCGAAACTTCTAAAGGGCGATGTGAAACTGCGAAAGTACGAAACTACGAAACAACGAAAGTGCGAAACTACAAAAGGGCGATGAGGAAGAGCGCGATTTTAAACAGCGAAAGTGCGTGATGGCCCTATCTGGATACCATAGCATACAGTTATGATAAAAAAAGTTGAGAACCGTGAATTAGATTTGCATTTATTGGATATACATATATAATATGTTAAGAAAAAAAAGTGTGTGCATGTTTAATTCCAGAACAATGTACAAAAAAAGATATAAACAATTTTCAGACTACTATTATACATATTTATTTATTCATTCATTCATTCATTCATTCATTCATTCATTCATTCATTCATTCATTCATTCATTCATTCATTCATTCATTCATTCATTCATTCATTCGCTCATCCATTCATTTATTCATGTATTCAATTATTTATTTATTCATGCATTCATTCATTCACTCGTTCATTCGTTCGTTTGTTCATTCGTTCGTCGTTTTTTCTTTCATTCGCACATTCATTCAATAATTCATACATTTAACTTTATCCATAAAACTTTTATTTATTCATTATTTCATTCCTTTATCCCTTCATTCATTCATTTATTTCATTCACTCATTCATTTATTAATTAATATTTTTTTGCGTAACGCTTTATTCGTTTGCTGGCCTGATATACACATTACATAAGCCGGACGTCTGTTGTAAAACTGTTATGTTATACAACAAATACATAAGAATATACCGCAAACTATTTTTTTAAATCAGGCTTAGAAATAAAATAAAAGGTCTTCAAAAACTCAAATAAATACAATATTGGTCTCGGACCAAGTATAGTATTCTACATCCGACCAATAAAATAGTGCCTGTCCAAGTGATATGATAACTGACATTTTGTCGGTAGTTTGTGACATTTGTCGTTGGTAATCATGGTAATGTTGTGACATTTGTCGTTGGCTGTGACATTTGTCGAGGCAAAGTTGTGACATTTGTCGTTGGCTGTGACATTTGTCGAGGCAAAGTTGTGACATTTGTCGTTGGCTGTGACATTTGTCGAGGCAAAGTTGTGACATTTGTCGTTGTCTGTGACATTTGTCGAAGGCTGTTGTGACATTTGTCGGGGGCTGTGACATTTAGTGGGATTGTGACATTTGTCGGCAGAACAAGCGATCTCAACCCCAACATCAGATAAAAAGGTCACAACATTTTAGCGACGTAGCAGCAAACGACTTCGAGCATGCGTAAATGTACATGAAATGCTGCTAATTTAATTAATCACGGCAATTAAATCTCAGATAAGAGTGTAAGGAAGTTGTACCGTTTTTGTACAGGGCACAATATGTAGCTGAAACCTTCAGTTTCAGTCACATTGTGGCTAAATTATCAACCCATCTAGGTTATCAGCAAAACACGAACTGTGCTCGTGGCAGCCAGGATAATTTTACCTGATCTTGATTTAATGTTGGGCCAGCGCCGTAGACGGTGGCCCAACATTGAACTAACATTGGGTAGTCCTCTCGAAATTACGGCTCTGACCTTTCTTGACTTGTCGGCCGCCTTCGTCTCCATTGACCCTGCTACCCTGATTGGTATGGACTATCTGGCCAGGCTCAAACTTGATCTTCTTTTTATTTGCAAAATAGTCACCAATCCGTAAGAAAAAGACACTGTGTTTCGCATTTTCATTGTTGCGTACTTTCGTTGTTTCGTACTTTCGTTGTCTCGCAGTTTCACAGTTTCCCACTTTCGCATTCTTGTTGTTTCGCACTTTCGTTGTTTCGTACTTTTGCACTTTCGTTGTTTTACGTAATTTGGCAGTTTCGAAGTCTCGTACGTTCGTACTTACTTTGTTTCGTACTTTCGCAGTTTCGTACTTTCGTTCTTTCGCTGTTTCGCACACTCACACTTTCGTAGTTTTGCACTTTCGTTGTTTCTTATTTGCGTTGTTTCGAACTTTCGCAATTTTGTACTTTCGTTGTTTCGTACTTTCGTTGTTTCGTCTTTTCGTTGTTTCGCGGTTTGGTACTGTCCTTGTCTCTTATTTTTGTTGTTTCATTGTTATGGACGGCAGCGTTAGCCACTTCACGAAGGCTCCGGCATGAAAGAGGGCAGCGCTAACCACTTCACCTGAGCTCCAGCGTGATGGACAGCATTAGTTATAGCCTCAACCTCTTCAACAAGGCTCTGGCGTGATGGACGGTAGCGCTAACCACTTTACTGGGGCTCCGGTTTGGAGGACGGCAGCGTTAATCAGGGCTCCGGCGTGACGGACGGTAGCGCTAACCTCTTCATCAGGGCTTCGACGTTATGATCGGCAGCGTTAACCTCTTCACCAGAGCTCCGGCGTGACGGACAGCAGCGTTAGCCACCACATCATAGTCTCTGCTGGACAGTGAATCTCGGCGTGACAGACGGTAGCGTTAACCATCACATCAGGTTCTCTGCTAAAAAGGCAATCCCGGCGTGACAGACGGTAGGATTAACCATCACATCAGAGTACAAAACAACGAAAGTACAAAACAACGAAACA
This sequence comes from Flabesymbios commensalis, assembly GCA_964017125.1. Lineage (NCBI taxonomy): Eukaryota > Metazoa > Annelida > Polychaeta > Terebellida > Flabelligeridae > Flabesymbios > Flabesymbios commensalis. The sequence goes on along the minus strand of OZ024910.1, from coordinate 6,867,308 downwards.
ACGAAAGTGCAAACTGCCAAATTGCGAAAAAATGATAGTACAAAACAACGAAAGTACGAAACAACTAAAGTACGAAACTGTAAAACAACGAAAGAGCGATATTGCGAAACAACGAAAGGGCGATGCGAAAAGGCGGAAGTGTGAGACTACGAAACAAAGTAAGGGTGATGCGAAACAACGAAAGAGCGATGCAAAATTACGAGACTGCGAAACAACGAGACGGCGAAACAGCATAAAAGCCATGCAAAACTACGAAAGGGCGAGGCAAAACCGCGAAAGAGCAATGCGAAACAACGGAAGTGCGACACTACGAAACAACGAAAAAATGAGACTGCGAAAAAACGAAAGGGCGATGCGAAACTTCTAAAGGGCGATGTGAAACTGCGAAAGTACGAAACTACGAAACAACGAAAGTGCGAAACTACAAAAGGGCGATGAGGAAGAGCGCGATTTTAAACAGCGAAAGTGCGTGATGGCCCTATCTGGATACCATAGCATACAGTTATGATAAAAAAAGTTGAGAACCGTGAATTAGATTTGCATTTATTGGATATATATATATAATATGTTAAGAAAAAAAAGTGTGTGCATGTTTAATTCCAGAACAATGTACAAAAAAAGATATAAACAATTTTCAGACTACTATTATACATATTTATTTATTCATTCATTCATTCATTCATTCATTCATTCATTCATTCATTCATTCATTCATTCATTCATTCATTCATTCATTCATTTATTCATTCATTCATTCATTCGCTCATCCATTCATTTATTCATGTATTCAATTATTTATTTATTCATGCATTCATTCATTCACTCGTTCATTCGTTCGTTTGTTCATTCGTTCGTCGTTTTTTCTTTCATTCGCACATTCATTCAATAATTCATACATTTAACTTTATCCATAAAACTTTTATTTATTCATTATTTCATTCCTTTATCCCTTCATTCATTCATTTATTTCATTCACTCATTCATTTATTAATTAATATTTTTTTGCGTAACGCTTTATTCGTTTGCTGGCCTGATATACACATTACATAAGCCGGACGTCTGTTGTAAAACTGTTATGTTATACAACAAATACATAAGAATATACCGCAAACTATTTTTTTAAATCAGGCTTAGAAATAAAATAAAAGGTCTTCAAAAACTCAAATAAATACAATATTGGTCTCGGACCAAGTATAGTATTCTACATCCGACCAATAAAATAGTGCCTGTCCAAGTGATATGATAACTGACATTTTGTCGGTAGTTTGTGACATTTGTCGTTGGTAATCATGGTAATGTTGTGACATTTGTCGTTGGCTGTGACATTTGTCGAGGCAAAGTTGTGACATTTGTCGTTGGCTGTGACATTTGTCGAGGCAAAGTTGTGACATTTGTCGTTGGCTGTGACATTTGTCGAGGCAAAGTTGTGACATTTGTCGTTGTCTGTGACATTTGTCGAAGGCTGTTGTGACATTTGTCGGGGGCTGTGACATTTAGTGGGATTGTGACATTTGTCGGCAGAACAAGCGATCTCAACCCCAACATCAGATAAAAAGGTCACAACATTTTAGCGACGTAGCAGCAAACGACTTCGAGCATGCGTAAATGTACATGAAATGCTGCTAATTTAATTAATCACGGCAATTAAATCTCAGATAAGAGTGTAAGGAAGTTGTACCGTTTTTGTACAGGGCACAATATGTAGCTGAAACCTTCAGTTTCAGTCACATTGTGGCTAAATTATCAACCCATCTAGGTTATCAGCAAAACACGAACTGTGCTCGTGGCAGCCAGGATAATTTTACCTGATCTTGATTTAATGTTGGGCCAGCGCCGTAGACGGTGGCCCAACATTGAACTAACATTGGGTAAACGTCCCGTGATGATTCAGCAGCCGGTCGCAAGGGGGGGGGGGGAGACATGCGGCCCGGGAATTTTTTAAGCTTTGGGTGGCTTCTAGTGAAATCTAAACGTACATTTAAAGCTTTGAAACAACTCGTTTTTCACTAATGAAACATTCGTATTACTAATAATTTTATTGTAAAAAAAAATATCATTGTCGTCAGAATGGAATATTTCTTCATCAGGGGGGAAAGCTTGACATGACAACAGATCAGAAACACTGAAAAAAGTCAGAAAAATGACTGCCAGTAGGCTACAACAGTGGATCATATATAGTCCCCTATTTATTTTGTGTTTTTTAAAGTCTATAAATCACAAACTGTAAAGAAATACAGTAGAACCTCGCTAAACGGACCACCCACGGGACTTAGCAAAAGTGGTCCCATTATCGAGGTGGTCCCCTAAGTGAAATTGTACTTTATACCTTATAATATATGAAAATGTCCATGATCTAAGTATAGTATGTGTACCATTAACTACGTATATAAGAGATAAAACAAACACAAAACAAACACATACAGTAATAAAAATCTTTATACAATTAGCACTAAAAATAATTAATTAAATAAAAACATTTATTTTACATTCATTGAAGTTTGCCGCAGTTAGTATGCTGCCTCTTACAGCAGCAACACGCAAACTATCTTGTGCAGTCATCAACTTTTCAACGTTATCAGAGCAGAAATCTGAAATAGAATCTATCCATTCTGGAGCATCTAAAAATGTCTTAGGCGTAGAAGACAGATCTCTTTGGTCATCATATTCTTCATCTAATCTGCTAATCGTCGCTGACTGTGAGTGCGACTTGAGATTTATTTTTTCTTTGAATAGAGCGTGAGCTTATTACGTCTAGCTTTTGCCCTATTGATGCACAACGTTGAATGACTTACCAAATTCAGATCCCCTTTTTATATCTTGTAAGCTGTTGTTCTTTTTATTTTGTTAGACATCAAACAGAAAAGAACATTAAAAATACAATACTAGATGCGATCATCAAATGAAGGCCGGCAGTTCTGCTGGTAAAAATGTTGTGTTTAACGGTGCTTCTTGACGCTTCTGTGTGTCGCTAATGTAGTGTACTAAACACTACACTAAGGCAGTGGGGTAGTCATCGAATTGAATTTTTTGTCAGTTATTTTATATTGTCCCATATCGGTGTCCAGCAAATCAATACGAACATCAGTAATCATGTTTATTTCCATGGTGTCAAAGATATCATATCATGTTGTACACAGTGTCAGTGATGTTCACAGATGTTACACAGTGATGTTGTAGACTAGGACATAGATGTTACACAGAGATGTTCAGAGATGTTGTACATAATCTTAGATGTTGTTTAAACTGCAAAATGAACAGAAAACGCTTATTAAGTAGAAGTGCCAAAATTATATAAAAAATATGAATACAAATTTATGTACTTTAAATCTACACAACTGACAATCACAATCGAAAAAATATTATCAAAGGAGTATACTTAAACAGTCAAAAATCAAAGGTGTCATCAAAGGTATAATAGTTAAAACAAAGGTGTACATATAAAGGTATAACCAAAGGAGCCAAATATCAGGAATAAATCAAAGGTATATAATACTCTTATCTCAAATATTACTTGAGATAATCCAAGGTGACGGAATAAGTAAGTTACAGTAAATTATACTGAACTAGTCAAAGGTATAGTCAAAGGTATAAAAACAAATTGAATATAACAATTGTGTGTACACATAATCTGTTTAAAAATTAAAAAAATTAAAATAACCTAAATAGCCATAGCCAAAATTTGCTATAAACTATGTAAGATAACGTCAAATATATCTCTCTTCAGGAACTAACTTACATTCATTCATGCCTAGAGTGGGAAAATCACGTGATAAAGCGCATTAAAACATAGGCTGAGGAAACTACAATTCAAAGTACTGCCGGAATAAAATAATCAAAATGAAGGCAAGCTAGGTCTACTCCTAGCAAAACAAGCAAGAAATTTAGGTCATGGCGGCAGAATTAGCACCGCTGAAAACGGCGAGGTCACAACGAGGATTAAACTCGTTAAAAAGACATAAATCCCTACATGAATGACAATAAAATACCATAACAGCAGAAATACTTTATACACTGCATAGACTGCACTACTTCGCTGGGGCGATAGGTACGCAAAGGTGTAAATAATGAAATATAAACATTGTTCTCAAAGTCAGTTAAAACAAAACATGGGCTAACTTCTTACATGTCCTACACAACAAACCCACGTGACCTCATTTGCATATAGTCATGTGATAACACCATGATAAAATTATACGGTACACTAGTGGCGCAGTGGTACCACCTAGCGAAAGAAACAAAACTAAATTAAACAATAGAGTAAATCAGGGTAAGATGAGCTGGCAAATTATAAAATACATGTTAAACAAATCTTTAAATTATTTGGTCAGTTACAGCTAAACAAGCTAAATGTGACTGGAAGCAGCTCAACACTGTACCATGACGTGTGATGTTGACCCATTGTTGGACAACTGTCGGATATGCCGGCCCAACATTAAACCAACACTGGTCCAAAGTCTCCCGGCGGAAGAGGTCAATAGTGTTGCTACTTCCGAGATTAATCATGATAATCATATTATAATTTTATTTAGTATCTACTTGTGATTCAATTTTTTTAAATAGTTACAAGAATAACGGTATACAATAAATTATCTGATACTAAAATAAAGATACTGAATACAAAGATTATCGTTATCAACCTAACGTTATTAAAAGCTACCGATAGATTAAAATTAACATGAAATAAGATTCATTCTGAGCAATCAGACGGTTATCGCTTGTGTTCAAGCAAGCGTAAAGGCGCGACGTCCACCATATAGGGCCCATGGTAATTTTAATGCCTCACCAAGACTGCCAAATAAATATCACGGTGCAGGGCGTTCAGCTCACAAGGACCATAGAGGTTACAAGGTCTTGTCTAGATAATCATTGTTTGTCGTTTGTGGGCATCGAAGCGCGACTTTCACAGGAGGTGTGAGAGTGCTCCGTCAGTGATCCAAAAATGAAATGAAATGAAAAGAATCGGGCTTTAGGCCACCTTTGTGCACATATAGGCTAAACTGGGCCAGGAGAACCTCCTGAGGATGGTGAGATGATGGAGATGACACTGTCCTCCAGACACAGGATTCGAAATTCGAGCCCTGGCGGTCTGAGGCCGAGCACGCTACCTCTCGGTCACGGAGGCTCCCCGCAATACTAACTTTCACACGTGGATGGAGAAGAAACATTTTTGTTTCTTTCAAACCGCCGAGACCGGGAACCGAACCCCGAACTCTGGCGTGAAAGGCAGCGGTGCTAACCACTACCCTAGGGCCCCCGCCCCTGTCAGTGATCCAAGACGCTCGAAAAATTGACCCTTGATGTCCCAGGTGGTCCGCTTAGCGAGGTTCAAGACTGGTTTTGTGCAAAAAAGTGGTCCGAGTCCCAAATAGCGGTGGTGGTCCGCTAAGGGTTAATCCTTAAGCATTACGTCAATGGGAAAACTTTGGGACTCTTAAAAGTGGTCCGAGACGCGAGGTGGTCCGCTTATTAAGATGATCCAGAACCGAGGTTATAATGTACTAAAATAATTTAAGGAATAATTGAAAACCTTGCACCAATAATTTCTGATATATTTGTCTGTGCTTCTTACATTTCATTTCTGGACATGATATTTTCAAATGTTTGAAGGAACAAGATTTGTTTACCAGTAAATTAATATTTCCCACAATGCATTTGTTATTAAATCAGAGCTGATCATGACAATTATTGACTTGTTAGGGTTACTGTGCTTTCTGAACCCCTTGAAAGCCGTCATTTGCTGTACAAAGAGCACCACACTGTATATTGTGGTATTGTGGCACAATCGCAATCGCAAAAAAAATCATTAGACTCAGAACCTCCATTTGACTGCTGAACTTAATATGCAACCTAATAGGCAAGCGATAAGTCAAATTATAATTGTCAAATGATTTATTTGTCATAGGACCTAACAGTTTACATATTTGTATGGGCATAGTTTACAATGATCAAAATCTAATAGTTTAAAATAATAATGAGAAAAGGATGTTACTCTTGGGTTTGTTCTGCTTCCCACCGTTTCCACTGGAGAGTTAAAAATTAAACATCCAGCTCAGAGAAATGAGAACATATACAAAAACTCATCATTTTTGTGTGGAATTGCAAAGATTGCCATTTTATGTAATTAAGCCGGTCCCTTGTGTTTGTTGTGTGTTCAATGAGAGTTCAATAAAATTCAACAGTATTGATTGATTACTACCACCTTTATAAAATCATCTTGGAACCGCATCCGGTAAAATATCATTTTTGATATGATGACAAAAAGAATGCCGCAAAGAACTGTTTTGAGAAATGTAAGCACCATGTAAATATTACAGAACTTTCTTTTTATCAAATATCGCCCAGTTCCGCATTGTATATATAGTCAATACCTCACTCCCCTCCTGTGTACACAAAGAAAAGACTTGATTGGCCATCAAACTATACGGTCACGCTTGATTGCACATGACCTACCTATAGTGATAACTAAAGCCATAAATACATTAGAGAGACTGCTGACCCTTCGCTTCCCAACATCCAAGCTGATGGGGGAAAATATCAGAAACTGATGTGTTAGATGCCGTTGATCCAATTGTTGATACGTCCACTATCGAAGCAATTCTCTGAATGAATACCGTATTACCTTAAGAAATATCTTGACAAGAGATACACTTTTGCAAACAGGGGTTTCCCTGAAAGGACAGGAGTTAGCGTTGTGGCAAGCAAATCATGATCTCACAAACGTTACAATAAAAGATGCACCCGTCGAGCTGGAAGATGCTACAATAATCACTGCACTCTCTCCTCACGGACGATGACTGCATGGTAGTATTAGATGAGGCAAAATCCATAAAACCAATATCATGACTGGAACCAGATATCTCACACTATTAGATGTCAAAGAACCGATACCTGTTGATGTGCAAACAGGAACGTGAATCAAACGAAATAGAGGGGTTTGAACGCCTTCCTTGAAGTACACTGCCGCCACAAACAGGATCACCTGGTCTACATAGACACTTGGTCTGTGCTGTGGAATACAACCGAACAACGTGCTATCAAGCGTTTGTAAGTTTCCCAAGACAGTGACGGTATTCACAGCAACAAAGAGGGCAAAAACAAGTAATAAACCACATCAAAAACACGATGAAGAGGGCCCACAGCAAGAGGAAGCACCTAACATCTACACCAAGCCCTCAGAGCAACCGGAAACCAAACAAAGGAGCACGATTTGACAAAGCGAGTACACCGTCCATGTCATTCATACCAGAGGCAGTAAAGGACCCCTAGGGACACGCTACGAGAGGTGACCATTGCTCGCCACCTGTTACTGGCCATAGTAATAGTGTCGACAATGGTACATCAGATATACATTTTCAAAACATTTCAATTTTATCGCTCAACGTATGTGGCTTACAGAGCAAACTTTGCTAGCCCGAATTTGAGGACTTGATACAAATGTATGATGTTTTAATGTTCCAAGAGACCAAATGTGATGATGCTGATTATGATTTTGTAATGAACGTAATTGATCGACTAGGTTTTAAAATATTCATGAAAAACCGAAAGAGGTTGTCAAACGTCAGATCAGGAGGTTTAAATATATGTGTAAAACATAAATGAGAAAATCATGTACATTACTATGACATGTCTTGTTAATTTGTTATGTGGCTACGTGTCACTGTTGATGGAAATAATGATCTATTACTGGGTAATGTATATATTCCACCAAGTGGCTCACCTTATTCAGTTTCAATCGAGTATCAGCAGAACTAGAGACACTTACCTGTAGTAAGAACATTCAAGTTTGCCTGACTGGCGATTTTAATGCCAGGTGTTGTGTAAAATCCGAATATGTAGTTAAATCAGATGTAGAGCCGTCAGATTTTGATGTTGATCCAATATTGTATAGAACATTATTAAACCAGCGCGAAATAAACGATAAAGGCATTCCATGTAAAAGGGTTTCGTCTGACCATCAGATTAATGCATATGGGAACAGGTTAATTGAATTTTGTCAGGGTCATGTCCTATATGTATGCAGTGGTCGAATCGGGCGCGACTGTAAAGAGGGGTGTTTTACGACTGTTAAAAGAAGCATCGTAGATTATTTAATTGGCTCCACAGGAGTTTTAACTAATATGAATGAGTTTGCTATATCAAATTTCGACAGCATGTTCTCAGACATCCACTGTCCCATATCATGTAACCTACGTATAAGTCTTGATATTTCCACAAATTCAAACAAAAACATATCCTATCACTCAAAACCAGACTCTTCTGAAGTTTGTAACGCCTCACACGACAGAACGATAGTATGGGATAAGACAAAGGCGGAAGTTTTTAAGGCCAAAGTCCAATTGGTTATACATGAAAATCCTATCCCCGGAATAAATGAAGACACATCAGGTAATAGTGCTTGCGAAGACTTAAAAAATATGTTATTAAAAGCTGCAAACACTACATTCAAAAGCTTTTGTATAACATGTAAAACTAAGAAACCCAAAACAAGTATCAAAACAGGCATACCCAAACCTTGGTTCGAGGATTCATTCAAAGAATCATAAAAAATATAAATTAGCTAAGAATAGATATAAACACCCATAAACCACGGCTGATCTAGTTGCGATGTGGGACTCTAATCGAGTCTATAAGAGATGTATTAGACGCAGAGTAGTCAAGCATAGACGCACTGAAGCAAATAGAATAAGAAACCTAAAAACGACTAACCCCAAAGAATATTGGAAAATTCTAAATGGCAATAAATCCAAAATGGATGTAACTGTTTCTTCAGATGATTTGATGGAGCATCTCAAAAATCTTAAAAAAGATAATAACGAACAATAACAATACAATCGGAAATAGTATTAATTCAGATATCAATGTTTTACTGGATAAAGAAATAACAAATGAAGAAATTTTAACTGTTGTGAATACCTTAAAAAATAATAAAGCGTGTGGATTAGATAACATTAACAACGAATATATTAAATCGATGTATTACTTCTTGTCCATGTTAATCTGTTTAACTCTACTGGATTCAGGCGAAATCCAGTAGATAACATTAACAACGAATATATTAAATCGATGTATTACTTCTTGTCCATGTTAATCTGTTTAATTCTATTCTGGTTTCAGGCAACACCATAGTACCCTGGATCATATATTTACCCTCAATATTTACTGATTGATATTTATTTTAAAAAAAAATTGTACTTTTATTGTCTACAGTAAAGCATTTGACTCTGTGTGGAGACCTGGTTTATGGTATAAACTCATTAAATCAGGAATTACCGAAAGATGTACACATTGATCTACAACATGTATCAGGACATCCGATCATGTGTGGCTGTGAACGGTGAATGCTCGCAATTTTTCAATAGTTACATAGGGGAAAACTTATCCCCAATGCTATTTTCTATTTTTGTGAACGATCTAGAGAAGTCTTTGATTGAAAAGGATTGTGAACAACTCAGTTTTAATGATGTAGAAATTGCAAACTTTTTAAAATTTACTGTTTTATTGTACGCCGACGACACAATTGTGTTGGCCGACTCTGCAAAGTGCTTGCAAAAAGCATTAAATTCTTTGAATAAATATTGTGAAGAATGAAAATTAACTGTGAACGAAAACAAAAGTTATGATTTTTAGTAGAAGGAAATATTCTGGCAACGTAAATAATAAAGTATTAGATATTGTTGACGATTTTAAATATCTCGGTGTCACGTTTAGTAGAACGGGTACTTTTAAAAAATGTAGAGATGATAGGTATAAAAAAGCACAAAGAACCATGTTTTGTTTACTCAAAAACAAACGACTAAAACAGCTACCTATTAATGTCCAATTGCAGCTATTTGATTCTGTGGTATTGCCAGTACTTATCTATGGCTGCGAAATATGGGGATTTGAAAATCTTGCTATTATAGGAAAAGTACATTTAAAATTTTTAAAATATACTTTACATTTTAAAAATAGCACCCCACTGACATGATATATGAAGAGCTTGGCAGACTCCCAATTTAGTGTGAAATAAGAAAAACAATGATTACATTCTGGTTGAGGCTAATCGCCACAAACAACACCAAATTGTCAAGCAAAATTTATCAAGTTTTATTTAATATGCACGTAGCCAATATTTACTCCTCCCCGTGGATCTGCGCCATAGAAAACATTTTAAACTCATGCGTTACAACAGTGTAAACAATCAGATACCTGGGTAGATTATATTTTGAAGCAAAACATTAAAGATCAATTCATCCAGAGATGGACGTCAGATATTAATAATTCTCCCAAATGTTTTAACTATACATTGTATAAACTGACATTGGTTTTGAAAAATACTTCGACATTTTACCGTATACAAAATATGTAACCATAAGTTACCAAACGAAATTGGTAGATATACAAATATTCCCATACAAGAGAGACTTTGTACACTGTGTGATCGAAGATGCATTGGAGACGAATTGCATTATGTGCTCGAGTGTTCAAAACTGAAATCGTCCAGAGCCAAATATTTATTATCTGTA
>OZ024910.1:6759878-6856603 GCA_964017125.1 Flabesymbios commensalis | reverse complement strand
GAAGCTGTATGTATTGTTTTGAAAATATTTTACTTGACATCATTTACACATTTCACCATGCTTTCACCCTGTACCAAAGTTTTGGTTTGGGGTAATAAACTTTGTCTTGTCTTGGAACACACATCACGGTTACGGTGACGGCTGATCTATTTGCATAAACAGGGGTGCCAGGTGTGGGTGCTCAACAGCAGGACTCGGGGTATCCCGGTCTCTGACTGGCTGGCGTCGCACAGGCCAGGATCTGCCTCTAGGGAGGGAGATCCCTGTCCTGTACCATGTGTACGTGCCGTGTTCACACGCACGTGGTACCCGGGTATATTAATGGTTTCCCGGTTAAAGCATAGAGTGTTTTTATAGTGATGTGTATTCATCAGCTCCTCGTTCTAAATCCAATCTCACAAACATCGCATGGTTGAAATTTATCTCTGGTGTGCAAGTGTTGCTTCCGTGCAAACCCTTCGTTGTTACAAATATTACACAAGCGCATCACCAGGATGAACATTATGATGTTGTATTAATCGTTGCCTCTGCGCAAACCCTTTATCACAAGCATCCCAGGAATATGGATACTTTACTGTGTGTCTTACATCATGTGACATATTCAACCACGAAAGCGCTAAATAAATAATTCAATTTCCCACCCACTTGAAGTTGTGCGTCGCTACCGCGACCCACAACTTCAAGAGGCTGAAAATTACTCACATTTCATTTCATTTGGGACCAAATCTTTGCATATGTTTAAACGCTCATTTTATTTTAAATAAAAGTTATTTGATCTCCTAATTAAACAGATAAAAAAACACTATGAGTAGCAGTATAAGGGTTAACATTGATATGGCTTTCCACTAGTGTGAGTACCTCAATTTATTTTCAGGCTGGATTTAGATGCAATGATTTATGACATGTACCAATAAGGCTTCATCCAGTGTGAATATGCGCATGTACATTCAATTGTACGTTTCTCTTGTATACACTTTAAAACAAATATTACACAAAATAAGGTTTATCACCAGTGTGAATCAACTGGAGTCCTTTCATATGTGCTTTCCATGTAAATCATCTGTGAGAAATATCACATCTATAACTTCTATTGTGGATAAATGTACACTGGTGCCTGTTAAGGTGAGTTTTTTTGTATATCCTTTATCAGAATTTTTATAACATAATTATACAAAGTACATCCCCGGCTTGAATACGTTGAAGAAATGTGTCTTTGTTGTATATCCTTTAGCACAAATATTACACAAAAAATGGTTTATCGTCATTGTGAATCAACTTATGTATTCTCAGCTGTGCCTTCTTTGTATATACTTTATGACAGGTATCACACTTATATGAATATTGAGTGTGGATACGCTGATGGCTTTTCAGGCCGCCTAAGGAAATAAACGGTTTATGACAAGTATCACACTTGCATGGATAATTTTGAGTGTGGATACGCTGATGTGCTTTTAGGCTGCGTAACCAAGTAAACGGTTTAACACAAGTATCACATACATAAGGTTTATCTCTAGTGTGAATACGCTGATGTATTTTCAGGCTACTTAAGAAAGTAAACGCTTCACCACAAGTATCACATACATAAGGTTTATCACCAGTGTGAAAACGCTGATGTCTTTGCAGGATGTTTTTCTTTGTAAAGCATTTGTGACAAGTATCACACACATAAGGTTTATCACTAGTGTGAATACGCTGATGTGTTTTCAGGTGACATTTATGTGTAAAACATTTACCACAAGTATCACACACATAAGGTTTATCTCCAGTGTGAACACGCTGATGTATTTTCAGGTTGTGTTTCCGTGCAAAGCCTTTATCACAAGTATCACATACATAAGGTTTATCACCAGTGTGAATACGCTAATGTATTTTCAATTTGTTTTTATGTATGAATCCTTTATCACAAGTATCACACACATAAGGTTTGTCTTCAGTGTTAACACGATGATGTGTTATGAGATCGCATTTCTGTTCCAGCTTAGCATTAACAATACAAAATATAAAGCTGCCCGTTTTTATATGTTGTGACAGAAAATCACATTTTGCAGCTGCTAGGAAAGAGTGAATTGGTACAACGTTCAAGGTCATTTTCGACAGTTGTTTTTACAATAAGGTAACATATATTTAGTCAAACAATATGACAAAAGGTAAGATATGTTGTTGTTTTTGAACCTCCATCTGTCATATCAAGGAACATCGGGATTTGTGATATATCTGAAAACGGAAAATACTTAAAGTCAGTACATGTATGTTTTGTAAGCACCACAATGTTCTGTGATAAACAATAGATCGACAAATCAGGTACATTACCCATGCACACGATGCATGTAATTACACAAACACACATCAACTGAAGAGTAGGACATCGATTTAACCCTTTAACCGCCGGTGTCGCATATATTCGGTTTTTCATTTTTTATTAGCATACTAAGTACCACCTTTTAAACATGTTAAAGATAAAATATGACATCAATAAGCAATATTTGAAAATAGTTGACTTCCATTTTGTCAAATCTGAATAATTTTCACTCACTTGTAGTTGTGGATCGCGTCAGCGAGACACAATTGCAAGTGGGTGAAAATTCAAAATAAATAATTTGGCGGTTAAAGGGCTGAGACACATTTGATGCTCCCAGAACGAGCATCGTTATACACATGAGCAGCGGTGTGCAAACAATTGACGTAGCATAAGTAAAGTAGCCAGTAGCAAAATATATGAACAGCAAAATTGCGCGATGCACCATTAAGGCATTAAATTCGCAAAATTAGGCTATAAATTCGCAAAAATGCGAGTTGCGACAGCTTGGCCTTTTCTGGATTATATTATAAATAGGAGAGATACACAAATCCACATTGTTGGTGACTAGAGCTAGTTGGTGACCAAGCGGGTTTAATTACCCATTGTAAATACCTAGTATCTACATTATTCGTGATTTTGGACCACAGCAGCAATTACAGCTGCAGAAGCGACTTTTCCAGCTGCGGCAGCAACAGCAGGAACAGCGGCGACAGTGTCAACATCAGACAATAAGGGACATTGGGGTACATTGCGACAAGTTTTACATTTTGTGAAATTACTTGACTACGATAAATAACATGCACTCACAACCTTAAGGAACGGAAACTAAAATATGTCATTCAACTATTACACATGATCCAAGTTTACAGCACAGCACAGTAATTAGAGAATGACTATATTGTGACCTCTGGTGGAGTGTCCCAATGGTCCCCATGTGTGGGTTACATTGTGACAGTGCATGTAGTGCAAGAGCATTAGTGCAAAATGCTGAAGAGTCCCCCAAAACCCCCCTTGTGCATTTTTTTAATTCAAGGTAGCCGCCACCACGTAACGCCATTTTCGACAAAACAAAGGTATACCCTAATTCCGCGTGTTTGCAGCTCGAAACAATATTTAGGTGTCTCCACTTATGTTTCAAGGCACAAAGAGTTCATCCGGATGATCAGAAATGATATCAGTACTTTTCTCAATACCGAAAATCCAAGATGGCCGCCATATTTTTCAGAGTATGTTAAGCGATCTCTTGAGAAAAACACGAAAATATGAGGTAAGTATCTCGTTGTTGGACCTAAAATGGCCAAACCCATGGAATCTAGCACTCATTTCGATCACCAATATTTTATTATATTGAATTTATCAACATAAATCCCACATGTAATTCTATGTAACATCATGTAACGCCATTTTTCGAAAAAAACAGGGGTATACCCCAATTTCTCATTTTTTCAATTAAAAAAAAGCTTTTGGTGCCTCTACACATGTTTTAAAGCACAAAGAGCTCATCAACATGATCAGAAATGATATCATTCCTTTTCTTATCACCACAAATCCAAGATGGCGACCATGATGTCAAGCGATTCCCCCCTCCGAAAATCACTTACATGCCATAATCATCATATTGTTGACACTTTTTTTTCATAGCCGTGTAATCTGTAATATATTTCCACCACCAAAATTTGTAATATAATGTGCTTATCAGCATAAAATCCGACATGGCTGCCATATTGGTTAAATCTTAGCGATTAAGCGATGTCCAACTCCTTCATATTGAAATATTGAATAGATTTACAAATTACAAAATATCATATATCAGAAATCATTGATAAAAAATTATGACAGGGCTAATTTAAGATAAGTGTATTTTTCATCCATTTGAAGCTTGAATTACCCGTTTCAAACCCAGCGACTAATTCCAATGTAGGTCTTTTATATAGTATATAAAATGTTTTTCGATTTTGGTTTTAGTTGTGATTAATCTAGGATATGGATATTAGCTAATTTTGTGTGAATGTACATAATAACAGAGCTAAGTACAATATTACACCAGCTTGAACACGTGTCCTATATTGGTTATTGACATGTACTAGTACTACTAAATAAGAAAATGTTTTAAATCACATCATTTTGCTGGCAGAGTTTGGCCATCTATAGGCCTATGTAATTTTGTCAATTTCCTGGAAATGGCATTATTGTATTTAAATGCCCTTGATTTTACATTTGAATATTCAGATATTTCATTTGAATATAAATATATTATGTAATAAATATATGGCATTGTATATAATTGTAATGTGATATTACATTAAAATGTCAGAATTTGACATCATATTAAAGGATTTGACAGTTTTATGTCACCATATTTGATTATAATATCAGGATATGACACTTTAATGTCATGATATGTAATATAATAATATTGTCCAAACATTGGTGTTTTACATAGAAAAATCAGGTTATAATGGCTCAATACAGCTTTATAAAGGCAGTCTATAGTTGCTAAACTTTACGTTGTTGTATTAAAATGACAAGATATGGCATTATATTATCACGAAATGCATTACAATATCGTGATATAGCAATTTAACATCACTGACATTTTAATGTCAGGATATGATGTCAGGATATTTGAATGATGATGTGTCATTATAATGACAAACTTGTTATTATAATATCAAATATTGTATAGTAGACTTGTCGGAATATGACATTAAAATAGGAGATGTAACAGTTTGAGGTCAGGATCTGGCATTTGCATGCCAGGATATTGGATTGTAATATCAGAATATGACACTTTAACGTCATGATATAGTATTATATTGTCCACATATTGTCCTTTAAGATCACAAAATAAGATTTGAATGCCAAGATAATCCAATTTTTATAATAGGATATGACATTATCAAATCAAGATATGGCGGCATTCTAATGTGACGATATAATGACGGAATATGACACTATAATATTAAAATGTGACCTTAGAATTTCAGGATATGTCACTTTAAAGTCTGGATATGGTATTTTGATGTGAGGATAATATATTGTCATGTCAAGGTATAACATTGCAATAACATTATATTGACAGACGCACGTTACCATATGGTAATACAAAATCGACATAGAACATTCCAATATCAGGACGACACATGCCAGTTCAACATTAATATCGCAATATTATCCAGGAAGGCCTCTACATTGATCAAATACACGGTCACCAAAAACTGCCAACAACAAAAGCACTTCGGAAGATTTAAAAAAATTGAAAATAAGATAAGGTTAGGACACACGTTCTTTGAACAGCATGTGTCCTTGCCCTCTCTTACATTCATTTCCTCTTACACTAAAAAGTCATATTGTGATGTTAATATGCTATATCATGATATTATAATAATATCGTGACAATACACTATAAGATCCTGTCACTTAAATACCATAAAGTGATGGTTAACGCCATATCCTGCTTTTTTAAAGCTGTATCCAGACATCATGTTACTATATTAAAGAGCAATATTTGGACATTATAATACCATATCATAACGTTATCATATCCTGATATTATCCTGACATAAAAAGATCATATCCTGACCATAAACTGTCACATCAATTAATTTAATGTCATATTCTGATATTCTGATGTAAAAGCATCTCGTTACTATACCATGCAATGCCATAACTTTTTTACGAAATATATATATCCTAATATTCAAAATGTAATATCTTAATATTCAAATGCCTATTTCATGATATTAAACATATTGACAATCGTAGATCATAGACAAAAGTAAGTATTTGAAAGAGCATTGTTACTGGACGATTATCGAAGATGTCATGTACATGTAACGTGTAAGGCGCAAGTCCCTATCATCTAATATATTTTTGCTAGAAAGCCTCCCTTCAACGTCACCTACTGCCCCAGCAAACACGGGGCATTAATCCAATTCTGTTAAATTTTTGGGCTATCGTCGAAGACGGTCAGCCAATATTGAAACAGCATTGGATGAATGCCTCGTGTTATCTCGGATAAACTCCATTATGATGCAGAGCATATTATGCTGTACAGGAGGGTGTGGAAGCTACAGACTGGGAACGGAATTTATATCAAGGTCGTTTGTCACCAACTCAAACTGAAAGAGCAGTCGCTCCAGAAAGAGTTCTAACAATAGTGAGTTGCGGGTGCAGAGTGGCTTGTTCAAAGAGGGGAAAATCTCGCAAAGCTAGACTATATTGTACAACAAACATGTAGAGACTGACAATTTGAATGATTGAAACGCAGCCAAAGCCGAAACAGTTATGATAAACATAATTCCTATTTTATGACCTACTGACAGCGCTGACATTAATACAATTAGACTGAGATTTTGATATGTCTAATCATGTTCGATTTCTAATTAAAAAAATAATGGGACTCTTTATCACCATAACTTGGGGATGTAATTTTAAAAATGTGTGTGTCTTATATTAAAATGGATACACACAGCCTACATCTGATATGTTGACATTAACCGTTTCATTTATTTGAAGCAGGTTTTGCTCACGCAATCCCTGCCTCAAATTATTCAAAAATACCAATACCTTTTGAATTTGACCTGTTACTGTTTCTAATTAATTATTTACCAGAGATTAATGTGTTAACTTGACAAATCTCGATCTATATCTCTAGTGGGAAAACAGTTCGAAAACACTCAAAAAAGCATCACCCGCCATGGTAGAATTAACTACCATGTGGGATTCATGTCGATAAACTCAATATAATAGAATATTGTTTATCTAAATAAGTTCTACACTCCATGGTATCAGCTGAAAAATACATTTTAGTTTCAACAACAAGATGGTTATCGCATATTTTAGTTTTTTAAGAGATCGCTTAACAAAATAATATGGCGGACACTTGGATTTGTGCTATTAAGAAAAGTACTGATATTATTTCTGATCATCTGGATAACCTCCTTCTACTTTAAAACATAGGTAGATACATCAAAATCATTGTTTTAACTGCAAAAGTGGGGAATTGGGGTATACCCCTGGTTTTCTTTAAAAAATGGCGTTACATGGTGTTACATATAATTAACTACTATGTGGGATTTCTATTGATCAATTTAATATAATAAAATATTAGTGATCTAAATAAGTGATAGATGCCATGGGTTTGGCTAAAAATACATTTTAGGTTCAACAACGATATAAGTTACCTTTTTTTTCATTTTTTTATGAGATCGCTTAACATACTCAGGACAATATAGCGGCCATCTTGGTTTTTGGTAGTGAGAAAAGTACTGATATCATTTCAGATCATCTGGATGAACTCTTTGTGCCTTAAAACATAAGTAGAGACACCTAAATATTTTTTCTAACTGGAAAAGTGAGGAAATAGGGAATACCCCTGTTTTTTTTCGAAAATGGCGTTGCATGGTGGAGGCCATCTTGAATTTAAAAAAAATGCACAAGGGGGATTTCTGGGGACTCTTCGGCATTCGTCTGGGGAGATGTCCAGGTATCATTCCTGAAAAAATTCAGCTTATTGCAATTTTATCCCAGGTTCAACCCTAATGCTCTTGCACTAATGAGGGTGATTGGGACACAGCTAAACAACCTAGTACAAATATAATAAAGACCGATAATATTAAAATGTATAGGTATTCCAGCATTACACCTTGGTAACCAGGTAACTAAACAAGTAATTAAAATTATTGGCAACATCACGGTTTGACCAGAACGATCATTTAAGTGACACCAGTGTCATATTTTAATAAGAGTCCAATTTATTGAAGAAAATCAATAAAAAAAAACGAATGATGTAGGCCCCTAAAGATGATTGGGAGGATTCGACATGGTTGGCTATTTAGAAAATTTACTTGAATGACGAGTATGGGACTTTGAGCATACCTAGGGTATTATATAAAAAAGTAGTATAAATATTAAAGGGGTCATTTGAGTAGAGTATACATATTAAAGGGGTCCAACCCCATCGCATGTGTCCCAATTAATGGTCCCCAACACCACCATGCTGATACGCTGATACAATGTGTGGTGGATAATAAATGTGGTTCAAACGGATTTCATATCTTACTCTCAAACGTTTCCCACGAAATTCTGGTCATGATGCTAAAGTCAGTTTATGAATGCTAGTATGTGAGGTGGTTCGCAATAAGTGATCAACAGTTTATTATGTTTACTGGGTTAAAAATGTATGAATATTATATGGGCGTATATCTGACAGCGATGTCCAAATGTTTTATGTTGGTGGTGAAATAGAGTGTGAATCTCCATTATAATTATATATCCAGAAATGAGGTCACGAGAAACCCATCTAAAGGGGATTCCCCGCTATAGGTGGAGTCCCAATGATCCCCATGTCCCAATGGACCCCACTCTCCACCACCAGCAGCAGCACCAAAAGCAACAGTGCTCCTTTATTAAATAACAATAAAATATATTCTCACGTGCTGAATTGGAAATGTATTACTTATTAGTTTCAAAAACCTGGCTAGCATTGAACTAATGTTTGTCTAACATTCCGAAAAATGCACGTTTCAAGCAATCATCATTCTACACTGTACCCTGATGACAACCTCCATTTTTAAATGTAATAGTTCCAATACGACCACAAGTTTACGACTGCTGAAAATGGCCTAGTTTTCATAGGCACTTGAAATATTCGTCTCAATTTCTTGGCATCCGAGTTTTTTGGTAATCAGCGCGAGTATTGTTTTTACACAGCTGACTGTGTAAACAAAATGGCGGTCAGTGTGACTGGGCCTCGCCAGTAAATGAGTTAGGGGACCCAGTCATACCGGGTATCTACACTGAGGCGCTCTGAGTTCTCATTGTTGCTGTTGCTGCTGTAGCTGCTGCTGTTGTTGCTGCTGCTGCTGCTGCTGTTGTGCCTATTTTGCACTGGCAACACTTTGGTCAAATTACGCTGTAACAATATTAAAATAAAATAAAATTCGATGATTCAGTGAATACATTTCGCCAGGTGGCGAGGCAATTGATCGGGAGGGACAGAGCGCCAGATCTATATAGTAAACTGTAGGCGTACCTATCAACAGATAACCATCACTTATCACCCTTCACAGCTAACTTAAATAATGTATTCAGATATTAAATAGCCTTTTATATTTACATTATTACGGCGTAATGAGTGATAAAATGAGAGTTCGTGTTGTTTCCGACGGTTTGACCTCTCACTGTTCTTTGTCACTGACAAGCGTAGGGGAGAACACCCTAAAGCGCACCCTGTTCCCTAAGCGCACCTTTTTTCTTTTTTCTTAATATTTCTGTGAAAGTGACGTCATATTGACTTCATAATTGGAGAAGATAATAAAGTAGTGTGTCCTTGAACTTGGGCACTTAATAGCAAGGACGCTACACACGCGAGAAGGACGCAAGAGAATAACAGTTAAAATCACTCTTTTTCTTATAATTTTGTGTGTGTAGATATTGTGTGATTACTTAAAGAGTATTATAGGTAACGAAAAAATTGAAAAAACACAATGTAGATTGGCCTTTTCTTGATTAGCTAGAGCTAACAATCAGTCAACGTGAGTCAACCCTGTGATCCAAAAATCCTTTTAATAATAAAAGCGCACCCCCCTGGTGCGCTTTGGGAGCATCTGTCTCCTTTAGGATATGAGCTTGTCCTAAAGCGCAACGCCCTGTCCATGTCAATGATTAGTCACAGCCAGCCAGTTGTGTCTGGCTACTTTCCGTCAAAATGAATAAACTGGGCCTATATATACTATATTACATTTCATGGAAATTTAGGGTGAAAAATTGACAAAAATATTATTTTGGTTATGTTTATTCATAATCTAACTAAAATATAATTTTATATTGTCCCTACATGTATCGGTACAGGAGGTGCGCTTTAGGACGTATGACAACCACTGAACATTAGGGGGTGCTTTTTAAGAACACTGGGGGTGCGCTTTGTGCACAGTGCACCCAAAGCGCCCCCTTTGCTGAAAAAGTGTTTTTTTCAAATAAAATGAGTAGAAATGGCTTTATCATACAGAAAAAAATAGGAATTATATTTTATCAGAATCCGGACCAGCTGCCAATATGGTCATGTTGTTTCAATCATGTTATAAAGATATTCCCCCCTTTTTAGTTAGGGGGTGCGCTTAAGGGTGTTCTCTCCTACACTCCAGTGTGTAGAGGGAGGCCTCCAAGGAGTGCCCACACTACCTGGCATTATTTATTTCACGAACACTATTCATGCTGACGTTACGAGCCCTCCCGTAGGCATGGTAGGGAATGGTTTCAGTTTCTCTATTATGATAATAAACACATTACGATTTTTCATAAGTTTGTTGAGAAGCCCCTCCCCTCTCTATCATAAATATACAACAGTGACGTGAGTCTATTGTTAAAACAGTAGATTCGGATCTACGAATCTACTGCTATTTTGTACTGGTCAGGTCGGGCACAATATACCTGTTTAACCATGAAACTGCATGTCTAATATTTCATGGTTTAGCCATAATGACAATGAAATTGAAGTTTTCTAATATCAAATCTTGGAACATATGCACAGATTCTGTGTAATTTTAGTCGAAGAAAGAACTCAATTGCAATAGATTCGTAGATCCAAAAATACTCGGCACTGCGCGCCTCGTACATTTGGATCTACGAATTTCGTTCTTTCTCCTTGACCTAATTGCTGAACTGATGTAGCTCAGTAGGCGAGTCGTCACGCATGCGCATCATTATCAACTCCACATGAGTGGGGTCCACCACAATGTAAATAATCTGATTCAGTGAAGCAAAATGACACACGCTTTAAAGGAGGTCAGTCGTTTTGCTTCAATGATTTAAAATATTACTTCTGACAGACACTACTACATTTAATACTGCGCAAGTGGTTGGATCTTACAACCTGTGCCCATCAAATCGTAACGAGTCGACTCTCCAAATATAAGCCAATTTTGAGAGACAAGCATAATTTTAGAAGAAGAGGCAATATAGTGATATATAGTGATGTATATTCAGAATTGACATAACAGATTATTAGACCTATATTATCAAATTTGGTTTTAATTAAAATTTATTTTTTTATTATGTATTTATTAAAATGTGAATTATGTGACACACAGAAGTAAACTGGCCGGCACACACCATTTTTTCGGCATATCTCTTTTTTTTTAAATGACACACAATATATGTTCAACTGGTCTTTAATATGCTGTTCAGGAGACGTATCACATGTGAAATAGTTTGTGTGGCATTTTGTGGTATGATCATGAAAGCATGATAATACGGAAACATCAGAACACTCTGACTCGAAAACAACCGTTTATTAAGAACGGATGCGTGGCACGCCTAATTTTTGAAAACAGATGTAGGTGTATCTCGCTAATCATATTACTAACGGTCGATGTGTAGATGACACAATGTAGGCTATATGCATTTTTCGATGGTTGAGAGTGAATCAAATTCATTGTTGTGTAGTTTGCTTCCGGCAAATAAACTAGTTCTCTGTTTAGCAAAATAAGCACAGCTAATTAAAAAGTGAATTTCGCCATCAATAGGCGTTTGATATAAATCTCTAGCATGTACGCTTTTCTAGTGCTATTTGTTTGCGGCTTGACATGCCTTCCTAGTTGTATTTCTAGATTCTGTGAAATCATTCTAAATCTTTACAGTGCCTTTATCCACCTTGTCTCAAGGATGTAAAACATATATTTTTCTAGCGAGTGGTCGATTTTAAACTTTATGTACGTTCGCGAGTTTCGGGCATTGCTTGACAAATCAACTTTAAATGTATTAATCAAACATAACTTAACTTGTTTTATGAGACGATTGGCATTTTCTACCCTACGATTTTCCCAAACGTCGCGGTGTTTTTTCGAAATAATAATGACCTGATGTGAGAGCACTAATTTGTTTCACCAATAAGTCCAGTGAGTTGTACACGATTCTCAAATAACTGCTACCGTACATCAATATGGGTTCTATTTGCGCTTGAAATACTTTTAGAGATAAATTTGGTGTAAGGTGTCCTAAGTTGTGACTATAATTAATTGTGAATATTGTTTTCCGAGCTTGTTCAACCAGATATGAATGATTTTGTTTACAAATATAATTTATTAGTACTACACCAAAGTCCTAAGTATTTATATGTGTCCACTATCTCTAGTGCATTTTCACCCAGTAGTAGGGGTAATAGTAGTACTATGTGTATTTACCTCATTTCAATGAGAGCATAATTATATATGTACGAAGTATACATTACAATTCAAGAGGTGGGGTGTAATACACATATCGAACAGAATACAATAACATAGCTTTCATCACATTAAGTGGAGACAGTAGTTTTGATGACGATGATGTCCACCAAAGATTACACGATCACTGAGGCAAATGGTGATCAAGTCAACATACCAGATGCTTCTACACCAGAAGTTTATACAAATCTGCTGATGACTGGTCTTAATCCCTCTAATGCTGAAAGCTCTACTGAGGAAGCTAATGGTCCAAGTACCAAGTGTTAGATGTCTTCAGCTGTTTGGAATACTCTCTTTTCAAATCTACCTTGATTTTGCAGCTTTGAACTAATTTGATAACATTGGATGGGAAAAAGAATTCGTCAGGGCAACTATTTATCGTGACACCTATGTAACTGTGCTTGTGATTACTATATTTCCGGCCAATTAACCACTGGTGTGATACTATATATTTATTGTTTCAAGACGAGAAAAATAAATGATTTCACCATTATTTTGTATTTTTTTCAACATAAAATCATTCCATCTAAATATTACTACATTATTAACTTCACACGTTGTTTCAAATAATATATGAACATAAGGATTTTCCATATAAGATATGCAGTGTTCAGTCACAGGTCTTTATATATTTATTATTATATGATAATTATTTTATTCACGATAGAAAGTACATAAAGGCACATGTCAGAGCCTTGCGATGTCATCAGGCTGGAATATCCCCTGGTTATACGGTGTATAATAATAATAATGAACATGAATAATGATGTAAGATACATAGCCCCTTTGTACAAGTAATAAATCGCTCGTTAGTTATTGTAAGCCTGGTTATATACATAGCTACAACATTAAAGTATATGGCATCATTATATGCAGATGTAATTACGAATTATTATATTATAAATCATAACTGCACAAAACGTGCTAAAAATTTAGATAAAGTTTGAAAATGTGACAACGTATCATGACATATTTGTCTTGCGTCAAAACAAAACAAAATTTAGACCGACAGTGCAAGTGCAGAAACCTAAAAAACAACAAATACAAATTAGATGTTAGTAAGTAGTAAGCAAGTTTATTCAGCAATAGATTTACAATCTGTGTGCATACATATAAGCATATATAAACAAGTGCATGTTTGACGCGTAAAATAGTGTGGTATCAGATAAAACGTGAACAGTGATACAATAAGGTGATACAATTTTTTGTTGTTGTTGTGTGTGTGTGAAAATATACTCTAACATACAACTGAGAGTGACGTAGATATAAGAACAAAC
This sequence comes from Flabesymbios commensalis, assembly GCA_964017125.1. Lineage (NCBI taxonomy): Eukaryota > Metazoa > Annelida > Polychaeta > Terebellida > Flabelligeridae > Flabesymbios > Flabesymbios commensalis. The sequence goes on along the minus strand of OZ024910.1, from coordinate 6,842,804 downwards.
ATATTTGGCCTAAAAGTGTAATAGCGGGGTAACACATGATGTGACGTGTGTTCTCACATTCAAACAAACAATGATATTCATCTCCTAGGACATTACACGCTGGACATATCCGTTTGTTGTATGATCTGCGATTTCTCCCTCTGCCCTGAATTACATTTGGTAGTGACTGATTCTTAGTTCGATATATTATAAGAGTAATTCTGTGTTTACAATTTGTTGCGATATGGAAATAATTTTGACATCTAAAGTGGTTTGTTATATAATGAACAGCTCGACCTGGTACTTTGTTAGATGTATTGATCACGTAATCTCTGTTTAAATAAACTGATAAAATATGTTCTATTTGTAACAACCTGTTGTATCCAGGCATAGCCAAAACCCAAATTAAATAACATGTTTCTTACTAGAGCAGCCCAGTTAACAATTGTAATATCTGCAGTAATAATGGTAACAATATTTTAAAAAAATTCTGAACCAATGGACTTAATTCTTTATGTACAATTTTTAGCCAGTATTTCACTATGCGTACCTTTTTTCTAAAATTAGTGGGAGTCTTCCAAGTTCCCCGTATACCACTTCATTGGTTGTTGATTTAGACACTTTCAAAACCCATTTACAAAATTTCAGGTGTACTCTCACCACCGCCGCGACAGTTTGGAAGCCCCATAATTCACATGAGTAAAGTCATACAGGTAACACAAGTCTATCAAATAACATTTTGGGGTCGATCAATTCATACGCAATACCCTGAATTGAAAATGGTGCTCGCAACTCCTGTCTCCTAAATCTTGTTGGGTGCTTGAAAATTTCCCTGTACTAGAAAATATATTATCTAAATATGAGAGATGTTCTACTACTTCTGAAATTGTGTCATCATAAAACCAAATATCATCTATGGACAACCTTCTACGCTTTCTAAATAAAACTATCTTAGTTTTAAGTATATTACCACATAATTTCCACCTTTGACATTAGTCATGAACAGAATCGAGACTATATTGCAAATCTAATCTACTCTCAGCTATTAAAACAGAATCATCGGTATATAATAAAATACATAGTTTAAGGTCGTCAACAGTTATCTCTTCGCTTCCACTTTCATGCAACATTTCTCATATTATTAACATACATACTAGTAAAAGGGATGACAAGCTCTCACCTTGTCGTACTCCCAAAAAGCTATTGAATGTGTTTGATGTTTCCCTACCATATCGTACCCTGGTCTTGACGTCATCATACATACTTCTTATTACATTAAAAATATTTCCTCTAAGACCAAATTCAAGTTTTTTAAACCCTAGACAATTTGTATTTAATTAGTCGAAGGCTCTACACAAATCTAAAAATGCACTGTTACTAGATTATGCATCAACTAACGTTACAAACATATGGTATGTAGCAGAGCACTGTCTACAAATACAACAATAATTTGTATTTATTAACTGAACAAATATTCTGGCCAAAGTTAGACTTTGTATCTAAACTGAACCCTTTAAGCGATAAGCATGACTGTGGTCGTTTTACATTTTAAACCATAATATAAGCTGACCTACATAAACTATCATTACTTACATATAATTAAAAACAGTGTTAAAACATTGAATATCCTTTAACCTTTTAACCGCCGGTGCCGCATATACTCGGGTTTTCATTTTTTATTAGCACATTAAGTACCACCTCTTAAACATGTTAAAGATAAAATGTGACATCAATCGACAATATTTGAAAACAGTTGACCTCCATTTTGTAAAATCTGAATAATTTTCACTCACTTGAAGTTGTGGATCGCGTCAGCGAGACACAACTTCAAGTGGGTTAAAATTCAGATTGAATAATTTGGTGGTTAAAGGATTAAAACATATTGGATAATACTTCAACACTTTCGTTGACATATGTTTAACCATGAATACTGTTTTTATTTGTATTTACTAATATAAAGCACATACATATATTCAAGTCCATACATATATAAATGCATGTAAAAACCGATATTAATATATATTAATATGGCTAGGTTAGAATTTGATTTTAACTAAAATAAATAAATGGGGCTTTGAAAACTTAGTAGAATGATTGGTAAATAAAAGGTATTATTTGCTAATTTAATGACCTAAGCTCCTATTTTAAGGGCAAAATCGGCGGGAATAACTTGAATTATTGACATTTCTAGTATATGTTCCAATACAAATTCACAACATTGCTGCGCAGGGTTTGTAAGAATTAAAATTGGGGGATTCAAGTTTCAATACCAAGCGAGGCATTTGTGACACGTGATGACCTACGTGATGTGCCACGTGGTGTGCCACGTGATATGCCACGTGGGGTCCCACGTGATGTGACACGTGATGATCTACGCGATGTGCCACGTGATGTGACACGTGATGTGCCACGTGATGTGCCAAGTGATGTGACACGTGATGTCACAAGTGGTGTGCCACTTGATGTGCCACGTAATGTGACACGTGATGGGCCACGTGATGTGACACGTGATGTGCCACGTGGTGTTTCACTTGATGTGCCACGTGGTGTGCCACGTGATGTGACACGTGATGATCTACGCGATGCGCCACGTGATGTGCCACTTGATGTGCCACTTGATGCGCCACTTGATGTGCCACGTGATGTGCCACTTGATGTGCCACTTGATGTGCCACGTGATGGAACACGTAATGTGCCATGTGATGTGACAGGTGATGATCTCGGTGTATATGACATCTCCATCACATGTCTCTTGTCATCCTTTCCTTTATAAGCCACCCACAGACGGCGGCCAGCAGGATCCAGACAGACATATGTAGGATCTGTGTCAGTGATCAGGTGACCGTCATGTCTGCCCTCTCTCGTCACTATGTGGACACAGTGATTGTCAAGGTCAGACACTAGTAAATCAGAGCCGTCATCTATAATGTTATGAGGACTTACATATGGCTGGTCATCGTAGCGACGGGTCAGCTGACCAGCACTGTCCACCCATATTAGCATCTGAGATAAACCATTGCTGACCACATAGCCATCAGACTGGTCAGTCAGCACCTGCCATGGGAACACACCAAACGGATACTTACTACCTGACAGCTTTAGATACTCGACGTGTTGTCCAGGGTGGTTGTAAAAATAAACACGACTGTTAAGACAGGCCACCACCATAACTCTCCCTGACATGTCAGTACTTACTCCCCATGGACGATACTGTAGATTGTGTTGATATGGCTGACTAAGCTTTACATCACCGGCCTGTTTCTCTGTGGTCAGCCACCACAAACACTTACCATTATAGTCACTAATGACCAGACTGTGTGTGTCTCTCTCAACCTGAACCAGACAAATGCTCCATGGATTATCCAGCTTACACTTGTTATCTTCACAGTAAATCTGGACTGATCTCTTTAACCTTCCTCTCTCGTCATAGACATACAGCTTGTCATGATCCTCGTGAACTATAAACAGATGATTGTGATATGACACCATCCCCATGACAGCATTGTTACACTGAGTAGTGAATGTGTTAAGCTGTCTGACATCACGAGCCCCACGTGTAACAGACTGACCAGTCACTGTGGTCAGCTGCTGGTCACTCTCTACACCTTCCATCACGAGCCCCTCTGTCTGCCTCACCTTTCACCAACTATTCAGACCAGATAAGGTCTACCTTTCACATCAGTTATATGCATTTCCTCTTTTTATCTCTCTGCAATTAACCTCACGATTGTGGTCAAGTCAGACAAGCGTTGTTCATATAGCTGTATGCTGTGTAATAAGAGCTTGAGGTTCCTGTTTATCCAGAGTTTTAGCAGTCAGTTTCTCTACTTGATGATAACACTCGCCAAATGACGCAATGCTTGTTCTTCTACTTGGTCAGCCACGCTTAGCAGTAAGTACCTGATGTTTGCTGTTTTAACTTGGCGATGTCGACCTTGACATTGACAGCCTGTTTTCGAGTTAGTTTGGTGGCATTGTGAACAGCTTTAAGAGACTGGTCATCTAACACATGATCCAACTGATGCCTACAAACGTAAATTGCATAAATTAATGATAATATCAGACTAATGGCGACCTCTGCCTGTAAACACACAAACGTGAATGGTATTAATTACAATTAATGATAACATCCGGCTGATGACAGCCCCTGGTATAGCTCATGCATGTAAACACACAAACGTGAATGGTATTAATTACAATTAATGATAACATCCGGCTGATGACAGCCCCTGGTATAGCTCTTGCATGTAAACACACAAACGTGAATGGTATTAATTACAATTAATGATAACATCCGGCTGATGACAGCCCCTGGTATAGCTCATGCATGTAAACACACAAACGTGAATGGTATTAATTACAATTAATGATAACATCCGGCTGATGACAGCCCCTGGTATAGCTCATGCATGTAAACACACAAACGTGAATGGTATTAATTACAATTAATGATAACATCCGGCTGATGACAGCCCCTGGTATAGCTCATGCATGTAAACACACAAACGTGAATGGTATTAATTACAATTAATGATAACATCCGGCTGATGACAGCCCCTGGTATAGCTCTTGCATGTAAACACACAAACGTGAATGGTAATAATTACAATTAATGATAACATCAGGCTGATGACAGCCCCTGGTATAGCTTTTGCATGTAAACACACAAACGTGAATGGTGGTAATTAGAAAACGTCAGACAGTAATGAAATATATTTTAAAAAAACATTGCCAAAAGGTAAAATAACACATTATTATATTGTTAAAGTAATGATTGACATATTTAGATCGACATGTGAGTAAAACAGCAATAAATAAAATAATATAGTCTACGACATTGAATCAACATCAGATCCTGTGTTCTGATCGAACTTATAGATGAGAACAATATTGGAATGTTTGAATGTTATGCCAGGGCATCGTAGTCTAAATGATGCTGGTGCCACGGAAGTGAATAAAGCTAGTCTACATGTTGGACTAGCTATTTTATCTACGTGATTAGTCCCCCCCCCCCCCTCACTCTGTGTGGGGACTCTGTATATTTGCCTGGCGAAATTTGTTTGCATGATTGTATATAGGTAGGACTAAATACGAACAATGAGCGGTATATAAGCGCTAATTATCTCATACCGATGTTTGTATTGTACCAGATACAAGCTTTTTTACAAGATTTTTTTACTCGGTTGATACAGCTGTGTAGATTTAGAAAAAAACAAATTGTGCTATAGGGTTAGTTAGAATAGATTCCTTGGTTAGAACGATCTCGCCCTCCACTATGTTCCGTAACACGTTGTGGAGGGTGGCGATTGCTAACTATATAGGGTAGGCATACATTAGTTATTTCCCGACGGCGATATTGTCATTGTCGTTTATCGATCTCCTGCTCCCAGATTTTAGATCGATTTGATGAGAATCAGGCTACCTTCATCACCCCACCTAAGAGAACATAACTGTGTACACACGCTACACAGCCGCACTCACTAACTAACTCACTGACTAACTCAGTCACTCACTACTCAGTCACTCAGTCACTCAGTCACTCACTCACTCACTCACCTCAAGGTGGTATCGTTGATGTGCTTTCATGGACGTATTACACCTGTATGCTGTGTAGGCGTTCTCAGTGCGGTATCTGTGTTCATGGATTTATGGATAATAAAGTAGGTCCCATCGTGACACAGATTGTAATCACATGTACGTCTGTGCTGTGTACGCGTTTTCAGTGTGACTGACAAAGCGTGTCCTGAACACATTATCAATGAACCGGTGGAGTTTGTGATGGATCAGTGCACAGACTGTAAACTCCAGCAAGTACGCTATAATAAACACAACATCCAGTGTTGGTGCAATGTTGGGCTAATGACGCAAGCCCAACATTGATCCAGCGCAGAGCTAACCCAGTTGACACAACGCAGTAAACATTGATGCAATGCTGGTTCATTGTTGCGACGCGTGGCCCAACATAGCTAATCATATAACGACGCCAAACACTGACCCAATGCTGGGACAATGTGGGTCCGGCGTCGCAGACTGTGGGCCAACAATGAGCCAGAACTGGGTGATCGTCTTGTGTTTCCTGGATAACGACCAAGCCGGCATCCATTGAATACATTGTGTCCGCACCTGCAAAGTGTGTAAACATACCTTTCAGTAGTACATGCTGTACATCTGATTATTTTCTTAAAGAATCATACAGCTTCAAAACGCGCATGCCTGGGACGGTCAAGTGTAGGCCAACAGTAGCCTATTGAGTACAGATTGACGGCATTAATATAGCCACTGAACTGATTACAAGATACTACTCAAACGAGACATTGATCCAATGCTGTTTAAATGTTAGGCCAACGTCTGCGACGCTGGCCCAACATTGAACCAACATTAGATAAATGTACAATGTTTGAGAGAAAGTCCTCCTGCCTAGCAAACGCAAGACATTTGTATGACATTTATGCAATGTCGGCCCAACGTCTTCGACGTTGGTCCAACATTGCATAAAGTCATACAAATGTTTTGTGTTTACTGGGTGACAATACAAACTTGGGGGTCAAGCAGTTTCCAAATCCCCCAGTAATACAGTCAGTTTGTTTGCAAGTAGGCGACCAAGTAGGGGCAAAAGACAAGGGCTTTGAATTATTACCTCATAGATGTCGCTCAAGTATATATGAACTTGCTGTGATTTGAGAACTTGCTCTTAATGAGGCTTTGGGTATGAAACGCATATTTAGTATTATTATGGAATAGGGCCTTGGCTTACCCACGGGCACTATTGCCTTCTGGGGACCCTTGTCCCGCGAATTTTGACAGTTGACTACACCTTTAAATTCATGTGATGAATATGCAGCTTGATACGCACCGTTGCTTCCAGGTGCACATACATACTTGATAGCTCTGTCACATTAAATAGGATGAGTGGACCCAATGTTGGCCTGATGCTGTGCCAGCGTCATGGATGGTGGCCAACATCAAACCAACAGTGTGCCAGTGCTGGTCGCTTTTTTTCCAAGTTTCGCAATAGGTACCTCTAGAAATACATATTCATAACAATCAAAATATTTCAACACTTTGGGATCATAAAACTTCCATTTCCAACCACTAAGCACGTTTATAAGGATGGCATTGTGTTGGCTAACCTTATGGTGTCTTTTTATTATAACTTCAGACGAAAAACAGTATTATTATGTACCCGATTTTGACAATTTATCGCAGGGGAACGATATGAGGGAATCAGGTTGTATATGACCTTTCTTTTCCATGCTACATTTAGCGATTGTTTTTTGATCTTTGGTCAACGGGAATAAAAAGGCTACATTACTGTTAGTCAGGATTCTTCTATGCACCATGTGCACGTAAAAGAGCCATTATCTGCAAATTATGAAAGACATTTTTTTGTATGAATTGGGTTGATATGTTCTTCAACAATCTTTTTTTGCAGGATCCCGGGAAATCACTCACCCCCCCCCCCCACCTTTTTTCGCGGCAAGGGTCAGTAAACTGTTATTTGACATAGTTTTGTCAATTTTGACCACCAAGTCAACATCGATTTTGGGATTTTAAGCACAAGGTAATCGATTGGACGTCGTATAAAACGCAAAATTTTTGCTCACTCACAGACACTGCCCATATTATAGTTTCCCTCCAATAATCGCCACTGTCTGCAGTTTGGTGTGTCGAGAGTAGTCACAAGTCAGTTTTCACAGCATCTGCATTTGTTTAATTTGCCAAAACCCCCCTCCCCAACAGCCATGAACTGTAGGAGCATGGCGCGCTGTAAGACATTTTGTAAGTTCATCCCCCAGTGCGATACATATGCCATGTATTTCTGTAGGCATAAAAGTGTCATGGAGTTCATACCCAATGTTGTAAACCTACTGCATACCATAGACTGGTGTTAGTAAGCCACTGAGCATAGGTAGCGTGAAAGACAGTCTTGCTTGCAGGATACATCCTTAAGTTCTCTGATAATGCTGTTTACAGTTATGACTTTCCCTCTCTCTTATTGATGTCATCTGTATAAAAGTCAAACAATATACGAATTTAGTCAGAGTTGTGTCCAACTTTTATAGTAACCATAGATGTCAATGGAACATCAAAGTCTTTGCAGGTGTACTCAGCTTCTTCGGTGATTTTTTCTAACACAGGTAATGAAGTTGCTAACAATAGCGTTGTTTTTAAAGATGTTTCAGACCCTTGCTGATTTATTTATGGACATACCTTTACACGTTTGACGCGAGTTATGACCCGACACTTTTCTTCAAAAAACCTTCTTTGTCAACCAAGACAAACGCTGAGGTGGCAATATAATGCTATACCAATGTGATCATGTCAGGTGTCATCAATACATATAAAACTTTGTATTACCTCTGATTTGAACGAAAAATTTGAAGTGTTTTTTATGGACAATGAGTTTGATTTAAGTGATGGTTGACTGAGTAAATTGATAGCATTTTTTTCTGATTCGATCCTCGAATATTTAATAAAATCAGCTTCATCTTCCTTCATACAAGCCAACACCAAAGACCATGTACAATAAGATAGTCAACTCTCCCTAAAACGTGAAATCGCTCTCAGTGCTGTCCCCCGGTATTGGGAGTTGGAACTAATGCTTTTGCCATCTATCAAGTATGATCTCACCATATTACGACGAGTAATTATGAAATTGATCCTATTAAAAACAATACACACTTGACATCATAAAAATCAGAAAAATAAGTATTGCCCGAGGTTTACTTCTATTTTTTATCCAATAATTTGTTGGTTAGTTATCAATACTTTTTAATTGTCTTCTTCCCTTTGGTACCTCAGGGGTTGATGCGCCCGTATAAACAAGTATGCATATTCATTGTTTACAAACAACAGGTGACGCCCAGCTAACACGAGACGTCGACTCAATTATAGTGTAATGCTGGTCCAAGGTTTGTAATGCTGGTCCAGCATTACCCCATCATTGATTCATCTTCTCGTATCTGCTGGCAGGTGAATTGTGTGCAAGGGTAGATACCGGCAAAAAAAACCAAGATAAGGGCAATGGAAATAATATATATACTATGGAAATTATAATAATATGTAATAATAATCTAATGACACGGGATCATTTGTCATGTTTATCATTCGGAATATACCTGAACATAAATATTTTGCTGATATAAAGCCTGTTACTGTTACTGATGATTCACCTGGTCTGAGCGATACTGTCACAGAAATAGCTTATTCAATGCTGAAATCATTCACGCCACAAATGGGTATTACCATTGAGGAGGAGAATATTCTTGTATACTATTATATATCAGTGGATATCTTTGTCGCAAAGTGTCGCGATCTGCATGTGATCAATGTAAAGTAGTTTTGATGCCACTAATAAATTGCATACATTTCTGTCTAAGAAGCAATATTTGAATATTCAAGGTGTGGCGCTTTTGTTTCACGTCAAAACTTAAAACAATTAATTGGTTCAAATGAATTTTCGGAAATATACCTGAACACATTCTAAATAGGAGTCACAACAGAGATCAAATTATTACCATCATCAAAAAAACACTAAATCACGTGCAAGTTGTGAATGTTTCACGTTTATATTACATATTTATGTCTCCATTCGGCTACACCATGTACTGTGGGAAAACAATGAACACCTTATTAACTGTAACGGCAGGAGAAATAAAAAAATATTAAAATTCAACTATAAACAAATTGTGTAATAAAAATGAACGTGTCTTGTTTTCAAGATATCAGTATACTGCTAATGCTCCAGTCCTCAGTGACATTGATGGCAGTGGTCCGAGAGAGGCTCGCATATTATAATTTTAAAATATTACTTTTGTGTTCTAAATAATACAAGTTTGAATCCAAAGACACGTCTGCCAAGTTATGGTTGTTACCAATGTTTTGCCCCGATCTCATTTGTGGTCGCTATGCTTGACGACATATCGTCACTCCCCTCCCGTTCTGTGCCCACATATTTGTGTACTTTCTGTACACAGCTCTTCTGTTATTTAAATGAAGACATTTTAATCTCTTAAATAGTATGATAATATAACATGACTTTTCTGCTATATTAGCAGTTATTTTCGTTCCAAAAATAAATCTTGCAGAGATATTGTCATAGCTGTCAAACCTTGAAAAACATTATTTTATCTTTTGAGTCTAAAGTGGTGAAATTATCACTTGTTTTATATGATGATACACTTGCTAAAGCGTAGTTCCAAAAGGGGACAGCACTGCACAATGTATTACACACATTTGTATGGTGAAATCCGTAAGTTGATCATCTTATCGTACATGGTCTTTGCCAACACCTTCATCAAATTATTCTTTAAATATGCTCATTGATTGGATAACTTCAAAACATCATGGCCACAACTTTTGCGTTAATGAAATGGTGATTCAAGTGATAGTTCTCCTTCAATCTCAATTTTTTAGGAGTTTTAATGATTCGCCACAGCGCTACTGCATCCCTTTTTTCGAATGAGAGCTAGTGCTCCACCATTAACTTTTATAAGAGCTGCTCGCTCTATACATGTACCATTCATCATCTTCACAAATTTGAATGCATTTGAGCCTACTTAGATTCAAGTCATGGTTATTTCACTACAAATTTTTTTCACATTTATTATTTTTTTTAGTTACATAATTTTCTGATTTATATCCAATCATCAAAGATTTACCAAATGAGCTATGCGTGGGGTATTTTTTTTATATACTATCACTTTACCATGACTTTTTTCCCAGTAATGACACATTTGTGACTATGCTGTCCTTTTTAAAGGTGCACAAACAAATCCTGTAAAAGAGTACTTACATTTTATAGATGTTATAGCACTTGAAAATAGATCAGTTGTTGGGCTACACGAAGGAAGTTGAGACTGATCGTGTTAAATATAAATAAAAAAAATAGTTTTTAATGCAATATGCAACAATGCAAATCACAATAATATTCTCATTGACTTTGTGAGGAAAAGTGCACATGAAAAGACATTTTACGACTTTGTTGTTGCATTGATATCTACGGTTATTACATAAACTAGACGAATCTTTAATGAAATTGGTATAGTTCCCGTCTCACATCACTATATTCTCAGATCGTGGCTATTTCGAACAGTATGATATGCTACAGATTCATCAGTGCACATCATCTGCAGTGCACGGCTATAGCGGGGGGGTCAGTCTTTAGATGGTTTGACCATCCACAGACCAGGATATGGTTAAAATTATCAGATGTTATGAGGGCTGACTGGCGACTAGACTCGACACACCAAGCCGCAGAGAGTGGCTATTATTGGCGGGAAACTACAATATGGGAAGATTATTTTCATACATAAAATATATGAAAAATTAAAAAAAAATCTAAATATATTCTATAAATTATGAAACATGGGTATTCAGCATAACATAAGTGTCACAGGAATTAAATCGCATGATAGTATTATAATATATAGCTAAATAAGTAAAATCGGCATTCGCGATGAAAAACCCGTATTTTTTGTAAAAAAATCCAAATAATACCCCCCCGAAAAACAAATATTCTAAGAAATGACAAACATGAACATTTTAAATAATTATAATGTCTCAGAACATAAACTGCAAGATAAAAAAAGAATATATAGTTTAATATGTAAAATCCGCATTTGCGATAAATAATACGCTTTTTTCGAAAAGCGAGGGCATTTTTCAGACTTTTCGTCCCGGATAGAGAATTTAGCATACATCCCATGTTGTTCCTTGGGGTCGAATTACTCTAAAACAGTTGAGTTAGCCTCTCCTAAATAAAGTGCATACAAAACCTTGTCAGGACCTGGACTATTGGGTTGTATATGGGTGGTATGCATGGGTGGTATGCACGTCAGACTCGCCAGATGTGGGTTAGTTTGGATCTAGATAGGCCCATACTAGGTCATAGGGCCTACAGCCGGCGTATCATATGTTTTGTGTACACTATTATGGTAGGTGTAGGCCTTCGGTGTACTGGTCAGTTGCTTGTCTGACGTCTGAGAGTCAACATTATTGCTTCACAGATACTAGTAATTAACTATATCTAACACAGTTTAGGCTTTATGTGTTTCAGTTTGCACATGAACACAGATAGTAATGATAATAATGAACATGCACTTGTTGGACACATGTGTGGTTGTGTTATATGTCAGGCTGTACAGGACCCCGGTAAGAAAAAACTTCACTGAGTGCTTTGCTTGCAAGCAAGTTGCAGAAGTTTGAAAAGAGGGTGTGTTGGATCCTTAATTGAAAGATAAACTCCTTCGACACGGCGAATCATCTCTATCAAAGCGTATACGATCCGGGGCATACAAAATATATAAACGATGCTATGACAGATTTAATGATTCAAAGCTACAAAGAGTAGAAAAAGCTAAGAAACAAACACATTACACGAAGAAGATCCTTATAAAGTTTGCACAGGATCAAGGCGTGCTAATTCCGTAGTAATAAAGGAAGAAGCCAGTGTATATGTACTGCTCGAAACCGGCTCATGTAAACCAGAAACACTCAGATAATAATATACCATTCCACGCAGCAGGATGAACGAAATTTTCAAGTGACTATGTAAACAAATTAGTGAAACAATTAGAGAAAGGGCCATTAAATTGGGTACCATGAAACGAGTAGCTTTTTTATATCGTTATGTGCGCTATTCTAAATTATATTATCACAATCATTGTCACATCGAATTGCCCAATCAGTACATGGTGGGAATATATCTTCTATCGAAGGAGAATGTTGTAAATGATGAGAACAATATTTGTATTCTTTTAGAGTTTGTTGTAATTGGTGCAGTTGGTTTCACCTGTTTATGTTCAAAAATAGATATTTTCACCTAGGCCTATACAAATTGTTAACCTGCCTGACGACCCTGATGATTTGACGATGATATCCCTTTTTAAGAGGGAGCTAGGAGAAGAAAATCAATGGTTGGCGTCAGCAGTAAAAAGTATAAACAGAGTTGATCATTCCACTGACAATCCAATTTCCTGGACAGAATACCATACAAGTCAGTCTCGAGACAAATCAGATGACACTGTAACAATAAACGTCCTTATGCCCGTCATCTATGCCGAAAGTAACACCATTGATCTACAATATCATCTCATGAAAACAGCTGTGGAATACACACAGACAGTACCTAAATCCGGGTAAGGTTGCAGTCGGATGCTCAGACCAACCGCTGTATGCGCTAAAGAAAACAATTCATGTCCAGCAGCGTTTGGTGTGTCTTACTTTGTTTTTATGGACGGGCTACACATTGAACAGGCTGCATTGGTCAGCATAGGCCAGTTACTGAAAGGGACAGGAATAGACAGCAGGGACGGATCCAGCTTTTTAGTTAGGGGGGGGGGGGGGGTATAATTTGTCAAAAAAATATTTTACTGTAAAGGGGTCGAATTTTTTATTTCAAAGGTTTTGTCATGCAATCCAAGACATATTGGGCACTGTTTCTCACTCAGTATGTCACCAAATCATAAGTAAACCCCTAAATAAGGTGATGATTTTTTTCTGAGGGGGGGGGGTTAAACCCCCGAACCCTCCCCCCCCTTTAATCCGCCACTGGACAGTATCATCACCGCTGCCTCACTGGACACTGTGGGACTTGTTATTGCAGTATATGACGTCAATGACAAAGAAAACTCAGTATGTCTTGCAAGTGCTAGCTGTGGTGATGGAGCAATCCATGCAGGACGCCTATGAAGCTGTTAATGACGATAAGGGCATCGCGCCATTTCTTGCATGGTCGGAATCACAAAACGATCTAATGTTTAGCTACTGGCGTACGTCTTACACTATATCAAGATAGTACTCAAGATTGACTGTGAGATTGAACTTAAACTTGCTTATTGTTGCACTTGACTTAATTACACCTTTATTTTTTCGTTGGACCACACACATTATATGCTTCGATGGGTCTCTGTTTTCCTTCATGAACTTTGTCTCTCAGACATTCAGTAATATTTATCTGAAATAGAGGGACCAACATTAACACAATGTCACAAGGAGGTCACTCCTGCCTTTGTCCACAACTTCATATCGGACTGGCAAAACGTTAAATGTAAGATTCTAAGCAATCCATTTACTCCAGCATTGTTTGGAAGACTAAATTCACATTATATTTTTCCAGGCATCGTTGATAAAATGAGAAACTACGTGTATTTATATTACGCATGCTTTAAAGCTATAGAATGCTATATACTTTGATTTATTGTGAATTTATTACAATTTATACTTGTAGCCCATATATCTGTATATACCTCGTCTTTGAACTTAATTTGGTGAACTTAGTGCAAATCAACATCATAAACAAAAATTAAATGAATCTACTTACGTAAAGTTTACAGGTACTTGTGTCTTCAGGACTAACTGTGTACTTCACTTTAAATAGGCTATGCGTAATGCCTGCGTCATAGACATGATAGCAGCCTATGAGATATGGCGCAATATAGATATATTGTGAAATTGTTAACATTGTGAATGTGAAAACAAAATGTATCTAATACGTTTGGTATATACCTTCTGGTCCTTGAATAATTTCATTATTGGGCCTTATAAAATACATAAATAAAATATTTTTAATTTGGCGATCTCAGCCCACTTTAGTAACCTCGGCCCAATGACCCCGGCCAACTTTGGTGGGCCGAGGTCACTTAGACACCTCAGAGCCGAGGTCACTAAAGTGGGCCGAGATTACAGAAATGAGAGCCGATGTCACCTGGTCCGAGATGGTGGTGGGCCGAGATCGCCAGTACCCGTATTGTCCTACTGCATTGATCTACTTACTAGTAGGCCCTAACTGCGAGTGATATTTGCGAATATGCCTCTCAAAGTGTCAGACAACGATAGACCTTCACTATTAAAAAAAACACCAAGAAGGATGGAAAATCCATGCTATTCAAAAATAATTAGGCGTAAAAAGATGTGTTGATGTCAACAAAACTACTATATTCGCCGAAATTTTGCAAAGGCTATTTTCTATTCAAATCCTAACAGTGGTAGAAATTTTGCAAAATTATATTGAATATTTCAAAAGTTAGACCATTTGACATGTAATAAAATTCTAGAATTAGTTTAATGGGTTCATAGAGGGACGCCGTAAATTCAATTTATTACATGTCAAATGGTCTAACTTTTGAAATACGGAATATAATTCTACGAAATTTCCAGGAATATTAGGATTCTGTTGAGATATGATTGTTACCAAATTTCACAAAAATCGGTTGACAATTGACCGAGAAATCAACGAAAAAACATGCGATCCTGGTTGATCACTTTTAATGTGACTTTGGGTATATAAACTACTGTAATCAGGTAATGAGAGTACGAAATAAGTTTCAAGCTGGCGACGGTGATGTACACGGATGGATACAATATTAACCCTTTAAGCCCTCACGATGCATTAAAGCATCATTTTACATGCATGAAATCATGCCTAAGTTTCCTCCAACCAGTGGTTTTAGAATGAAAATTTCCATGAAACTGGTTTACCAATACATGGCAATTTTCATTCATTTTTCACCCACTTCAAATCGTATTCATGCACTACAAGTCGAGAATTGCGACAGCAATTCGCGCCGTGTAGTGGATGAAGATACCAATGGTAAATTCAGGCTTGAAAGGGTTAATGACTTGTGCTAATTAAATATTCATATTTTACCTCTAGCTTTGAATCGATAAATATATTCCTGTTAACTCATATATAAATGCAAGGCCTTCAACACATAGATAGTGCCACCAACAAAGAGCTTGATGTTAACTGGGTGATTATGCAGGTCGTTTGAAGTGCGATTGACCTGTTGACAATGACAATGATATTTATTCATGGTCTCCAGTAGAGGCAAAAGAGCCAGCGGACAACATGCTATTATCATGATTATACAAAAGGTACATTATAATTATCCATTTGTACAAAGACATGCAAACAATATAGACCCTGGCCTAATAAAGGCATGGGACACAAAGTAGAGATATACTATAACAACGCCCAGTAATGTAATACAAAACAACAACTTCCAGTAGAATAAAATATTTATATTACATATATATATACCCATATTGAGATATACAAGTTTGTACTGGGACATCATAGTGTCGCTTCACCTCAATACTGAGCACACTGGCTGGAGACCGAGGTTCTGTACATTATACTGTCCCACAAAAATCCTCCCAGAAAAAATATATTACAGCAAAGTAGTATCTTAATGTACACAATCGTGATGTTTATACTAGATTAAATTCATGACTAAATTTATTGAAAATAATTCTTAGACATTGGACCCAAAGTAAGATTGCGAACCTCACCCTCCACCCCCCCCCCCCCCTCAGGACTGTTGTGTGTGTGTCTATAGTCGTGGGACAAAGCCTGGGAGGGGTGTGTTTCGGGTACGTTACAATATTACCATGTGCGTGACGTTACAATAATACCTTGACTATTTTCAAGACAATAAGGGCACCTGCTTAAATCCTTTATCACATGTACGGTACCACATCAATAATAAACTCCAGTGTGGGTGATGTAAAGACACTTTAAGCTTGTAGATCATTTAAATCGTTTGTAACACAATATTTTACATTCCTATGGTTTATTACCAGGTGTGACCACGCTGATGTCGTCCCAGGCTGCTCTTCTGTGTAAATGCTTTACCACAAATATCACACATATATGGTTTCTCACTAGTGTGAACAAGATGATGCGAGTTCAGGTTTGTCATATATGCAAAGCGTTTGTGACATGTTTTGCACTGACATGGTTTATCACCAGTGTGAACTCGCTGATGTTGTTCCAGGGTGGCCTTCTGTGCAAATCCTTTATGACACGTACCACATACATGATGTTTATCTCCAGTGTGAATACGCTGATGACTTTTCAAACTGCTCTTCTGTTTAAATTCTTTATCACACATATCACAAACAAATGACTTATCAACAGCACTGACCTTTTGTATTCTACTCACGGAAATTGAAAATCTATCTTTTTCGTCGTCGACTTCCAGCTCACGTTTGTTATTTGAAAACTGAAAATACACAAAGCTGCCTGTCTTGATACTTTCAGACAGCCATTCATATTTTGCAGCCATGAGAAAAGTGTGTCTCGGTTCTATTTCCATCTTAATCGCGGACAACCAATTTGTTGAATTATATTGCACCTACTTCTCTATTTTTGTCTCCTGAATCACATCTGTAAGTAAATGTAGATTAGTAAGAAAGATATTAAAACAATTTAAACCTGGAGAACATGGACAACCCATATATCATGTATATCAAGTGTGTTTCCTCGCAAATAATTAAACTGCTAAAATAACAAAAAGACAACAGTAACAGCGGCATCATCAACAACAACAACAAAAACAACAACAACAACAGCAGCAGCAACAAACAACAACATCCGCAGTAACGATGACAGAAACAGCAGCGACAGCAGCAGCAACAGGCACAACACCAGAAGGAGCAGCGGCATCAGAAACAACAACCACAGCAGCCACAACAACAACAAAAACAACAGCAACAACAGCAGCAGCAACAACAACATCCGCTGTAACAATGACAGAAACAGTAGCGACAGCAGCAGCAACAGACACCACACCAGAATCAGCAGTGGCATCGGCAAAAACGATCGTTGAATAATAATAATTAGCCTATATTACTGTTGTCTGTTGACCTCAAGCTATTTATCCACTTTAAGGGCTTTGTTCAAATTACGCTGAGACGATTGAAAATGCAGTGTGTTTTTTACAAATTAATTATTTAGCAAACTAATTCACCATCCACCAGATGGCGCAGCTAACGATAGTAAACGGATCATGGTAATATGACTAGCCATGTAATGTGAATACCACGAGAGGGCTCGACTTCCTCAGTGCGACTATTGCCGTAGTAAGACTAGCGCTGATTGGCCTTACAGGGAGGGATAGAGCGCCGTGTTTTATCACAATAATAAGACTAGCCATATGAAAAGGGCGTCTCCCTCCGGTCTGCTTATCACTATCAGAGCTATTCTGTGAAACTCAGTGACGTCACTGGAAACCGTTTTGAGTGGGAACTCGGTGAAAACAAGGTTATGTATGAACCCCTCCCCCATACTTGATTCTATTAGCTATCTCGGTGATAACAAAGGATGTCAAGGTCATTGAGTTTCACAGAATAGTAGGGGAGGCTTGGGAGAGTTGGCCCACTTTTTATATTTTGACACCGCCTTCTTTTCCCATTTGTCATATTATACATTTTCCTGTGGTTTTGCGAAGAAAAGACCATGCCAAACAACCTGAACTTTAACATGTTTAATTTATTTTATATGCATTATGATGCATAGTAAAAGCTGTTCTCCTGACCTAACTCTCCCAAGGAGTGGAATACTTGACCCATGTTCGAGGAGACTCAAGCCATGCCTTGGAGAGTTGGGTCACACAGAGTATGTCGGTACAGATACGACAAAATAGACACAGCACAAGAATAAAACAGTAACAATTTAATTATGAACATCTTAATCACTATAGTCATCGATAAAAAATTTTGTAGTTGCATGGCCCAACTCTCCCACATAGTGGCCCAACTCTCCCTATGTGGGAGAGTTGGGCCATGACCCATCACCCATGACTCTCCCATATAGAATCCCAACTCTCCCACATTTCACCGTCCCAACCCTCCCTGTATTCGCCATTTTTGTTAAAATCAAAATCACAGAATGACTTTTGACATTTAACTGCCTTGATGACAGAGTAGTATCATAGGTATATTACACACCACAAAAGAGCAATCTACTATGTACTATTGATATGCTAGCAAATTGATTACCTTCGAGGCAATTGTTTACAATTTTTTTCAATATAATCGATTTGTTTCAAGACAGAAAATCTTCACTGAACATAGGCTCGAGGAGCTGGTCACACCAAGTAATAGGTAATGTATCGTTGATTCGCTAGACGGCAGCACCTGGTCATAATGCTTCACGGTACTGGAGTACTGTGATATCTGGGGTG
The DNA here is from genome assembly GCA_964017125.1 of Flabesymbios commensalis. NCBI lineage: Eukaryota > Metazoa > Annelida > Polychaeta > Terebellida > Flabelligeridae > Flabesymbios > Flabesymbios commensalis. The sequence continues at coordinate 6,823,857 of OZ024910.1, read as the reverse complement.
GCCCAACTCTCCCTTGACCATGTTGACCCAACTCTCCCAAGCCTCACCCACGGCAAAACAAGAGTGATACTAGATGAAAACATGATAACCATCCCCTATCACCGCCCACAGCTTTAATAACATATTCAGATAATAAATAACTATGTATATTTACCTTTCACGGCGTAAAAGTGTTAATATCAGCAGTTTACACAGTGCTAATGCCGGCGGGCTGACCTCTCGCTGTTCTTTGTCGCTGACAATCGTGTTTTGTTTGTTTGTTTGGGATAGCTAGCCCTCAAGTGGGGCTGCCCGGGCCTTTCGACTTTGTCGATCGCTGTCTAACTCCCGCAAGGATCAATGTATCTCTTAGAACCCATGAGTGTACACCGCTGAATGTGTAGAGCGAGGCCTCCAAGGACTACGCACACTGCCAGGCGCAATTTATCATGGACTAAAATAGAATGGACGCTCGTCTTCCCATATAGTATGGTGGTAGAACTCGTTATTTGACCGTTTGTGGGAAAAAAGTGAAGGACAAATTATTTGTCGTTTTTCTGAATCAGTATACCCCACAGTGCTTTAGAAAAAAAATCCCCATGAATATACTTTGGGCAATTTGTTTGACAGAGCTTTAAAGTTTTGGCTAAAACTTGATTAAAAATACAATGAGTCACACAAAAACACGCTACTGAAAGATGGTGTGTATCGCTATAAGGTACATATACAATTAATCCAAAATGAGAGAGATATTTAAAATCGAATGGATTTTAGAAGTTAAAAAAACATCTAAATAGCGCCAATTTTTGCAACACAAATCATTACATGTATCAGTTAACTGCACACTTCTATCATTCTTGACATTACTTCTACTTCTAGGTGGTATATTGTCGTTGCAATCCCCCCTCCAACATAAATGTTATGGTGGTATGCTTATTATGTTTTTCATTCAACTCTATTTCCATACATTAGTGGGAAACTGGTTCCAAAAATATAATTATATAATTTAAACAACCTTGTTAAAATTGTGGTATAATGCTGTGGAGCATTATAAAAAACTTAAAATATTGGCCCGAAACGTTACGAGTGTGAATTGAAGAGTGGATATTGTTTAATTACATGTTGTCACGAGGCATTTGTGGTGGATGTGATTTGTTGATGTATCAGTATAAAAGGTTTGCTCCCATTGCTGTCACAAATATCGTTCTTTAGCTTTCTATGCGTGCCAAAAAGTCTTACGACCTCACAGGTTCATAATTATAATGGCCTAAGATAAATAACTCGGGTTTGAAAAAGGTTTCTATTGGCATCAATAGGATCACGCCACGAGCTCATGAGACTGATGTGAACACATATATATGAGATTGATATCTGGTTATAGCAACCGGGTAACTTCTTCATGTATGATTGGTTAATTGGAGGCTGCTATCTAGGGACGTCACATAATCATTATAGAGACATCCATCAAAGTGGTGTTGCTATTAAGGCTTGAGAGATGGGCAATAACGATCATAGCCCTGCCATGTAATACACAATACACAATATTTATAGAGAAACACAAGAAGACACTTCAGATGATCTTTCAAATCCGACATAACAAACTGTATAAATAGTCAAAGAAAGATTACCACTAGAATCTAAGAGGGTAGTGTGAGAGATCAGGATGCTGTAGAACTGGATGTGGAAGCGTGAAAAAATCATAGCATCTCAAGTATGCGATATTGGAAAAATGACTTTTTAAGTGTCGCTTAAATTGATCAAGTTCCTCACAGCTTCGTATGTGATTGGTAATTTGTTCAAAAGTAAGGGGAGAGCTTTATTAAATGATCTATCACCATATGTTTTTAACTTTGTGGGAGGCACTACCAACAGATGTTTGGTGCGCAGTGGGCGACATGGAGAATAAGGGATGATACTGTCTTGAAGGTAACTGGGTGCTAGGTCATGTTGCGCTTTGAAGCAAAGCAGTAGAAGTTTATATTTTATCCTTTGTCTGATTGGCAACCATTGAAATTGTTTCAAAAGAGGAGTCACATGAACAAATTACTTTCTTCGATATATAATCTTTGCTGCACTATTTTGAGTTCGTTGTAGTTTTAAAATACAGCTATTTGGCAAGCCATACAAGAGAGAGTTACAACAGTTGAGATGTCACATAGGCGTGGATGAGATGCTCAGTGATAACAATCGATAAACAATTTCTAATATCACCGATATTTTTCAAAAGAAATTGTGCTTTTCTGCAATTTTGATTCACATGCTCACACATGGTAAGATGTTTGTCAAACATTACACCTAAATTCTTTGCACTCACTGATGGCTCAATTTCGATTCCACTAATATTAATAGGGTGTAATGTTATCTTTGGTAAAACGTTTGGAGATGCAACAAAAAGATACTCAGTCTTATCGGCATTTAGTTGAAGTTTATTGTTCTTCATCCATGTCTGTATTTCATTGATACAAGCTTCTCTTCTACACGACACAGTGCAACGATAGCTTCTGTGTAGCTTGGAAATCGGAACGACACATAAAAATAATTTTTAAATTATTTATTATCACTCACATATGACACAGGCTTTTACATGGATGTAAAATATTTTGTCAATGCCAAATGCACAATATAGCTTTAAGTTGGTATTTTAACATGTAATTTTACCCATTTTTCATACTTAGTTTTGATTCAAACATGTTCTAGAATTATTGTTGACTTAAAATAAACCCATTTAGAATAAAAAAAATAATGAGCTATTTGAACATATTACACCCTTTTTGGATTGGATGTAAGATTAGGCCACTTTTCTTAAAGTCCGGGGAAATTGACAGTGTTTCACATTTTTGCCCAATGAGCACCGGGTACCCAAAATAAAATTGATATCAGTTAAAAGTACCTATCAAGGGCTTTAACGTGGATACATAATATTTTATTCCTGTTAAGTACGAAATGTACAACAAATAAGCGATAACTTTGTATTTTATCCCTCCATTTGAACAATTTCATACGTTTTCATAATGAATTCCAGCAAGACTTCTCGCTCATGCTAACTTTATATGATATAAATGTTTTTTTTATTACTTTTACATTCTCTGGAGCCATTTTTCAAAAGTTATCTCGACCATTGAAGAAGTGAACACAGCGATTTTAAAAGTTATCTCAGCCAATACAAAAGTGATCTTGGCCACTGATGAAGGGATCACAGCAGCTTAAAAAGTAATCTCGCCAATGCAAAAGTTATCTTGGCGAGCGAAGAAGTGATCACAGCCACTTTAGAGGATATCTCAGCCACTACAAAGGTGATCTTGGCCACTAACAAACTGGTGTCAGACAATTTAAAGGTTATCTAAGCCACTACAAAGTGATCTGGGCCACTGAAGAAATGATCACAGACACTTTTAAAAATATCTAAACGACTACAAAAGTGATCTTGACCACTGAGGAAGTGGTTACAATAACTTTGAAAGTTATCTCTACCACTACGAAAATGATCTTGGCCACCGACTAAGTGCTCACAGCGAGTTTAAAAATGATCTCACCCACTACAACAGTGATCTTGGCCACTGAAGAAGTAATCTCAGTCACTTTAAAAATTATCTCAGACACTAGAAAAGTGACCTTGACCACTAACAATCTTATGTCAGCCCGTAAAAGTGATCTTGGCCACTACGAAAATGATCTTGATCACTTAATAAGCCATCACATCCCCTTTAAAAATCATCTCAGCCACTACAAAATTGATCTTGACCACTGACGAAATGATCACAGCGACTCTTAAAGTTATCTCAGCCACTACAAAAGTGATCGAAAAAAAAGTGGCACGATGCGGTCCATCATCTAAGATGCTGGACCAGCATCGAGCCAACAAAACATACAAGACACAGTGTTGGCCCAATTGTTATGCCATTTGAATATAGCACACAACCCACGTTGCTTACATCCTACGTCGGTACATTGCCGTTCCACCATCTACAGATGCTGGGCCGGCGTCGAATCAACTACTTGTGCATGAGACAGCAATGGCACAATCCTTATGCTATCTGCAAACGCTTGCTGTCTTAATCCTTTAAAGCCTCACGATGCATCAAAGCATCATTTTACATCTCTGAAAACAAACTTAATTTTCCTATAACCAAGGGTTTGGAACGAGAATTTCCATGAAACTGGTTAATCAATACATGGCAATTTTCTTAATTTTTAAACCACATCAAATCCTCTTCATCCACTACAAGTCGAGAATTCTCGGCTTGTAGTGGATGAAGATGACAATGGTAAATTGAGTCTCGAAAGGGTTAATGACGGCAAATCTGTCAGAACAGGACGACAATCGTTCATTTAGTTTTAACAATTACCATTGTCTTTAAACAGAAACAAGATGAGAGGTTTGATTATCACAGCTACAAGGTGGTAGGATGTTTTACCATGGACGCAACTGTTAATGGATGTTTGAGTAGCATAAGCATGAAAACAACACGTTACAAATGGGTTTTAACAGTAATTCATAATGTCACAAAAATGTCACAAATAATAGACAGCTTCTAAAGTGGGACCTATATCACATATCATTGGCGATTTTGTATGTCGTTAAATGACACATCAAATAATAATGGTTCACCCAATCTCACCCTAATGTTGGTGAATGTCGACAAGGCTGGTCCAGCATTAAACCAACATTGATTCAACGTTTCATGTTTGCTGAGAATAACGAAATATCAGTCAGCTAGTATCATATCCAATCATGGCACTCACTCACATAGATTTATAAACATAATGATCATAACATTTTAGACGTTTGTATCAAATATGGATTTTGTCTTGATGGGAATTAAAAAAGGTGAAGTGTCTTTGCGGTGAACACAAATCAGAATAAATCATCGAGAGGCCATTTGTCTTGTTGTTTGGTCGCATCATATTGGATGTATCGCTGGATCGGAATAATATATTATAGTGAATTTCCCAATCGGTAAGATAATAATCACCATGCGCCTTATACGAAAGGTATTCTCACACTGCGTGTAGCGGTTTTCACCATTAGAAATAAATCGTTATCACCTGTTTGGGAGTTTATCGTGTGTGGAGAATACAAAACTTGAATTTTTGTTTCCTACAGTCAGGTAATTTTACACAATGGCAGGCAATAAACAATGATGTAATTTTACACAATACCAGCCAAGAAATTATATCATTTAGGCCCTAGTATTTGTTGTGACCACCAAATCCATCCCTGCGAAAAAAAAAAATTTCTATAAAATCGTTTTTAGATAAATCCTAACATTACATTTTGCTGCAAATTCATGCCACATTCTATATGCCACATATTTATGTTGATACCTTGCTTCGCTGTGCCGTGGGGCGGGGGCCCTAGGGTAGTGGTTAGCACCGCTGCCTTTCACGCCAGAGTCCGGGGTTCGGTTCCCGGTCTCGGCGGTTTGAAAGAAACAAAAATGTTTCTTCCCCATCCACGTGTGAAAGTTAGTATTGTGGGGAGCCTCCGTGACCGAGAGGTAGCGTGCTCGGCCTCAGACCGCCAGGGCTCGAATTTCGAATCCTGTGTCTGGAGGACAGTGTCATCTCAATCATCTCACCACCCTCAGGAGGTTCTCCTGGCCCAGTTTAGCCTATATGTGCACAAAGGTGGCCTAAAGCCCGATTCATTTCATTTCATTTCGCTGTGCCGTGTAGGTGTAAAAAAGTGGAATATGTGGGTAAAATAGTATGCTGTAATTTGTAGAGAAATTTTAGTAGTTTTATTTTAGAAATTTTAAACATTTTTATTGTATTTGTTGTTTTAAGAGAATATTCAGTGTGTGCATTATATTTGCCACCAGTTATAATTCTTAATGTTATTTTTGTAATTTGTGAAGTGTTCAATAACTATAATTCCATAACAAAATACCTTAATGTATGTGAGGGATGATTAAATTACAATATTATAACAAATGATTACAAAAAAAGGGGGCAAATCATAAAATAACCATTTGATTAAAATAAACTGACATGTTTGTTTTCCGGTGATCTCCTTCCGTGTTCAGAATGATGTAATCTTAGCTTTAAATTAGCTTGAATGGCTGAGAAGTGTGCCTTTACATCCCTTATCACACAAGTACACATGTGACCCTATCTGTCAAAATGAGTTGTAATAATAAAAGCTAAACATGACCTTGATTTGACGTATTTTCATATTTTAGATAAGTTTTCATATGAATACTCTCGAATCCTAAAATTGTGTGGCATAAAAGTTGATTGTAAGCATATATATTATCTTAATGTTCGTCTCAATTACACTCCAATCAGTGATATGTGTTTCCATTTCCATGTTACCATGGAAACAGTCGCTAAGAAATAAGAAAAAAATGATACAGTTTAAAAAAATTGTGATAAAAATCTCTGGCATCTCGTTTTAAAATTACAAACGCAAGAAATATATTTGTATTATTGAAAAAATGGGGACCAAATGAATATTTATCTTTTTTCTTTTATTTCAATTCAAAAATGGTAAAAATGGCCTTTTTGAACTTCAATGGCCATTTTCTCAAAAGATTTGATGTAATTTCAGAGTTCGCGGAGTAATATATTCAGCAGTGATATACCATTTCAAATTTTGTGTAGATTCATGATCTGTTAATATAGCGAAAGCACAATTGAACAATAACAATTTCACTATTGTTTTCTAAAACAAAGTGAGCCACCTACAGGTCAAAACACATGTAAAAACTTCAAAACTAAACAACGAAAATACCTATTGATAGACCAAAATACGACATATCGAATGACATTCTGAATGGTGAAATTCAATTTGACGAAGCGGAGAAAGGTTTAAGTAGAATAAGAAAAGGTAAAGCGTCTGGAATTGACGGAATTCCGATTGAGTTTTATTCTTCAGACATTAAATATTTCACACCTTTCCTGACAACATTATTTAATACTATTTTTGATTCGGCAGATTATCCAGATGACTGAGCACAAGGGTTGATATACCCAGTTAATAAAAAAGGTGATAAGTCAGATCCACAGAACTAAGCTAAAGTTTTAGAATCTGTACTTCAAAATGGATTGTCATTTAAAAACTTAGTGTGCCGTGATGATGATCCTCAACAAAAAGGAAATGAAATGAATCGGGCTTTAGGCCACCTTTGTGCACATATAGGCTAAACTGGGCCAGGAGAACCTCCTGAGGATGGTGAGATGATTGAGATGACACTGTCCTCCAGACACAGGATTCGAAATTCGGGCCCTGGCGGTCTGAGGCTGAGCACGCTACCTCTCGGTCACGGAGGCTCCCCACAATACTAACTTTCACACGTGGATGGGAAAGAAACAATTTTGTTTCTTTCAAACCGCCGAGACCGGGAACCGAACCCCGGACTCTGGCGTGAAAGGCAGCGGTGCTAACCACTACCCTAGGGGCCCCGCCCTCAACAAAAAGGCTTTAATAAAGATTTAGTACAGATTTAGTACGCTAATGTAGGCCTATTTGAGTAAAAATTATCTGATAAAGTTTGGCAACAAACATAAATCACTTCTACTAGGTCCCTAGAGTCTGAAAAGTTTTGGTGCCATTTGCACAGACAAAGGTCGTGACCTTCTACGCCATGCTTCGTAATATGAACCACACAATTCATATTGAAATTTAAAATTATTTCTATGTATACATGTTCATCCCAGGTCTTGTTACTATACCATGAACTCTTTAAATTAAGAAAATAAGTCAAATTGTGTCATTTTGGGGTAATTTTCGGGAAACAACGTGAATCGCGATTTAAAGCAAGAGTCATTTTAATACGGAATCATTAGTATTGTAATATGATCAACAACAAAGTGTTGTTACCACTAAAATTGAAATAGTAAATGAAAGTAACAAGCCTGAACATAATCTCAAACGCGTTGCTTATTGTAAATACACTCCTCAATGTATCATGATTGTCCTTATTGAAATTTAAATTAAAAATTATTTATGTATACATGCTCATCCCAGGTCTTCTTACTTTAACATGAACTATTAAATTAAGAAAATAAGTCGTATTGTCCACTGAAAGCAAGTTTATTGAATTTCCTTGCTTTCCATTTCGAGGGTCTAAAACAAAAGTGGGTCAAGTCGACTTGACAGCGAAATTGTGTTTATCTTTTTGCTTAGAACTACAGACTGCTAAATCCACTTATCAGCATGTAGACTTGGACTTATACTGATGAAACACACAGCGATTGGACTTTGACTTTGAAATTATCAGAGTATTGTTTACCTTCCAGAACGATTTACAAAAGCAAAATTGGGATCAGCAAGACACTAAGTTGACTTAGCTCATTGTTAATCCAGGAACACAGAAAATGCAGAGATTGTTCCTAGATCAACAATGAACTAAGTCCAGGCATTTCCCCTATGTTGTCTCCACATGTCTCAGAATAACAATGCGCTAAGTGCACTTGCACCGTTCTTGTCCCAGAAACAGAGCCCATAAGCATAGAACACCAGAATAACAATGTTCCAAGTCGAATTGGTCCAATGTTGGACAGATATTATGTTGATATGTGCTCTTTTTCACGAGAATAACAATGTGCTAAGTCGACTTGATCTGTTGTTTTAATCTGAATTTGGAATAAATTCAAACTTTATACATATTATAGGTGACTTAGCTGGTTATTATTTTAAAGGCCAAACATGTCACTTAGCACACTAATGATTTACCCATCGATTTGGGTAAATCTGTACATAGCATGTTCATTTTTTTACATGAACATCGGTTTGTAGAACACTTACAGCTACATCGCACCAGCTCTACCACAGCTACCGGTGCTGGATCAAGCTTGGTCACAAGAAGAGAGAGTCCAACCGCATATTCAGTCCAACATGCATATTGTACATGACTTGGTAGGCTTGGCTTGGCTACCTCAGCCATAGTCCTTACAATTAACTGCACATGAGTACTCAATGTGTGCTCTACGAGTTGGGAGCGAGAGAATATTTGCCACTGGAGAGCTGCAACATCAGTGATTGTCGTACCACGCTCTCCATACAATAACCACATAAACTCTTCCAAGCCTTGGTGTACTTCCTTTTGTAATTCGCAGATGGAACTGAGCTGTGTGAAAGCATGTATAACTTTAGGGCTGGCTTTCATCAATTGCTTGAATCAGGTTACTTTGCCTTTTCCAAAAAAAAACACAATTAACAGAACCTGTGAATGCAAGGAACCCAGGCAGGACTGAAGCAACGTCCTGACCCAGGTTGTTAACTTGTTATACATTGGCATCAACAACACGCTCCTACGTTTCAGTCATGTGCGTAACAGTATGCAGGGTGATATTCCCAGTTGCCATTGCAAGAATAAAAACATCTATATCAGGGCTCATAATATGTACCTCATTCTCCCGCTTTGCTGCTCCAAGAGCATGGAGTATGAGGATTGTGTCAGCTTCTTCCTGTGTGCTACAAGATGACTAACATTTATTTGATTTGAAAGAGCTCCTCTGCTTGTAGACTGGTAAATGTGACAGCAAGAATTGATGAAGATTCGTATGCCTCTATGTTTTGTTCTTGGATGTAAAGTGTTAAGCTGCCCTTTGTTTTCGAACTGTTGAGGAATTGCCTTATTGATGACTTAGTTGAGGTATTGTCACGTCAAATGGCATGCCTTTGTGGCACAGAGCATGCTAGTCTGATTCGAATTTGTTTTTTAAGATACTTGGGGACATCATACTGATCAAACACGAACTGAGAGTACTCGCACAAATTCGTGGTCAAGCTCTTTGCAAGAGGCCATATTCATGGAACCAATTGCTTGAACAACTATCATCCACAACGTCGTGATGCTCTTTGTTCCTCACTTATGTAACTGATTGTGTTATCTTGTTCTGACAAGTTCACCACCAGGGTTTGGGCAAGTACATCGACTAAGTACTTGGGTACAAGTACAAGTACATTAAAAATGTGCAAGTACAAATACACGTACAAGTACAGGGTTTTGAGAAATGTACTACCCAAGTACATTGCAAATGTACTTGGGTATAATTACCAAGTACCAAGTACAAATGTATAATATAACGTATAAAAAAATATACCGGTAAATGCATAAATAAAGAAACAAACGTCATATTGAGTTGAATAACTTAGATTAAGTATATATAGTTTGTAGTCTAGATATTTACTTCTACTAGGTCCCTAAATCTGAAAAGTTTTGGTGCCATTTGCACAGACAAAGGTCGTAACCTTCTACGCCATGTTTCGCAATAAGATCCACACAATTTATATTGAAATTGAAATTTAAAATTATTTCTATGTATACATGTTCATCCCAGGTCTTGTTACTATAGCATGAACTCTTTAAATTAAGAAAATAAGTCAAATTGTGTGTTTTGGGGTCATTTTCGGGAAACAAAGTGAATCGCGATTTAAAGCAAGAGACATTTTAATACGGAATCATTAGTATTGTAATAAGATCAACAACAAAGTGTTGTTAACACTAAAATTGAAATAGTAAAAGAAAGAAACAAGCCTGAACATAATCTCAAACGCGTTGCTTATTGTAAATACACTCCTCAATGTATCATGATTTTCCTTATTGAAATTTAAAATTATTTATGTATACATGTTCATCCCAGGTCTTGTTACTATAACATAAACCCTTTAAATTAAGAAAATAAGTTAAATTGTGTCATTTTCGGGTCATTTTCGGAAAATCAGGTGAATCACGATTTAAAGCAAGATACATTTTAATACTGAATCATTAGTATTGTAATAATTATGATCAACAACAAACATGTCCCACACTACTACTGTCACTTTTTTACACTCGTTTTGTCCACTGAAAGCAAGTTTATTGAATTTCCTTGCTGAAAGCACATTTCGAGGGTCTAAAACAATAGTGAGTCAAGTCGACTTGACAGCGAAATTGTGTTTACCTTTTTGCTTAGAACTACAGTCTGCTGAATCCACTTATCATCATGTAGACTTGGACTTATACTCATGAAACACACAGCGATTGGAATTTGAAAGTACATCAAGTGGAATTATCAGAGTATTTTTTACCTTCCAAAACGATTTACAAAAGCAAAATTGGGATCAACAAGACACCAAGTTGACTTAGCTCATTGTTAATCCAGGAACACAGAAAATGCAGAGATTGTTCCTAGATTAACAATGAACTAAGTCCTGGCATTCCCCCTATGTTGTCTCCACATGTCTCAGAATAACAATGCGCTAAGTGCACTCGCACCGTTCTTGTCCCAGAAACAGGGCCCATAAGCATAGAACACCAGAATAACAATGTGTCAAGTCGAATTCGTCCAATGTTGGACGGATATTATGTTGATATGTGCTCTTTTTCAGGAGAATAACAATGTGCTAAGTCGACTTGATCTGTTGTTTTAATCTGAATTTGGAATAAATTCAAACTTTATACATATTATAGGTGACCTAGCTGGTTATTATTTTCAAGGCCAAAAATGTCACTTAGCACACTATTGATTTACCCATCGATTTGGGTAAATCTGTACATAGCATGTTCATTTTTTTACATGAACATCGGTTTGTAGAACACTTACAGCTACATCGCACCAGCCCTACCATAGCTACCGGTGCTGGATCAAGCTTGGTCACAAGAAGAGAGTCCAACCGCATATTCAGTCCAACATGCATATTGTACATGATTTGGTAGGCTTGGCTTGGCTACCCCAGCCATAGGCCATAAAATTAACTGCACGCGAGCACTCAATATGTGCTCTACAAGAGTTCCACGTGTTGGGGGCATATTTTGTGACTCAGCCTGGGAGCGAGAGAATATTTGCCACCAGAGAGTTGCAACATCAGTGATTGTTGTACCACGTTCTCCATACAATAACCACATAAACTCTTCCAAGCTTTGGTGTACTTCCTTTTGTAACTCGCAGATGGAGCTGAGCTGTGTGAAAGCATGTAAAACTCTAGGGCCGGCTTTCATCAACTGCTTGAATCAGGTTACTTTGCCTTTTCCAAAAAAAACACAATCAGCAGAACATGTGAATGCATGAAACCCAGGCAGGACTGAAGCAACGTCCTGACCCAGGTTGTTAACTTGTTATACATTGGCATCAACAACACGTTCCTACGTTTCAGTCATGTGCGTAACAGTATGCAGGGTGATATTCCCAGCTGCCAATGCAAGAATCAAAACATCTATATCAGGGCTCATAATATGTACCTCATTCTCCCGCTTTGCTGCTCCAAGAGCATGGAGTATGAGGATTGTGTCAGCTTCTTCCTGTGTGCTACAAGATGACTAACATTTATTTAATTTGAGAGAGCTCCTCTGCTTGTGGACTGGTAAATGTGACAACAAGAATTGATGAAGATTCGTATGCCTCCATGTTTTGTTCTTGCTCTTTGTTTTCGAACTGTTGAGGAATTGCCTTATTGATGACTTAGTTGAGGTATTGTCAGGTCAAATGGCATGCCTTTGTGGCACAGAGCATGCGAGTCTGATTCGAATTTGTTTTTTAAGATACTTGGGGACATCATACTGATCAAACACGAGCTGAGAGTACTCGCACAAATTCGTGGTCAAGCTCTTTGCGAGAGACCACATTCATGGAACCAATTGCTTGAACAACTACCATCCACAACGTCGTGATGCTCTTTGTTCCTCACTTATGTAACTGATTGTGTTATCTTGTTCTGACAAGTTATCCACCAGGGTTGGGGCAAGTACATCGACTTAGTACTTGGGTAAAAGTACAAGTATATTAAAAATGTGCAAGTACAAGTACACGTACAAGTACAGGGTTTTGAGAAATGTACTACCCAAGTACATTGCAAATGTACTTGGGTATAACTACCAAGTACCAAGTACAAATGTATAATATAACATATAAAAAAATATACCGGTAAATGCATAAATAATGAAACAAAGGTCATATTGAGTTGAATAACTTGTTTATTCGTCGCATATTGGTGTATTATATTAACAATCGATGTGAGCAAAAAAAAATATTTATTCATTGCATATTCATGTATTGATTGATATGAGCAGTAAATGTGAGCTCAATAATTTCTTTATTCATCGCATATTAAGCTTCATTTGTTAGAATTCTTAATTTGCCAACAAAAACACCATGGTCAACCCTATTTTCCACTCTATTGAACACACCAAATATTACATTAATCAGCAGAAAATAATATTATTTAACTTTGAAATAGTTAACTAGAGGATATACAATTAGTATAATGGCAATAATGTGTTTAGTGCTGATATGGTTAGATAAGATAAGAAAAATGCAGCTTATATATTTTCAGAATTTTTGTCCATTTATTTGATCTTAAGGGGTATTTATTGTAGTTTGAAACTTGAATATAATCATGATAATAGCTCGCCGCACTGAAAGTGTTAATGAAGGCGTGATTAGCGCAGCTGTTATTGCTCTCACCTGCGCCCGGTCAATCTGTCACTTAACCCTTCTAACTCTAAGATGTCTGCAATTAACTTTATCTTTATTGTGTGGCGTGTTTGTAATAATTTTAGCACAACAAGCGAAACTATAGGTTTCTCAGACCTATTAAAATATAATTGTAATGCTTTAATGCTACATTACTGATTGAACAGTACTTTTCGAAACGTGAACATATATGTCCCTTGCAATTATAGGGTTTTATAAGAGGTAATCGCGCAAACAATGAAAGCGCACCCTTTCGACAGCAGACACAATACGTTAATCCAATGTAGAGTCAAATTTGCGATTTTGCAACGCTGCCCTAACAATAAACCAGCACTGGGTTAATATATCTTTTTTAGCCGGGTCAGGCTTGTGTAGCTGTGTTACATAACGATGGACGATAACCATTGCTGTTACGCCTGTGTGTTTGTTTAACAATTTTATCAGTACTTCTATCTGGCCGGCTCACTAGAAGTCTAAATGAATGATCAAAGGGACAGTATCCTTGAGCTCACCAAGAACAATAATGTGTCTTATAACGCTTTACATACGGTGGATACATCTAGATAAACTTAATTTGTTTTGCGTTCAACAATTGAATTATTTTTTAATTTATTTTATTCTAGAAAATATTGCACTGAATAACTGAAAAAGTAAATTATACTATAATAATAATTATAATATATCTATTTTTTTTAACTAAACGGGATGTACTTGCAATGTACTTGTCTTCAAGTACCAAGTACTTTGTAATGTACTTGGGTACAAGTACAAGTACATTTTTTAAGCTCAAGTACAAAGTACAAGCAAATACTCGAAAAAATGTACTTAAGTACAGGTATGTACAAGTACCGATGTACTTGGCTCCAACCCTGGTTAACAGATCAATTTACTTTTGTCCAAACTTCACAGGAGAGACTTGTCTGAGCCGAACAGTGTCACACATGGGAATTCGTATGTCTCCTTACTTTCCGTGACTACCTCACTGATTTCCATGTGTTAATTTAAGTTTCTCATTGGATCAAATATTTTTTTCTCGTACATGTTCTCTGGTATGTATCAGGCATATTTCAAGTGGTCTTGGCTGAAAAAAAATGAGACAGGGATACCAAATGCAAGTGTCACAAACCACATCGTGTGGCTCGAATGAATTGTAACAATATCTGTAGGCTACCATTTCCATGTACATACATGCCCATTTAAACATAGGCGTATCTTGATGTCTTTTGTTGTATTCTGTTGGCTGTGCTATCAGATGCTTGGTTTCTAAAGAACGATGCATTGTTATGGCTCTTTTGTTTATGGTATGTCGCACAGGCAATTTTAAGATATATTCTTTTAGTGCAGTTGGGAATCATTCTCTGCAAAGAATGCTAGATCAAATAATATGTCTGGTGTTGTAATGTTAGCACGCTCCATGTGCCTCCCTAAAATCTGGCGAGTTGTGGTTGGCCCATACAGCTGGGAATTTATACAAGCATAATCAAGACCACTTCCTTCAGAACGCTTTCTTTCACATTCTTACACTTAATAAAAGGTTGCAGTTTTGGAAGCGAATAATCTGTTTGTCCACAATGACATAGCGCTGTCATCTATCACAGACAGTTTAAACTGTCGTAAATTAGTTTAGATATCAGTGTAGATTATCCAGATTGAAGAGAAATTGTAAGACATGGTATTATGAGGGTTTTCAAATACAATGTAATGAGAAAACAATATGATGGTGTCACATGCAATGATGAGCACTGTCAAGAAACGTGCACTTAATGTTGTTTTAATGTTGGTACATTGTCTACGATGTTGGCCTAACATTAGAACAGTTCTTAGTATTATATTATATGATGTGGACTTAAGTAATACTTTCATTGTGTGATGCATTCAGGATTCAAATGTGTGCTATATGTAGTGAATTGAGGGAGCTGAGCTTCAATGACCTCTAAATGACCTTGACCTTGGTATGTGCAATTGGCGCCAAACCTTTCAGATTCAGTAAATGCTACTTAACATTTTGGACTATAGTTACAAACTTTATCATGGAATTTTTCACTGAAGCCGTTTTTGCTACATTAGGGACTGTACTAATTGTGTTGTACAGTTGTGTTGTACAATTTGGCTGAAACACAAAAACACACGTACACAACCTAAGTATGTTGGCTATTTAGATTTGATCAAAGCTTCGACTATTTAAACAGAGATGCACTTACCAAGAAGTTACAGCAGTGTAATGTAGACGGTACTAGAATACTTGAATATAATCAAATGTATGTTCCATAAATCTAGCAATTGAGTTAGATGGAATGGCAAGATTAGCAAACCTATTAAAAACCGCTATGATGTCATGCAGGGAGGTGTCATAAGCCCCAAACTTTTCAATGAATTCCTACAGGATGTCAGAAAATACTCAAATCCTAAATATGGTTTTAAGATAGGAGACATATACTTTGCGTACCCACTATAGTCCTCTTTTCAGAATTTGCAGAGAGCCCACAGGCCCAAATTGACTTATTTTATAGGTACTGTGAAATATGGAAACTAATAATAAGCATCGCTAAAACAAAAAAAGTGATTTACAACCAAACATTTTTTTTCACATTGACCGAAAATACGCTCGAGATCATGGACAAATATCAATATTGAGGTCTTCGGTGTAGTAATAATACAGATATATTTGTAGAAAACACATTCGTATCTGGCTGAACAAGCCCGGTGTAAGGAGCGCGCAGCTCGAGGCCCTGCGCACAATTAACGTCGATACACTGGTCTCAACCTTAACTCGACGAGGCAGCCATTTACGTGATCGCCTAGTCACATTGAGAAGGGAGAAATAATGTTGTTTCTCTGAAAACCCATCACGGGAACAGCAGGGTTCGAAACCAGGACGCATGCATGACTGGCGAGGCAGTCAGGCGCTCTAGCCATTGCGCCACGCCCCCTTTCCCCATACTGATGTATGGTAGCAATGTCATATGTGCCTAGCATACATAATTATTAGTAGTCATCATAATTATTACTATTATGTCACATTGTTATCTGGAAGTCGACTGTTGCTATATTATTCATATTTCATGAGCTGACTTAGCTTATTGCCACATGACGGCTGTTGTCCCGGATTCTTCTATATTTTGGCTATTAGGGCCGTTTTGAGACGTTTCCGTCGCCTTTGTTATCAGACGAGGTGGGGCCTTATCAAGGATCTCAGAAATGCTAAGTCAGCCGAATTTCTCTATGAGGTCGGAAATGTTTTTTTTTTGTTTCGATGGCAACTCTGATTATGTGGTAATAACTAGGTCGTGAGTGAAAATGGGAATGAATTAATAGCTAATCGCTAAACGTTAAATAAAGAAAATTGCAATATGGTTGTATTAGTGCCATGTCTTCTGTGAATAGCTAATTATCATGATTATCTCTAATGCGAATTATTTTTATTTGCCATCATTATTATTAATACGTACATTTTTATCTGGAACGATCACACAACTAATAATATTAGCTATATCCGGCTAATATTTATTGTACACTCATAAATTATGTTTTTTTTAAATGTCATTATAATGTTTTAATTCGTACATATTAACAGAATTATACATATTTTTTCTCTTTATATACACTGTATATATCACATTTTATATATTTTATATATATATTTTATATATATTGTTTTCTATGCTTTCCATACTTACTTTTTTGCTATTATTCATAGTAGTAACAGCTATTTTTTATCCGGTTTTGGTGAGGTAAACATATATCTATCATTGTATGGTATCACTATCATGTAAAATAATTTTAATTATTTTTAAGCATTTTATACACATATTTACACCATTTATCATTTTATCATATTATGCACTGTATTGTATTGTTCATTTTTAATAACGCATAAGTCTACATAGACTTTCTTTCGTCAGTAAATATCTATCTACTGAAATATGTGACTTAAGATTTATTTTGCCAGATCGGCTCACACATGCCGACAGAAAAAAACTCATTGTTTGGGACTATACCATACTCTTTTATAATGATTAAAGGGTTATATATATAAGCTCACATATCTTTTTCGCTGTCTTATATTAGTTCTTTCGTTAAATTATTCCAAATATTTTTTTTCGTCCCCCTCAAGTTTTTCCGAAATAGGTATCAAGTTATTTTTAATGTTTTTACCTCCATCCCTAATTAGATTTTTTTCCAATCTAAGTCATACGAGCATACATGTACTGAACTGAATGTAGCTCTTTTTCAAAATTCTGCTTTTCTGGTAATTGTTGTTATTGGGATATAATTTAATTTTTTTTTTTTTTTTTTTGTAAATCAAAATGTATTTCAATTGTTTTGCAATATGTGTTTCATTATGGTTAAAACTGTCATGACAATCTTTTGTTTCCAGATTATTGATAAACATGAGGATTATTCATAATTTTATACTAACATTGGCACTAATCATCGTACCAGGTATGTGGTATAATTAAACCTAGTGTTTTAATGACTATTACAAAAAATTCTATTAAAAATATACCCGCAAAATAAAAATATTTAAATGCAATGGTGTAGTGGTTGAATCTGCCTCACTCAGGCATTCAGGCTTCAAAAAAAAATATATTGTTCCTTCTTCTCAGCCGTAAAAAATAGTATTGTGCGTATCCTCCATGACCGTAGTAGTGTACCTGCCCTCAAGCCTCATTTGTGTTTTTGAGGAATTTATACCATATAAACATGACTATCATTAACTATCATCACATTCATGAATATGCCATATTTATGTTCACCATCCCCAATTTATCATTGAAAAAATATTACTGTGTTTTATTCTCGCATGTAATGTGCTTTTAATCTTCAGGTGATGGCATTGCTTGCTACTTGTGCACTAATTTGTGGTTGACCCAAGCGAATATAAAACAGAAGCCTGGATGCAATACAGTTCAAAATATCGAGAAAACTACGTGTAAAGAACCTCAAGTCTGTTATGAAAGTGCATTTAATGTAACATCAACATATTCGAAAAATGGAGGTATGGTATACTTGATTGGCAAAAACACCTAAAATGTGGGAATAAACAAAATATTTAGATGTAGTTGTGTGTTTTAAAAAAATAAAACAAGCGTATACTGTATAGTTGAATTATCTTACAAATATTGATTGCTTTTCGACAATAGTTTTTTTTTTCTGAAAAAAATGTCAATATGTAAAATTACATGGAGCTAATCTTGCTAATCAGACTGCAAGTACATAAGCCCAGTGAGCTAGTGTTAATAAGCCAGCGGAGTATGCTAAAGTTTTACGCTCTGTTTTGCCGTTTACAGAAATAGGCAGACAGTCGTAGCCCAAAACTAGAATTATTTTACAACCCGTTTCACGCGGCTTATATGGTTCATTATATTTCTACATGACATTTTTGTTGTCATAAAATTACAACTTAATTTAATAGCGTAATCTACAATATGTCATATAAATCACACCATTCGTAGCATTATAATATATGCAATCAATAAATACGTTTTAAAACAAAATATTAGTTGCTAGTCAAGATATTGCTTTGCTCATGCAAGTCTGTAATATTAAGCTCCCCTTACACGAACATTGTAACTAACGCCAAGTCATTTAAGGGAGAATAAGTAAGTGTGGTAGATTGATTTAGACACCTTGGTGTGTAGTGTATGGTCTTATGTAATCCCGTGGGAGTTTCATGTTAATTCTTGCCACCTACGTTTTTCTTGTTCAGAATTTTATGCTGATTCCGAAAAAAATAGGGTGTTATTTTTTTTAGATCAGCTTAAGGTTTTTTTTTGACCCCTAGAGGTCATGACCCCTAGATTTCATATATTTATTTATTTGAACACATGTTTTACAAGTCTTGTAACACATCAAAATGACCGAAATTGTTAAGGAAATATCATCATATTTGAAAAAAAATGAAATAATATTTCCTGCCCACTAGAGGTTATTTCAAGGTCAACAATTGAAAATATACCTATTAGTCCATGGGACAAAATCGGTCACCATGCACCCCCCCCCCTTCCCGCTACTCACCCACACCAATTTTTTCTAATGTTTTATATGTCCAAAACATGAAATGAGATGTTACCAGTAAAAAAATAAGGACGAACTTTATATTTTGACCGCTTTTATAGGGGTACCCCCAAACCTGGTATTAGTGGTAGGGTTACGCAAGCGTCTGTCGTTGATGTTATGATTAACCAATCTGCATGTGCAATATATCATATAACAGATAATTAAATTTCCGTTCTGTCAATGCATCACCCATTGCAGTAGAGTAAATAGTCGTCTCTCCACATACGCTCAAATATGTTTTTTAGGATAGAATAATCAGAATGAACAGCAAAACAAACTAGTCAACATGGGCATTAAAAACAACATAATAAATGATAGTTATTGAACATATTCATATGTGGCCTATGTTTCCTGAACCAAGATATATGTATGCTTAAAAATGTGCGTTAGTTGTATTTATAAATGTCATTATTCTTATTGAAAGAATATTGTAGCCTTTCGTGAAAATAAGTCTATTTAGCCCGCGTTGAAATCTAAAACATGGAACTTTGCTCGAGATTTTAGTGTCTACTTTTGTATTCACTTGTTTTTACATAATTTGCGTGCGCTGAATGCGAATCTGTCCGATAACGTTCTGTATTTGGAGACCTTCACATACGAAATAGCAAAGCACAAAATGGCCACCAAAATGTGATGAAAACGCCATATTTTTTAGAGTTTGTCGCACATAAACGCCCCAAATTATGGTTTCTGCAAGATTTTTAATTGATAATTTTTTTTCTTGTGTTTTTGGAAAGAAATGACCTTTATTTGACCTTTAGATCCAAGACATCCGCCGTTTTTCATGTATTTACAGTTACTATAAGTATACTGCTAAACATGTTGACAATAATATGATGTTTTTGTGGTAACATAGTGGATCAGGACTAAACGTTACTGACCAGTAAATTTGAAAGGAAAAAGCCAAAATGGCCGCGAAATTTACCTTTATATGAACAAGAAACAAAATGGCAATTAAAATGTAAATTTACCCTCTTTTTTCATTTGTGGCTCAGAATTGCTCAAGTTATTGATTTTGTGTGACTTGGGGGCCGAAACAAGCACTTCTGGCGTTTATTGTTCATCGTCTGACCTATAGTTTTTCGTGAAATCCAAGATGGACGTCATTTTGCATATTTACTATTAAAATAATGATGTCATTCTCAATACTAAGCACATCAAAGCATGTTAGAATATACTGTACTTAAACACAGTTTCGAATGCCTTGCAACCTAATCTACCGTAAAACGTGGTCTACTTTTTAGATTTCCATTAAACAAATGTTGTTTATGATATTATAGTTCATGTACATAAAAAACACTTTTATTTGTCTGTTGCCGGTGACCATTTTGAATTTGAAGGACAAATAAAGGTCATTTTGATCGAAAAACACGAGACATAAATTTATCAATTTAAAATCACGCAGAAACCAGAAATCCTGCAATAATTTGTAAGAAAAATATAGCAAAAATGTGGTTCTGGCGGCCATTTTTTTTGTTTTGCTTATTTAAAGGTGAAGGACACCAAATATATAATTTTATCAGACAGATTCGAAATCAGCACACACCGATTATGTAAAAACAAGCGGGACAAAAATATAGTCTTAATTGCAGAGCACAGTTCAATGTTTCATATTTCAACCCAGGATGAATACACACATTTTTAAAAAAGTCTGCAATATTCTTTCGTTTAAAAATATATGCAATGTGCAATGTACAAATCTAAATACCACTCAGTTTTAAGGATATACACATCTGGGTTTAGAAAACATAGGTCAAATATATATATGGCCAATAATTATGCTTTATTTAGTCGTTTCCATTGACCATGTTTACTAGTTTGTTTTGTTGTCGATTTTGATTATTTGTATTAAAAAAAATGTTTAAACGTATGTGTAGAGATAACTTTTTAATCCACTGCATCATGCAATACGTCAGTAGAACGGATATCTAGTTATCTTTTATATGGTATATTGCATGTGTAGATTGGTCACCTACAACTGCAACGACAGATGTTTGCGTAACACTAACCACTAATTTTAGGTTTAGGGTACCCCTACACAAGCGTTCAAAATATATATTTCGTCCTTATTTTTTCATTGGTAACATCTCATTTCATGTTTTGGACATATCAAAGCTTAACAAAAAGTTGGTGTGGGTGAGTAGTGGGGGGGGGGGGGTCGCACTGTGACCAATTCTGGCCTATGGACTATATGTGTGTCTAGGGTTATGATCTTCAAGAGACCGGAAATGACATTTAAAGCTTCAGAATATTTTTTAATTATGAATGTTGACTATTTCGTGTCAATTTCCTGCAATTTGCTATATTACACGACTATATTACCTTGTAATACAAACGTTTTAAAAAATCCCCGTGTGTTTTTAGGGTCATGACCTTTAAGACCCCGGAAATGACCTTTAGAGCTTCAGAAAAAAATGACACCCTATTTTATTTTGTTCAGTATTATTTTTTCTTTAAATTGAACATAGGTGTCAAGAATTACCATGCAATTCCCACGGAACCACATTTACTGCCATAAGACCCTACACTAGTGATCTCCACCGTGTAAGCACTGTCTGCGCATTCCAACACTGTCATGTGACGTTTGTCCTGTTATGAATGGCTAATATGAGGCGACATCTGACCCAGAACAAATTCCAATCGTGTCCGATGTGAGATTCGAATCCACAACCTTCCAACTTGCAGCTCCAAACATTATATTACGGCAGTTGGTCTGGTATTTGTTGGTTGGCAGATTGATTGATTGGTTTATTGATTGATTGATTGATTGACTCCATCTGACTAACTGAACCATTCAAACCAAACAACCAATCAACCCAAGTGAGCGACCGACCGAGTCATTGAGCCTTCCATTGATTGGTTGATTGATTTATAAATTTATTTATTTGATAGTGTATGTGATTTTTTACAGTAATCTACGAAGCTGTAGCCGTAGCAAGAGGATGCATAGAAGTCCCACACCGAGAATGCAATCAAGACTTGCACAAAAGTTTAGCAAGGAGTGTTTTCATTGACGATTCTAAATTTAAAGTCGGATCTGGTACAACTTGTCCATGTGTAGATGACTTGTGTAATGACAATCCATGGGACAGCATTTTGAATGAGGCAGTCGATACCATAAAGATGATGTCCACGAAAGATTACATGTCCACTGAGGGAAAAGAGGATGGTGAATATGTCACCATCCCGGACGGTCCTACACAAGAAGTTTCAACAAACCTGCTGATGACTAGTACTGGTGCCAGTAATGCTGAAGATACTAATGGTCCAAGTGCTAGATGTGTTCTCTTGTGTGGTTTTCTCACTTTGCTATTATTTAGGAGCTTTGAACTAATTTGATAACTGTGGTTGAAGACATGAATGTCAAGTGTTTGCACAATGTTCAGAATATTTAAATATAAATGAAAAAAAGCAATACTTCAATATTGTAATACTTATTTACTGTAACACCAGTGTAACTGTGACTGTGACTAACACATTATCTATTGTATTTAACACCTGTGTCACTCTGCTTGTGAGTAGCAGATTATCTAAGGTATGTTGGGTCAATTGACCCCTGATGTGATAATTATATATTCATTGAATACTATGTATGTCGGGTCAATTAACCATTACAGCCGTACGCTTAATTGTTTTGTCTAAACCACGCAGACTAGAGGTTTTTTCGATTTAATATCATACAAATATATTACTTAGCAAGGTATTTAGTAAATAATAATGTATTAACTTGCTAGAGCGCTGTTATTCTCAGAAGGGCAATTCTGATAGTTTTTAAATTAAGTATAAATATAAGGTAATATATTATTACGGATCATTATCTATGATAATGATATATACATGAAAACGACAATGAGCATTGTATGACAAATACGTACGTTTACATTTTTCTGTGCTTACTATTAAAACCATAGTGTGATTAAAAACGTTTTTTTTGAATGACCCGATATTCAAGTGATGAGATGAATTAACTAAGGATTCAACTTTTCACCTTTTAAATTCATCCTACATTGTGACGCATTTGCATTATGTCGATGTCAAACTTGTGCATGTTTCCATAAATCCTTTATCCATGTAGGCCCCTATTCTAGTTCACGAAAATGTGTAGACAACTGATTTATCAATGTTTAGCATGACTTGAAAGGGATAGAATACATTTTATCAGATATCCATGAGAAAGTTTGGCGTTCTCCTTTCACTTTACTAATCAGAATTTACCTCGTCGACTTTAAATACTGTTATTTTATACATTAAGCGGTGATGAATTGGAATTATGCTGATGTCAAACTTGTACGCGCCTTCTAATATGCTTCATTAGCATGTATATTAGTTCTACAAAAAGATTTGTCGAAAATAAATCTTTCATTGTCTGGAAAATATGTCCATAAAGTTGTAGTAACACAAAAGTTTTTTTGTCTTCGTTAGTTTGTGGCGAGCAGCAATATCATCCGTTTATAATATATTATTATAATATATTTTTATGCAAATAGAATAGGAATAAAGTATTTCCAACAGACATCACTGATTGATCCAATGTGATGGGACGTTGGTTTGATGTTGGCTGTGTGGCCACCGCATTGTGCTAGATACTATACTTGTGTATCTAACAATACCAATAGTGTGTTTCTGTGTGCCAACCCCTAGATCACTGTAGTTGATTTAACCCCTCCAGATGTCGCTTATAACAGTCTGTCTCTATTGTAAAATGTTGAAAATATAAAATATATCTTAAATCCTCATTACTTCCATAGACTATCAATACAATTTCACAAATCCAAGTGAACAATGTAGCAGGCTAGATTACCATTATTTCTCAAAACTAATAGTAATGGATTTTTGAGTAAGATAGGAATGACAATGATATGATACTAATGGGTTTTAGCTTACATTTTTATTATCACACATGATTTCAAACCTTTTAAAGTATGATCAAGATTACATATCAGTGGTGACTGTGTCTGTCTCTAATGGATGTGCAACAAATACGACATATTGAATCGAGGTCTTTTTAATACTGGTCCACTGTCTATGACAATTGCCCAGCTATAAAACCGAATTGGGTCACGTCGGAATACAATGTCAGTCAGCCAGTAGCATATCCAGTCATGACATTCACGAGCAGAGATATATATATATAATGATTATAACATTCAGCAAACAGCTAGATCAAATACGTGGGGTTTATTCTGAAGGGAATTAGACAGGTAAAGTCACTTAACGGTAAAGACAATACCGGCTGAGTCATCGAGAGACATCGAGTTTGTGTGTTTTATCACAAGTATTGCTGGATTAAAGAGAATTTCCAAATCGGTAAGCTAATAATCACCATGCGCCTTAAATGAAAGTCATCCACACACCCAGTGCAGTGATTTTCATCATTGAATAATGATAAAAATAGTGCGAGCCTATTAAAAAAATATAGAGACTCTATGGTACCCTGATGACATCGCAAGGCTCTGACACACTGACCGCCATGTTTTAGCGGGCCTGGCTCTACTTTGATCACCAGAGCGCGCTAGACTAGGGCCAGCACCATTACCGTCTTATCGGTAGGCGGAGTCAATGTTTTTTTACACGGGCAGCTGTGGAAAAATGGCGGTCAGTGCGGCCGAGCTCCACGCAATGTGAGTAGCTTGGCTTAGCCGGGTAACTCTATGGTGCTTTGGGCTAGAAACGGCATTCCGTGGGAAATCCATAGTGTGAAAAGGAGTTGATTATAAACGGTCGGTGAGTGCTGAGATTAACAGGTGGTAGGTCTAATACAAAAAAGGTGTGTTTTTATTTTTTTCTATAAGCTAGTGACTGATATTTTTTCTCGTATGTAAAGAGGCAAATTATGCCACAAACATGGTGCAGCAACCATCAACGAAGAATGGCTGTAATTGTTTGACCGCGTCCAAGAGTTAATAACGGCATATTTTCGGATCTTAGTATTTGCTTGTTGTTCTCGAAATGCAGTAAATCATTGAGATATGAGGGCTTGTCCGTGGATAGTATTTTATAAGTGAAAATGTTTATTTTGAATTGAATACGTGACTTAATAGGCAAGCAAGACAGTGACTAGAGCAGGTGCATAGACTCTGAGAACCTAACTCACCTGGTCACCACACAGGCAAGCAAATTCTGCACATGATGCAAACTTCTTTTCTCGGAACAACCGAATAGCTAAGAATTAAGGTAGTCAAGGCGATTGCTCCCTAGAGCATTAGCTGAAGAAATTGCAGTAGTTTTATTCAGATGTATTCAAAGGCGTCTGAGATCACGAATGTGATAGAAAGCTGATTTACGCAGATGTTCAAGATATGTTTTGGAAATAATAAAACGGATCAAAGGCCAAATGGATATTTTTACTATTTTTGCCATTTTGACTTTGAAATGACCTTGATATGACCTTGGTGTTATACTTATGATTACTGACAGTTTTTTAGAGTATTTGGCACAATTCTGGAATACAAAAACATGTTATAGACATTGTAATACACGATTTTCATCATTTTTTGGCTTTGCCAGAGTATATTTTGAGCTTTCGAGGTCAATGACCTCTAGGGGTCATCAGAGGTCAAATCCAGTTTACCTCCACATCTTAAAATGACCCTTAGGATATGTTCTACAGTTGGCAGAAATTTCATGTTTTTATCATAAAATGCAGAATAGGTTACTATACCTTATCTGCTATACTACCGCAGCTGCTTCAGTTCATGGAAGCGCCGCAGCTGCTGCTGGGAGCACCGCAGCAACTCCAGGGAGCACCGCAGGGAGTACCGTATGAGCTTATAAAAGCACCGCCACAGCAGCTGCTGGAAACACTGCAGCAGCTTATGGGAGGCCCGCACCAACTAATGAAAGCACAGCAGCAGCTGCAGTTGATCCCGGGAGCAACACAGCAGTTGTAGCTGCTGTTGGGAATACCTCAGCAGCTAATGGGAGCACCGCTGCAGCTGTTGAAAGCACCGCAGCAGCTTGTTGGAGCACCGCACCAGCTATTTATCTATAATTACATATATTTGACACATACTGCAATATAATTTCAAAATTGTTTTATTATGGCCTGTGATATAGATAGTAATGTGTAAAAAACAGTGTCAACTTCTGTGCATAACGAGGAGCCTCCATGTCCGAGAGGCAGCGTGCTCGGCCTCAGACCGCCAGGGTACGATTTTTGAATCATGTGTCTGGAGGACAGTGTCATCTCATTCATCTCACCATCCTCAGGAGGTTCTCCTGGACCAGTTTAGCCTATATGTGCCCAAAGGTGGCCTAAAGACCGATTCATTTCATTTCCTGTGCATAACGGCCCATATTTCGTTTCATTTATTTTATTATTATACTGACATGTACATCATATAATTTTGTAAGCATAACATATAAATTCAGTTAGTCGTACCCAGCCCATAAGGGCTTATAAGTGAGTTTAAAATTAGGTATCTATAAAACTAAATAGTGTGAGCGATATACCAACCACACATGTCCCCAGCCGAAACGAGAAACCAACCCAGCGCCGGCCAAGTGCTGCCCCACCATCTACGCCACTGGTCTAGCACTCACCCGGCTCATTATTATATGGGACATTGAAAATTAAGAATACCGGTCAACTCGTACCCATGTCAACTCGTACCCATGTCAACTCGTACCCATGTCAACTCGTACTCATGTCAACTCGTACCACCAATAGATGTCAACTCGTACCACAAGTGATTTCAACTCGTACCACCATTAGATGTCAACTCGTCCCCAACAAGGCAAGTATCAGATGATGGTACGAGCTGATATCTATTATCACACAATAGATGTCAACTCGTACACATGTCAACTCGTACCCATGTTAACTTGTGCCACTAATAGATGTCAACTCGTACCACAAGTTGCCACAAGTGATGTCATCTCGTACTCAACAATGTGAGTATCAGATCATGGTACGAGTTGACTTGTCTTCCCGCACAACAGATGTAAACTCGTACCATCATTAGATGTAAACTCGTACCAAATATATTATTCTGGAGGAAGAATACTAATGTAAGTTATACATAACTTGTAGCTGTTCTTTCAGTGGTAGAATAATACTTAATTAAGTTATTGAGCCACGCATGTCAAATAGGATTAGGCGCAATGGTTTTTGTCCCTTCCAGATAATGCCGTAATGTTTATTTACAGCGTTGCGTCATACTGATCACAAGTGGGGAAGGGTGTTGGCAATTGTTACCGAGCGGTGACAATTTAATACCTACAGGCAAAAAATGTTTTTAGTTTAAATTTTAGTATGTGTCTGTTGTGTTTAAGCTGTGAAAGTACAGATGTGAATCACTCCGGTACTGAGGTGCGATGTCTTGGGCTTTTCAAAATTAACTTGCGTTCAAAAACCATTTATACAGCGGTCTATCCAAAAAAAATGTTCTTGATCACTGTACATACTAAAAACAGAATAAAATTCGGTAACTAAAAGAACATTTAACATTTTTTACGCTATAGCTAAAACGTATGTGTAAAGTTAGAATAATATAAAATACATCGAATTACAAAAGCTACAGACGTTATGTAAAATTCAATTGTACAGGTAAATATTATTAAGTTGATAAAATTGTAAATATTAATAAGTTAAACAAATTATCTAGTGAAGAGAAATGTTTTTTTTAAATGTTTTGAATGTGCAGTGCTGTCTATTAGTTGCATGTGTTCTGGAAGCTTGTTTCATAGCAGAGGAGCGGCATAAGCAAACGACCTGATTTTGTAATGTTTCTCGCCTGAAGGATGTGCCACCAGCAGGGTTTTGTCCGCTGAACGTAGTGATCGTGCTGGATGATACAGTGTTATCAGGTCTGCCAGATAAGCAGGAGCGTGTACAGGTAGACAATGGAGCTCCTTCATTGGTGGTGTTATATGGTCACGTGTGGAGCACTTCCTAACCATCCTGCCACATGCATTTTGTACACACTGCAGCTGCTTTAGTATTGTATCTGGCAGACCGTAAAGACGACTTTTGCAATGAATTAGACAATACACCTTCTTCAACAATCACGCAATGCAGCACCACCAGCATGCATCCTACAAACAGAGACTGTATAGATTGTTTTTTTTTGCCCTGTGAAATCTAGTGGAATGAAAACCACTACCCTCATAATTATACAAAAATGTTATACATATCTGAATCTTGTGAATCATGCCTTCAAATACCCCTCGTCCGCCTTTTATCTTTTCACGGGGCCTGTTGGTGTGCCATCTACACTCACATGGGGACAGGCAGCCCTGTAAACATTTTGGCGCTGAGAAACTTACACATTGCCATCTCGGTCCGACCAGGCTCATCTACATCTGAGTGATGTGAAGCAATTGAGAAAATGGTCAAAGCAGAAGACACATATTTATCTGAAAACCTGAACAAAGCGGCGATTGAATTCCCCTAGCTCACTTAGCATGATATAGTCTTAGATTTATATTATGGCAGAGATTGAATTCCCCTACCTTACTTAGCATGATCTAGTCCTAGCTTTATATTATGGCTAGCATGATCCAGTCCTAGCTTTATATTATGGCGGAGATTGAATTCCCCTACCTTACTTAGCATGATCTAATCTTAGCTTTATATTTTGGCGGAGATTGAATTCCCCTAGCTTACTTAGCATGATATAGTCTTAGCTTTATATTATGGCGGAGATTGAATTCCCCTACCTTACTTAGCACGATCTAGTCTTAGCTTTATATTATGGCGGAGATTGATTTCCCCTACCGTACTCAGCATGATCTGATCTTAGCTTTATATTAGGGCGGAGATTGAATTCCCCTACCTCACTTAGCATGATATAATCTTAGCTTTATATTAGGGCGGAGATTGAATTCCTCTACCTTACTTAGTATGATCTAATCTTAGCTTTATATTAGGGCGGAGATTGAATTCTCCTACCTTACTTAGCATGATCTAATCTTAGCTTTATATTATGGCGGAGATTGAAATCCCCTACCGTACTTAGCATGATCTAATCTTAGCTTTATATTATGGAGGAGATTGAATTCTCCTACCTTACTTAGCATGATCTAATCTTAGCTTTATATTATGGCGGAGATTGAAATCCCCTACCGTACTTAGCATGATCTAATCTTAGATTTATATTATGGCAGAGATTGAATTCCTCTACCTCACTTAACATGATATAATCTTAGCTTTATATTATGGCGGATATTGAATTCCCCTACCTTACTTAGTATGATCTAATCTTAGCCTAAGGGCGGAGATTGAATTCTCCTACCTTACTTAGCATGATCTAATCTTAGCTTTATATTATGGCGGAGATTGAAATCCCCTACCGTACTTAGCATGATCTAATCTTAGCTTTATATTATGGAGGAGATTGAATTCCCCTACCTCACTTAGCATGATCTAATCTTAGCTTTATATTATAGC
The DNA here is from genome assembly GCA_964017125.1 of Flabesymbios commensalis. Taxonomy (NCBI): domain Eukaryota; kingdom Metazoa; phylum Annelida; class Polychaeta; order Terebellida; family Flabelligeridae; genus Flabesymbios; species Flabesymbios commensalis. The sequence goes on along the minus strand of OZ024910.1, from coordinate 6,794,030 downwards.
GGATATTGAATTCCTCTACCTCACTTAGCATGATATAATCTTAGCTTTATATTATGGCGGATATTGAATCCCTCTACCTTACTTAGCATGATCTAGTCTTAGCTTTATATTATGGCGGAGATTGAATTCTCCTACCTTGCTTAGCATGATATAATCTTAGCTTTATATTATGGCGGAGATTGAATTCGCCTACCTTACTTAGCATGATCTAATCTTTGCTTTATATTATGGCGGCGATTGAATTCCCCCACCTCACTTAGCATGATATAATCTTAGCTTTATAATATGGCGGAGATTGAATTCCCCCACCTTACTTAGTATGATCTAATCTTAGCTTTATATTAGGGCGGAGATTGAATTCCTCTACCTCATTTAGCATGATATAATCTTAGCTTTATATTATGGCGGAGATTGAATTCCCCTACCTTACTTAGTATGATCTAATCTTAGCTTTATATTATGGCGGAGATTGAATTCCTCTACTAGCTTGATCTAATCTTAGCTTTATATTATGACATGAGACAGGAATACTGCTTCACGTCAGTCAATGCACACTGCGTCAATATGCCAAGAGACACATAGTTTTAGTTCAGTGCTTGCATTAAATTGATCCTGCATGTCCAACACAATACACTTAGTTGTTTTTACTTCTCAGGTTGCGCATCGGGTGGTTGCCAATTAAAAAATATTATCTCAGGAGAGATGGGGTAAATTGATTTAACTGTATTTGTTTGGGGTTTTTTTCGCACCCCCATTAACTTTTACAGACATAGGTTCAATCTGGTCACTTCTAATCTAAAACCAAAATCATTGAGTTGTGTAGCCCAGCGTGCACATTACTATAGAGACAACAGTACAGCTATAATTATGATAATTATACTTAAAGCTGCATAACTGTTTTGTTTATTCCAACTGAAATAACCTAAACTGTACAAAACAATTGTTACTATTTGTAACAAAGCTTTATGCACTAAAACTATGTAAATGTAGCGGAATTAGTTCACAAAGAGGTACACTACGTAATAGTGGTGAAATTATGGGCCAATATAATGTTACATTGGGCGGTAATTTGGGCCACCGCCAAATCGTCTTAATAGCAAACATGGGACGTTGAACCAAATTGGTGTAGTGTTGGGCCAGATTCGTGGATGAAGGGCCAACATTAGATCGCCATTAGTTCAAGGCCATGTGTTAGCTGGGATACCAAACGACACAAACGATCGGTGGTCCTGGGACTAGCACACAGTCAGCCTCCTAAAATATCGTCTACTTACAGTAAAGGCTGATATAAAAAATATATATATTTCACCACATTTCACGACTTATATATACCTGCATGTGATGATGACTTACATTGAAATAAAATAAAATCTGATATTGTCTTATAGTATTTTGAATATATTTTGAAATGCCCGAGACGTATCATTTAAAAAACTGCTAATATTTTTTTTAAATCACAAAAGTCGTTGAAAGGGTGAAAAAAATGGTTTACGTGACTTGTTTTGGTGGCATCTTTCGCACGGTCGGAATAGACCTTCTAATGGGTGGGCCAAAGCCCAAGATCCTGGCCCACTCTAAATATCACCATACAAAGAGGAAAGTTCTACTTTTAAGTCAGTGACATTCTCCAGACAGCGTCCGAAATTAAACATGCCAATATGTGCATATATGAAATATATTTATCATCACTACAAAAAATAATAATAATTTTGAATAAGTTCCATTATTTTTTAATGATGATCGGTATCTACCCCTTTGTACATTAAATGTCATGACCATACAGACAGTGTGTCTTATTCTTCTGTGATCAATTTTGTTTTGGTGGGGCAGCATTGTTTACAAATTTTCAAAATCATATCCTTAATAACTCAGCAACCAGAAGAGTAAAATGAAAAAGTAAAACACCATTTTCTATACGTTATCTTTTCAATAAAACAAGCAAAACAGTTATGCAGCTTTATATAAATAATGTTCACAAAAGTTGTCATGTGTTTTAAATTTCCACAATCCGAATACCTAATAACATATATGTAGGCCCCTGCTGAACCTGAGTTGCTGTTAAATAGATAACTTTTTTTGCTAATCATGTTTTTCTGCTAATTTTGATTAAAAAAATTGAATTGCATATTTTTATAATTTGCTATCAAATGAAGATAGAATTCAATGTGCGTAATACGTGTTTCATTATGTTAAACATATCACGACAAACCTTTGTTTCCAGATTTATTGACAAACATGAAGACTGTTCACAAGTTTATCCTAACAATGGCATTACTCATTGGACCAGGTAGGTGGCACAATTAAACCTAGTATCGGAATGCTAACTAGAAGGGTTAATGTTTTTGTAAACAAAAACTAAGCACGTCACTCCATCCAGTGCAGCAAGTCAGCCCCTACTCATATTGTCTCTCTGAAATAGTACATTTTGTTTTAGAGCAATGGTCTAGCCATCTATTTAGCATGACTTGTCATCCGATAGTCGGCCATTTTGTATTTAATCAAGTTCAGATTTTTCAATGTGCAAACTTTCCCGAAGTCTCACATTGTTATAATGTAACACTAGGAATTCTAAATCACACAGAAAAATTGCAGATTATCATAACCACAAGAAGTATTGAATTATGAGTTAAATTACTATTTTGAGCAGCTCAGGTATGGGTCGCACTGCGCTGCCACATTTGAAGTAAATTTTATCCCGATGGTAGGCTGTGGTTGATAGTACAAGGCATCGAGCACACATCTTTCAGAATTCTGACCTCAGAGAGACCTCAAACAAACAGACTAAACTTGGATTATTAATTGACGATTATGTCCTGCGTTGCATAAATACTGTTTGTACCTGAAGGGCAAACATGTGCACTCATGCCACCAGTGTCTCTACTTCAGACACTGGCATTCATCCCCTGACTAGCTAATAATCACCACCAGAGGTCAAAGCTTTCACAGCCACTGCTTGTACTGTCTTGTCTGGGTGTGTGGGGAAAAACTTTAAGAATGGTGGCCTCAAAAGAGCAAAATAATTTGATTCGTGTAATTGTTAGCACTGACACTTCTGAAATGAGATAAAACTATCTAGGTTTATCATTATAGCACATAATAAAATTGTGCTTATTTCATACTTTTAAAAAACTCGATTTATGAATTGCTGCCTGCTGGTTGGCAGATGGTTACGTAATAGACGACAGAGACCCCTGGTGCTGATTAATAGCAAAATTAATAAAAAAAAGATCAGTTGGTGACGAACTGTGGCATTCACTGAAGCAAAATGAAGCTACTCAACCAGACTTGACGAAAAACGCTGCTCGACCAGACTTGACTATCTTTCAGTGTGGGCGATAAAATGTGAATACACAGACTGTTGTGAGCCTTAGAGGTGCTTAATGCTAAAAAATATTTGTCAAATCATCTAATTAGGCGAGAAAAAGTAGGTGAAAAGACAAAATGCACCGCTAGGCCCCCAGGAGGTGCGGTGCCCAGAATTTGAAGACAATCAGACGAGTAGTTTCTGAGATATCGTCCGAAAACGTATGTAAAAGCAACTAATTAGGACATGGTAATGAATAAACCATAGGTCAAAGTACAGTTAACCCAACATACACTTCTGGACCCTCTAGAAAACACTGAAGACAATCAGACAAGCATTTTCTGATATAACCAAAAGTACGTAAAAAATGTGCTCACCGTCTCAAGCATAAATAGCATGTCTCCCTACCGTTATTTGTTTGCATATGTTATACTAACTTTCAACAAAAGTTATTTAACGTGACTGGCCAACCAGCTAGTTTTAGTGATGGTTTTAAAACAAATTGCCTCTTTTATGATCAATTGATTAATTTCATTTCTTTGCAAATAATATTAGATTACCTTCTTGAAAATCTGGGGTTGAATTTGTAACAGCGACGACTAAGACAAAAAAGTATATTTTAACAATCAAATGACTGTTCATGCACTCAGTTTGAATAAAAAATAGGTGGTAATGTAGTCACAATTAATCTTTCAACATAACATCATCACAGCAAACGCGATAACTGAACCCTATGTTGATGTAATGCTGGGCCAGTGTTGCAGACGGCTGGCCAACATTACATCAACATTGGGCTAACGTCTCATGTTCGCTGGGATGCCGTCTGGTTATCATTACCTCTCAACAGATTTAATGAGTATATACCATCACTATGTTTAGCATAAACAGTTTATCATTATAAAAAGATGAATGGGCAAAGAAGGATCTTAGTCTTTCTCTACTGTGCTTATTAGAATGATGTGAGAGCTTAGCTATTAGGCGAGTCTTTATGATATTTATGTCATATTTATGCTATGTTTACCATACTCAATTCATTATTGTTCATTAGAATTTCGCACGTAGAGTGTGAGGCGTTGGTCCGTGGTTGTCACATTGTTGGCTAGGCATGGCTTTCGATGGCCGGCGCTGGGGCGACAGCTGAACCAAGGTTCCCCGGACTTCTTTGACGCTTGACTTTTAGCAGAATAGCGATCATGGGTCGTGGTCGTCCCATATTGTGAGGCACGGTTTCAGGATCGCCTCGATATCTGGCCAATATTGAATTCATGTCCCGGAATCTTGCCTATACTGCGGTTTTGCCTCGCGAGACAGGTCACACACTCGATCCACAAGCATAATTTGTAGTGTAGCATGTAGCGCCACGTGGTTGCACTGCTGTCACTTCTGCGAAAATCTAGAAATTTACTCGATACTATCTTCGTTCTACGGCATCTGATCTCGTTGTTCTATGTGCATGTACGTTTCCTCGTGCCACGACACCTAAGGACTTTCTAACATAATTTGATTTATTGCTAGAAGTAGTATCTTTAGAGAATAACATCCTGATAGTTTGTGATTTTAAATATGACTGGGTAGGCTAGAAACATCACAGCACCAATTAAAAATTGCAATCAATCCTAAGAAGCTTGGATTTAACTCAGCAAGTATGTGAGCCCACACACGTCAGTGGATCCACGTTGGATTATGTTATATCGCGTAATGACGAAAAGACTGTGATAGCATCATCCGTTGTCACGGGACAGTATGTTTCCGACCACTGCGCTGTTCTGTGTAAATTGCAGATTGAAAAGCCAAAGAATGACGTTTTTTTCAAAAGACCTTACATCAATAGTGAATAATTTATCTACCGCTGGGCATGAAGATCGGGTTAAGTTATATTTCTCATCACTGAGAAGTATTTTAGATCAACATGTGCCTGTACAGAAGAGGCTGCTACCAATAAGACCACATAGCCCCTGGTATACAAATGAAATCACACAGGCTAAGAAAGAGAGGAGGAGGTGTGAAAAGCAATGGAGAGACACCGGTTTGACAGTTCACTATCAAATATATATTAAACAACGAAATTTAGTCAAGTGGATGATCACTGATTCAAATATTTCAAAGACAAAATAGAAGAAAATTCAACAAATCCAAGCGCTTTATTCACCATCCTCGAGAAAGTATTACATCGGAAGACAGAGAGTGCACTACCAGAACACACATCTCAAAAGGTGCTGGCTGAAAATTTCTCTACCTACTTCCAGTCTAAAATTTCTAAAATAAGAGCATCTCTTGATTCCCAGAAACAAAGTTCAATTCCATTGACATTTGATGCATTTAAAACAAATTGCTCTTTGATTCATTTTCAAGTTTGTCTGAAGTTGATTTTGACAAGATTATCAAACAATCACCAGCTAAATCGTGTGATCTAGATCCGTTACCTACATTGCTACTGAAGGATTTTACCACTTATCACTGAAATTTTCAATGACTCTCTCTCATCTGGCCACGTTCCAGAAGAATTCAAGGTGGCTCATGTCACTCCATTGTTGAAAAATACATCCCTTGAGAAAAACGTTTTGAAAAATTACAGACCAGATTTAAATTGACCATTTGTATGAAATTTATTGGAGCGTGCTGTAGCTAAACAGCTACAAAACTACCTTACTGTCAATAATTTACACGAACCTCAGCAATCAGCATAGCGCAAGCATCACAGTACAGAAACAGCACTCCTATCTGTACAGAATGATATCGTTCAGGCTATTGATGGCAAAAAATCTGTTATCTTAGTACTTCTTGATCTATCTGCAGCATTTGATACAATAGACCACACCGTACTACTTCATCGACTTAAACATGACTTTGGCATTACTGGAACAGCCTTGAAATGGTTAGATTCCTATTTGAGTCATAGAACACAAACAGTCAAAATTGGTGATTCGCTTTCTACAATACAGAAACTTTTACTTGGTGTACCACAAGGATCGGTCCTAGGTCCAATGCTGTTCACACTATACTCATCCCCTGTCGCTAAAATAGCGAGGAAATATGGTCTGTTTGTCTAGCTTTACGCAGATGACTTACCTCTCATTCACGCCTTGTGAATGGGGAGATGCGCTCGAAAGGGTCGAGGAGTTCTTTAAAAAGATCAAGGCGTGGATGGTGGCAAATAAACTTCAGTTAAATGGGGATAAAACCCAGATTGTTTTGGTGAGTGACCCAAGTGCTAATTCTGGGATCTCTGATCTGGTTCATTTCCAAATTGATGGGCATCCTATACCATTCAGTACTTCTGTTAAAAATCTCGGCGTAATTTTTGATAAACATCTCAATATGGAAGCACATGTTCAGTCTCTGTGTTGTTCGTGCATGTTTCATCTCAGAAACATTCCCAATATACGTCGTTTACTTTCTCACAAAATTGCTGAACAACTTATACATGCCTTTGTAACATCCATACTGGACTACTGCAACTGACTGTTGTCAGGACTACCATCCTCAACAATATGCCACCTCCATCGAATTCAGAACATAGCTGCTAGAATACTAACTCGCACGAAAAAATATGACCACATCACTCCTATACTTCAACATCTCCATTGGCTTCCGGTAAGAGAAAGGATTATTTTCAAAATCATGCTTCTCACATACCGTGGGGTTGATGGAATGGCGCCGACTTATATTGAACGTATGCTGATCCCGTACAAGCCACAACAGAGTCTTAGGTCCAGTGAATCTGGTCAGCTAATGGTACCTCATTCCAGACTGAAAGGTTACGGAGATCGTGCTTTCGTTCGCAGTGGTAGCACCCACCTTATGGAATAGCCTGCCAGAACATCCATAGAGCGAAGACACTTGTATCCTTCAAAACATTGATTAAAACTGAACTTTTTGTGAAAGCATTTTTATAAACAATAGACAGCCAGCCTCGGGTATTGTTTTGTTGGTTTGGGGCTGGACAGGCATCGTAGGTGGCATTGCAACGTTGTACCGTGATTAAAATTGGGTAAATTGTTTTTTCTGTGCAGCCGCCTGGGACACTTAATTGTGCTAAGGACGGGGTACCGCATTTTCGCCCTGTAGGAGGCAGGGGTTATTGACAATGTGATTCTTGCCAAATCTTTCTGCAACGCTTTAGATCAAAGCGAAGGCGTTCATGTCGGTCCGATAAAGCATATGAGTCTCTTAAAATTAATCCTCCTCGGACTGGACATGGTTAAAAACAGAGACTAACACATTATCTAATTGAGTTGGATAAATGCCGACAGGTTTTCGGAAAAAGGTATGTAAAATGTTTGTGTTATAACTGATAATAATTACATCACCCACACCTCTCGTACGTCATGCCGCATATAACCTGATAACATGGTTCGATTTGCTGAGTAGTATGTAGCAAACTGCTACATTATGCTGTCGAATTTTTTATCAAAATTGGAAGTAATTAGTAAAAATGGTTTATCTGTCATAATTAATGACCAAACGAAAACTGAATTTGGTAATGAGTGGTAATAGGTTCACTGAATTGTTTTTCTATCAAATTGAACCCGTGGAAGGAATATGACGGTATTGAGAGGCAAAGTGGGCAAGGTTGGGATAGGAAATAAATATCAGAATTACCACTCAAAATATGCTAATGTGTGGGAACAAAGAATAGCGGACATTGAGGCTACGATGGCCCTCCCCAGATTCTTCCCATTACATTAATGAGACGTGGTTGGTTGTTTGATAACCCTTGAATTTCTCAGGAAGCATCTACAAGTCACGTGTCATATTTATAAAATATGCTTATTATAGAAAATAATACAGCCCATTAAAATGAGGATAATTCTCATTTGATGTGTTGCATTTGAATTAGGTAATTTGGAGCATATTCACTAGAAGGTGAGAATTGCGATAGCAGTTCACCACTCGCAGTGAATGGGAAGTGAATAAATTTACAGAGTAATTAAAGGGTTAGTAAATTCTGATTGACGCGAAACCAATGTCCCCAGAACAGTGTGATACTGGCGGGTTTCGTGGGTAATGTGACTGCTCATGGTGAGAGCTCACAGGTTAATCAGATTATGTTCGCCCAAAGGAGTGATCATGATCTTTGGCTTAACTGATCTGATTGGAACCAGCGCGAGGTGCGCAACTCTGGAGTTTGAATAATTCTCAGAGGAGATATTGTTGTCCAGACGACGCTGCTGGCGAAGCAGGAATTTAGCGAGTGATCTGTTATAACTTGGTCTCACATGGTTTTATCAACCTGTATTTTGATAATCGAGTGACAGCAGACCTAACAAAGGTGTTCACAGTCCACGGAATCGCTAGTAAATATTATGTGTATAATGTATCAGTACAGAAATGGTCCCACATAAGTGACCGAGGCCAAGTACAGAACACCCGAAGATGTTGCGGTTGAAATGCGCAGCGTGGGGCAGGCTCGAACCCCACACATGCACAGCCAATGATCTGTGGGCTGGGTTCGAGTATGTCATAACATAGGTCGCAAAATGACGCCTTCTCTGAAACCAACACAGTTGTGTTAAACGGTGACGTCACCCAACGACGGGATCAGTTAGTTGTTATAACGCTGCCCTGGCGACAAGTACCGAGGTTTCTGCAGAGGAGTCGCCCAGGCCATGTATCCATGTCACTGGTATATTAATGACGTGGGATTTTATGACGTTGTTGTGGTTATCCACAAGACAATATTAAATTGGGTTAAACATATTTATTTAACGAGGATTACAACATAGTATTAAACTAATGAAAATGCTCTCCTCAAAAGACAAAATGAATAAATTAAAAAAAAAACATTAAACAGAACAGTATGACAATAAGCACTCAATATAAAACATAAAAATTATATAATATTTGACAAGTTTTAACGTTGGTTTGATGGCAAACAATATAAAATCAAAGAAAAATTGAATAATTGCGACATATATAAATATTGTTTTAAACAGCGTTCATGAGCATGTTAGAGTGGCTAGCATTGGAATTATTTATGTGAATCTGTTAGATTTTATAATATATTAAATTGCTGCTGAACGTTGACTGTAAGACTGCGAATGGACACTGGGGTTGTGTACCATCTGCAGGTCAACAGGGACAGCACTAGCTATTCTTAATAATCTTTGATTGCATGCATTAATTAAACTATGTATTATTGTGGAACAAGAGCTCTTACAAACACGCCTCGAGCACCCGGAATGGCAAGCATTATAACAAATTGAGGACATAACCCTTGAACAAAATAAATGTTCGGTTGCTCAGCTGGACATTGGATACGTACGGCCGGTGTTCCTCGTCCCGCTGGACATTGCCGTTGTCTTTGTTGTCGCCGGTTGCTCTAGTCATTAGTTGTGCTTTCTTGCTATGGTAGACGTGCAGTACGTCAAAAGTTGTGGAAGCTAGGTAAGCTTCAGTTTAAGGCGATAAAACCTCCCACCCCACCTGCAACTGGAGATCATTGGATTGCAATAACGCGACCAGATAGGACGTGAGACCAAGTGTAGTGAAGACAATCACGTAATATTGTGTTACTTAGTTAAGTTATTAATTATGGACATATTAGTGTACTATTACCGATGTGAACAATAACCGTTACTAGACCGGCTTCAGATGGAGCAAGGTGCCATCTGGAGTGGACATTGATGACATAAGGTTTTTTTAATCCTTATGATGTGTACGAACATACAAATTCAGGTAAACGTGCATCTCCGGCTGCGTTTGACAGAAATAGGCCAGTTTATTCAAAATGGCCGCCAAATTATCAAATTTGTGAAAAAATGGTATATTGGCCATAAACATTCATTGATATATGACTGAAGCCATAATATACCCTTGTTAAACTTGCATCAACATGTCTTTATTATAACGGACAAAAAAAAGGCTGCTGAAATACAGACAAAATGGCCGATAAAATGGCTAAAATTGGAGGGGAAAATGTGTACTGGCTATATTATGGCTGTCGGTAAGGTGCCACTATTATTTTTACATAGCTGGACTACTCAGGAGCCAGAATCAACCTGTTGATCAAGTAACTGCCGCTGCTTTACTGAAATATGGCAAAAATGTACATTATACCGATTTTGAGAAATCGAGCGTATTACACATTTTTGCCCACCGAGTAATCAAATTTGGAGCTATATCAATATATGCAATATCAATAGAAAGCTACTGACACAGGCGTTCACATGGATTTAAAATGTTTTGTGTCCGATCATTGACAAATGCACAAGAGAGCTTTAAGTTGGTATTTTACCCCTAATTTTACCTATTTTTCAAACTTTTTCAGTACATAGGCAAAATACTCTCAGCTGATTTTTGTAAGGTAGGCCTATACTTGTTTAGTTTTGATTCAAACATGTTCTAGAACTATTGTTTACTTTAAATAAGCCTATTTTGGATAAAAATAATGAGCTATGTGAACATATGACACACGTTTTGGGTTAGACGTAAAAATCGACACGCTTTTCTTCAGGCTCGGGAAAATTGACTGTGGCTTACATTTTTGCCCGATGAGTAGTCAAATTTTGCGTTATATCAATATATTTGATATAAATGGAAAGCAACTGCCACCGGTCTCCACATGGATGTAAAATATGTTGTGTCTGAGCATTAACAAATACAAAAAAAAGCTCCAAGTTTATATTTTAACCCTTAATTTTACCTATTTTTGATACATTTTTAGTAAATAGGTAAAATACCTGTTTTTCAGCTAAATTTTGTATGGTGTAAATGTTTAGTGTTGATTCAAGTATCTTCTAGAACTATTGTTTACTTGAAATAAACACATTTTTTTAATACATATAATGAGTTATGTGAGCATATTACATGTTTTTTTGTTTAGACATAAAATTTGATCGCTTTTCTTCAGGCTCGGGAAAATTGATCATATCTCACATTATTGCCCACTGAGTAGTCACATTTTGAGTTATATCAATATATTTAATATCAATAGAAATATACTGACACAGGATTTCACATGGATCTAAAATATGTTTTGTCCGATCATTGACAAATGCACAAGAAAGCTTTAAGTTGGTATTAATTTTACCTATTTGTCATTAACTATTTGTCTTACAGTAAGTAGTCAAAATACTTTTTTCTTAGCAGATTTTTGTAGGTAATTAAAGATTAATTTTCAATTCAAACTGTTTTAGAACTAGTGTTGACCGAAAATCAACCTATTTGGAACAAAAACTAATGAACTATTTTAACATATTACACACTTCTTTGTTTGGACCTGAAATTTGCACATTTTTCTTCCGGAACAATTGATCGTGTTCCACATTTCTGCCAAATGAGTACCTAAATTTGAAAAATGTAACTATATCCACGTTAAAGCCCTTGATAGTGAATTTCAATTGATATCAAAGATTTGATACATTTTTAAATTTGGATACTCATTGGGCAAAAATGTGCAACACTGACAATTTTCCTGAGTCGAGAGATAAGTGTGAAAATTGTACGTCCAACCAATGAATGTAATATGCTCACATAACTAATTATTTTTCATTTTTAATGGGTTTTTTTAAAGTAAACAATAGTTCTAGAACATGCTTGATTCAAAACTAAACATTTATATCATACGAAAAGCAGCTGAGAGAAAAATGTTTCGACTATTTACTTGAAAAAAAGGTGAGATTAAGGGTTGAAATACCAACTTAAAGCTTTGTTTTGCATTTGTCAATAATCAGACACAAAATATTTTACATCCATGTGGAGGCCAGTGCCAGTAGCTTTCTAGTGATATCAAAGATATTGATATAGCTCAAAATTCAAAAACTCATTGGGGAAAAAATGCTAGATACAGTTGTTTTTCCCATATCTAAAGAAAAGCGCGCTGATTTGTACGTTTAACCAAAAAAGTGTGTAATATGTTCACATAACTCATTATTGTTTATCCAAAATGGGTTTATGTAAAGTAAACAATAGTTCTAGAACATTTTTTAATCAAAACTAAACATTTATACCTTACAAAAATCAGCTGAGAGGAAAGTATTTTGACTATTTACTGGAAAAGTATGAAAAATAGGTGAAATTAAGGGTTAAAATACCAACTTGAACTTATTTTGTGCATTTGTCTATGATCGGACACAAAATATTTTAAATCCATGTGAACGCCTGTGTCAGTAACTTTCTATTGATAATAAATATATTGATATAGATCCAAATTTGACTACTCAGTGTGCGAAAATGAGTAATACGCTCGATTTATCAAAATCACACATAGGTAATGTACATTTTTTGCCATATTTCAGTAAAGCAGCGGCAGTTACCTGATTAACAGGTTGATTCTGGCTTCTGAGTAGTCCAGCTATGTGAAAATAATGGAGGCCTAAATTCCCCTTCCGGGTGACACCTTACCGACAGCCATGATATAGCATGTACACATTTTCCCCTCCAATTTTTCACAAATTTGTTAATTTGGCGGCCATTTTAAATATATTGGCTTATTTTAGCCAAACGCAGCCGGAGATGCATGTTTACCTGAATGTTTCTGTTCGCACACATCATCAGGATTCAAAAAAATCTGATGTCATTAATATCCATTCCGGATGACACCTTGCTCCATCTGAAGCCGGTTTATACCAAGAGTTTTTAATAATGACTTATTGACATGTACTACCATTGTTGTGATTTTCAGTGTTGTGCTTACGTGTTGTTACTTAAGAAATGTTCATCCTACTCACATAATGTTAACTACTGGTGTGTGTCTATGCATAATTTTATAAGTGTTAGCCGTTTTTTATCTTTTGTGGGATGGGCCTATGTAAAAGTATGCATATCCAAACGCAGAGATTATGCTGCTATTGACCCGGCCAGAACAGGCACCATCAAACACGACAATCTGTGCGCGGGTGGACGCGGTACGGATTGGCATATGATGGGATTCTGGAATGAAAGACGGGACTGGCCAGTTTCAGTGAGTTACAATGAATTACTCATTTGGCATCCAGGCTGTAATCCATGATGAAATCCAGACGTTCCCGGCATATTCTGCCAGAGATCAGCGGGGACATCAAGATAGGCTGTCCACGCAGAAAGACGGGCGTCTGCTGGTCTGTCACTTGGGCTGAGCGAGGGAGGCCTACGTGCGTGTAAATGTATGTTAAATCAATGTTCCGATTATGATGATGCCGAAGTATATGGTAAATCAATGTTCTGATTATGTTGATGTAAAGTGCATATAAGGGACGAACGTCGGTGGGCACAGGAATGCAGGATTAGAGCGGAACGGGAGCGGGGGTCGTGCGGGCCAGAGGGCAGCCCAGGGCATGGTGGTGCGCGGTCTAGTTTAGAACCAAGCTGGTTAATGTTCTCTGTCATGGCTAGGCAGAGTGAAAGGACTATGTAACTGTATCTGTATATTATATGTGTTTTATACAGACGAGGAGAAATAAACACAACGTTTTTCCTAGAAGAAGGGAGTTGTTGAGTGAACCTGGAGTCTTGAGTTTATAACCAGCCCGTCGTCATCCGCCTTGTCGTGTCGGCGTCAAGATGGCGTCATGGGCTGACGTCTTTATAACAGGGTTATTTTTACAACGTTTTGTTCAGGTTGATCCACCGTCATTTTTGCAACGTTGTTTGCAGGTTTCCATAGCTACGTCAACCGGAATTTCATTCTACACTAAAATTAAATGTTGTTTCAACGTTATGGTTTCACGTTGATTCAACGTTGTTTCGACGTCAGATTGCACACTGGGTAGGTTGAATAACTACCTCATGTCCCCAGGGCGGGGGCCCTAGGGTAGTGGTTAGCACCGCTGCCTTTCAAGCCAGAGTTCGGGGTTCGGTTCCCGGTCTCGGCGGTTCGAAAGAAACAAAAAATGTTTCTTCCCCATCCACGTGTGAAAGTCAGTATTGTGGGGAGCCTCCGTGACCGAGAGGTAGCGAATTTCGAATTTTGTGTCTGGAGGACAGTGTCATCTCACTCATCTCACCATCCTCAGGAGGTTCTCCTGGCCCAGTTTAGCCAATATGTGCACAAAGGTGGCCTAAAGCCCGATTCATTTTATTTACCTCATGTCCCTAAGGTTTTTTATGGACTTGCCATGATTTGTGAACTTGCTCTTAATGCAGCGGTGGGGATGAAATGCATATTTTAGTTTTATTATGCATATTTTAGTTTTATTATGATATAGTGCGTGGGACTATCCACGGGCACTATTGTAATTTTTAACAGTTGACCAGACATTTAAAAAGAGTAATAACTAAGGATGACTTAAGTGTAATTTTAGGATGAAAAAATGTTTATTGATTCTGTATCTGTGTCTGTGTGTTACGTGGCAGTACACACTATTGTGATATCGCACCACGGGCGCTATCGCGTCATATTGTGGATTCTCTGGGGTCTCGCAGAATGGAAACTGCACCTACGTCCATTGAGGTTTTTTTACGTCCAACTCTAGGTCAGTCAGTGTATACAGCACATGGTAGTCCCGGGCAGTCACTCATCCAATTATATGTTTCGTGTGTCGGTCTGTGTCTCATGCTAAGAAAACTATGTAACAATGATTGACTCTTGGCTATATTCAAGGCCAAGCCATAACAAGTCGATGGGACCATTGGTAATGTTTTTTTTAATTAATTATTCTTATTCTTGATCACTATGTTTATAATAATCAGGTGATGGGTTAGATTGCTATGGATGTAGAAGTGCGTCTGTACAGTGGACCAAGGAAAATATAAAGACGACCCCGCCATGCTATGCAGGACAAGAAACCATACAAACTTGTGCTAATTATGAAGTTTGTTACGAGAGTGCATTTAATATGACATTAGATGAAAATGGAAGTAGGTATAAATAACTGTTAATGCATGTTATATTGTTACTTTTTATTTTATCACAAAGATTAGCATTTCCATAATCTTTCACTTTACACAGCAATTATTGTATATTGAATAATATTCGTTTAAGATTTACAAAAGTTTGTGATGTTGGGACTAGTCTTGACTTGGCAACTTTTCAATTTAAAAAATAGCTTTGTTCTGCTGTAATTACAAATAGGCCTGACAGATACCCACGGAGCTGTGCAGTTGCACTGATTCAGCCGTGAAATCTACGACACTCTAATCTACTGTCAACACAACAGAATAAGAGATTTATTTATACAAGACGCGGAATTTATTGAAAATTACTTTGAACTAATCAGACTACAAGTACGCAAGCCACAATGCTAGTTTTAAAAAGCAAGCAGGTGGTCTGTTGGTTTTTCATGTTGCTATCTACACTTTATAATGAGGAATCCCAATGCCTGAACTAATTCTCTATAATTCTCGTCATAAGATGCTACGGTTTATACACTAACGCTATCCCCCATTTTCAATGTATTTTACAGAGACTCATCATGTACACTGTTTGCACGATTTTGCGCATAAGCAGGACTCCAAGCTAAATTGTTCAGCTTTTAGTCACTGAGTGGCGTGTTGCTATTTGGAATGGTGTATTAACATATTTACTTTACTACAAATTATTGTTTTTGTTATTTACGTTATTATTTTTTCTATCAGCAATGACTGATTGAATGATCAAGTATTTTGTTAATTGAATGGATTGAATGGATTGATTGATTGATTAATTGATTAATTGATTGATTGATTGATTGATTGATTGATTGATTGATTGATTGATTGATTGATTGATTGATTGATTGATTGATTGATTGATTGATTGATTGATTGATTGATTGATTGATAAATATAAGCATGATTGATTGATTGATCAATATTATCCATGAGGGATAACAGCGCATTTTATTCTTCACAGAACTCTTTGAATTCAAATCCATATCTAGAGGATGCATCAGATCTGACAATAAAGGCTGCCATCACGAGATGCACCACGATATAATAAAGCCTACTATTGGAACACCAGGAGTGACAAATGGAAATGGTACAACTTGTCTTTGTGACCATCATGTTTGTAATGGACACCCATGGGATTCTATTTTTAATACTCAACAGAAAGGTACAAACGGTATCAACAATGATAACATGTCCACTGACGGGATGAAGAATGGTGATGGTCCTACACCAGAAGTTTCCACAAACCTGATAGTGACTGGTACTGATCAGAGTAATGCTGTAGATGGTAATGGTCTAAGTGTTAGATGTTTTCAGTTGTGTGGAATATTCACTTTTCTAATATACCTTGATTCCATGGTTGTGAACTAATTTGATAGCATTGGTCAAAGATGAGAATATTGACCAACGAATGTAAAATTAGTGAGCTATTAAAATAATAATGAAAGACGATCACGTTTGTAATTAACATTATGGACAATACTTTTAACGTTTCACAGAATAAGAAAGTCGATACTAATGATGACGATGTTAACGCTATGACGATGATCAAGTAATGCTGAAAGCTCTGCTGACAATGCTAATGTTCCAGATGTTATATGTTTTCAGTTGTGTGGAATATTCACTTTTCAAATCTACCTTGATTCAGTAGCTTTTTTATAACATTGGTTGAAGACAAGAATTCGTAGGAAAAATAACCGTGATATAACTATTCATCGTAACACCTTTGTATTACTGTGCTTGTGATTAATATGTTATATTTTATATGTTGGGTAAATTAACACCTTGTGTGATAACTAGGCATTCATTTGTGTCAAGACGTTAAAAATAAATGTTTTTACAATTAATTTGTTTTTCTTAGACCAACATAAAATCATACAATCTGAATATTACCACATTATTAATGTCACACATGGTTTCAGAATAATTTATGACCATTTCAAATTTCGCGATAATTTATGCAATAATTGATGTTCCGTCAAAGGCATTTAAATCTCTATATGGCAAATATTTTTTAAATAGATATTTTAATCACGACAGAAAATATATAAAGACGCATACGTCATTAAAATGCACACATTAATAAACTCGTTATGCCAAGGAATACTCCCTGGTTATATGGTGTGTGATAGTAATAATGAATATTAATAATGATGTAAGATATATAGGCCCTATGTACAATAGATCATGGGCTTAAAGTCGAAACCCTAACACCCCTGGGTATTCTTGTAGACCATATTTTTTTTAAAACTTTCTATTTACCAAGTTACTTTCAGGTGGTCTTCACCGAAGTATGGTTCCCTTGATCCTTAGGGTTGTATAAGAATGTGTCATATAACTTGGTCGCAATCAAAGCCAAGTACTCTTGGTGACATGGGTTAGTGGTGGGTTTCATAAAGGAGTTATCCCAAGTTCATGGTAAGGTCATCTCAAGGTCAAAGCAAGGTCTAATCAGCTCAAAACGGTTGACAATATATTATTAGACCAGCACTTCCAATAACTCGGTCGAAACCCAACCCAAGTACACATGGTGGCATCGATTGGTGTTTGGTTTCATAGGAGATTAATCCCAAGATCATGGTAAGGTCATTTCAAGATCACAGCGGGATCATCAGCTCAAGACAGTTGGAAATAGCTTATTTTTGTTGTTTTTGCTAACATTAAGTTCACTTAAAATGTATATGATGGCTTGAAGCATACCTAGATACCAACACAGACCTACACCAAATCACTCCCGAGAGGTTACATATATATTTTTTTTCGTATTAATAGTGACAATTGGTCTATTGATCAATTGATGGCAGGAAGTGGTCAAGGTCAATGATGATGTGGCAGGAAGTGGTCATGGTCAATGGTGATGTGACAGGAAGTGGTCAAGGTCAATGGTGATGTGGCAGGAAGTGGTCATGGTCAAAAATGATGTGGCAGGAAGTGATAATGGTATATGATGATGTGACAGGAAGTGGTAAAGGTTGATGATGATGTGGAAGGAAGAGGTCAAGGTCAATAGTGATGTGGCAGGAAGTGGTCAAGATCAATGATGATGTGGCAAGAAGTGGTCATGGTCAATGCTGATGTGACGGGAAGTGGTCAAGGTCAATGGTGATGTGGCAGGAAGTGGTCAAGGACAATGATGATGTGGCAGGAAGTGGTCAAGGTCAATGATGATGTGGCAGGAAGTGGTCAAGGGCAATGATGATGTGGCGGGAAGTGGTCAAGGTCAATGCTGAATTAACAGGAAGTGGTCAAGGTCAATGATGATGTGGCAGGAAACAATTATGATGTCACAGGAAGTGGTCAAGGTCAATGATGATGTGGCAGGAAGTGGTCGAGGTCAATGATAATGTGGCAAGAAACAATGGTGATGTCACAGGAAGTGGTAAAGGTCAATAATGATGTGGCAGGAAGTTGTCAAGGTTAATTATGATGACGCACGAAGTGGTCAAGGTCAATGATGATGTGGCAGGAAATGTCCAAGGCCAATGATAATGTGGAAGGTCAATAATGATGTGGTAGGAAGTGGTCAAGGTCAATGACGATATGGCAGGAAATGGTCATGGTATATGATGACGTGACAGGTAATAATCGTCAATGTCCTTCACTTTGGGGTTTTAGTACGACATTCAAACCCCTCATCCCTGCCACTCTTGGTCACATTAAAGCTGGTGATGTTTCAGCCTAGGATAACATGATTAAGTAATTTATTATTTTAATAAATGTATTTATTAAATGAGTTTTACACATAATAAGTGAAGAATATCAAGATAATAGATAGTTGAATATGGTTAGGTTAGAATTCGATTGCAAGTCGAATAAATAAATGGAGCTTTGAAAGCTTAGTAGAAGGATTGTTTATTAAAAAGATAATATTTGCTAATTTAATTATATAAGTTTATATTTTAATTGCGAAATGGGTCGTGATGACTTGAATTATAGACATTTCAAGTATTTGTTTTCAAGCCATTTATATTTAAATAAGACTATATCATATTGATATAATTATATGTAAGTTAATTGTTTAACAGCCAGAACCATCATTTTCCAATTTCAACAATAAATATGAACATTCACCACGTTCCTGTACAGGTTTTGTGAATAGAGGAATTTGATACCAGGCGAGGCATTAGCTTAGCTGAAATCAGACATTAACACAACGTAGACTTACTGCTGGCCCATCTATCCCGGATACTGGCACAACAATATCCCAACATTGGGTCAATGGCTGGTTTTTACTGATGTAATTCCTGAGTGCTATGACGTAAGTTTGTCTTTTGCAGTGGTTACCTTTACCGGTATTGTGCGATCAAATAGAACAGTTTTTGAATGACCTGATCTGTGAGTTGTTAAATCTTCAAGTTGTTAGATGAATTAACAAAGATTAAACCAGTATATAGGCCTACTTGTTTATCTTTAAAAATATACATATATACATATATATACATATATTAGCTGATAGATACATTAAATAGTGATTCAAGTACAAAAAGGTAACAATGGTGATGAATTAGCGGTATGTTAATACCAAACTTGTACAATTCTTCAAATATCCATCAACATGTATTTTAGTTCTAAGACATAATGTGCCAGGCACTGGTCTATCATGTGTTTGGACGCCACTTCAAAGGGATGGAATAAATGTTCATTAGAAATTTTATACGAAGTGGCCCCTCGCCCAGGGCTACGTCCAATAACATGAGAATCCAACACATTTCAATATCCAGACTTGATTCCTATAGTATAAAATTTTAAATGAACATTTATTCCATCCCTTTGAAGTGGCGTCCAAAGACTTAGACAGTGGTTACCAATACAGATTCCTAACCATTTGACATGTAGGCCTAGTCTAAAGGTAGCAATTATGGACTTCAATTCAAACCATAGGCATAGTTTTATAAAGGGACGTCGTAAGTTACATTGGCACAGATCTTGTCAATTTAAAAATAAAATGGTCCCTATCAAATAGGATTCTAATTGTCAAGCCTAAGGCCTAACGTTACAGACATGGCAGAACTACAGAAAGTTATGAAATTAAGGAATGTATGCTAATGTCAGGGGGAGACTGGCATGTGTTGTAGAATATAGTATGATTTCTAAAGAGACACCCATGTTATAATTGGTTCTTGTTATCTGCTAACCAAAATATACCTCGTCGACGTTTGAAATACATGTATATCGTTTGTTATTCTATACATTATTTGGTGGTGTATTATACTAATGTCAAACTTCTTCGTGTATTCATATATGATCAATCAGCATGTGGTATAGCTCAATATTTGTAGAAAACTCTTTCTCTGGAAACCGTCTAAAAGGGATAGAGTGAATATAGTTGAGATATACATGACAACTTTTACGTTTTCATATTAGTTATAGCACATCATGATCAGAACCTTATGCTTCGCATAATATAAACGTCAGTTTATAATTACACAGTAACATTGCCTTTGTTGTCGTGACTTTATAATTTGTTAGCTGGGAGCACACTTCGATCCGATTCCTCTATTTCACGCCAAATATCGTGGAAAAAATATCTTAAGCACTCACGAGCCGTTGATCTAATGTTGATCTAACGTTTATCTTATCAACGTTTGAAATACATATCTTGTTAGTTTATACATTAAGTGGTGATTCTTTATTGTTATATTAATGTTAAACTTGCACATTTCTTCAAAATCCATTAGCATGTATTTTAGTTCTAGAATACATGCAGACAAGAGACAGCGGTTGTGTCAAGGTTGCTTCAATATTGGTCCACTGTATGTGACACTGGCCCAATCTAAATCAATCTTGCATCACAGCATACTATCCACTGGGTTGTTATGCATTGTGTCTGGGTTGCTATGCATTGTATTAGATACACTAATGGGTTGCCACGCATTGAGTTAAATACACTACTAGGTTGCCATGCATTGATTTAGATACACTTCAGGGTTGCTATGCATCGTGTAGGATACACTACCAGGTTGCTATGCATTGTGTTAGATACACTAATGGGTTGGCATGCATTGTGTTAGGTACACTAGTGGATTGCCATGCATTAAGTTTATTACATTTCTGGGCTGCCATGCATTGAATTAGATACACTACTGGGTTGCCATGCATTGTGTAAGATACACTACTCCATTGCTATAATTCTTGTGTTAGATACACTACTGGGTTGTCATGCATTGAGTTAAATACACTACTGGGTTGCCACGCATTGCTTTAGATACACTACTACATGGGTTGCCATGCACTGATTTAGATACACTACTGGATTACAATACATTGCGTTCGATACTCTAATGGGCTGCCATGCATTGTGTTAGATACACCGCTGGGTTGTCATACATTGTGCTCAATACACTACTGGGTAGCCAAGTAAACAACGGCTCTGGGAGAGCGCAGCAAGCAACATAACCGTGAATTGAGTATCAAAGTGGCTGTGATACCAATTTTGAATTGCTGCTCCGGACTCAATTTGATGAACTATGGCCAATCTATCATCATCTTGCCTATAATAAATATATGTACTAACATTTCTGTGATTCTCGAGTGCCTTATTGAACTTGAATTTAGGTAAAATGCAGCTACAATTCACGCCGATATATTTTGCATCAATCTTTGTCGATGCGACATGTGCGACATCTTTGTAAAGATAATTTGTCTGATGCTTAAATTTGCTGATAAGCAAGAAAACACATGCGCCTTGTGTTTCCACACCACTCCAACGGAGATCACTTGGAGCCTTCAAGTGCAGTTTCAGATAAATAACTGTAATGTAAACATGCTTTTCTTTTCTAACAATCAAAAATCCTGACAGATGTGCGGCAAATATGGCAGTGAAGACGTATACATTGTAGGTAAGTGGGTCAAGTGCGATTTAAAAGTGAACATGGCATCGGTAATGGCCGTGGCAAGACAGCTACTGTATGAAAGCTGCATAACTGTTCTGTTTATTTCGACAGAAATAACCTAAAATGTACAAAACAATCATTCATATTTTTATAAAGGCTTTATAAATGCATTAAAACTGTGAAATGTAGCGGAATTAGTTCACCATGTGATACACTATCAAGTAATATGAAGTAGTAAATTGGTCCGTCTGTGTACAGTTTGTAGGTAATGGTGGCAGAATTATAGGACAATATAATGTTGCACTAGGCCAACATCAAACCGTCGTAATATCTAACAGAGACGTTGAACAGAATTGGTCTAACGTTGGGCCAGCGCCGTAGACGACGAGCCAACATTGCGCAGACATTGGTTCAATGCCACGTTTTATCCGGGATACCAAATGACACAAACCGTTCGTTGGTGTCTTGAGACCAGGACAGTCAGCCTCGGTTACAGTAAAAGCAGATTTTTTTAAATTATTTTATTTTACCGCATTTCGCGATTTATATATGACTGTATGTGATGACTTACGATAAAATAAAATAGTCTGATAATGTCTAATAGCATTTTGAATATATTCTGAAATGCCCATGAGTTATCGAGTAAAAAACAGCAAATGTTTTTCAAGTAAATCACAAGAGTGTGAGGTTTACGTTTACTGTTTTTGGCGGTAATTTTCGGACGGTCGGAATAGACGTCCAAGTGGCGGGCCAAAAGCTCAGATGCTGGCTCACACTTAACCATGTTAAAAACACCAAGAAGGAAAGTTATGTTTCCAAGTCAGTGACATTCTCCACCCAGGGTCCGTAAATGAAACATTACATTATATGCATATTTCACCCATATCGCACAAAGTAATAACAGATATGCCTATTAAAATGACATGACAAAATGAACAGTGCTATGTGAAATGTAGACGGGGCACCTGTCTGGCACTTTGTTTCCCGACGGGGAGCTGGATGTTGTTTATTGCCGTTTATACTGTTCATACCAGGTCGATTCGAATTTTCAATTGTTTATATTTTCCTGACGCGACCTTTAAAACTTATTAACAGTGGCGGCCATACATTTTTTCATCATCACAAACTAATAGGCAGCTTGTCAACCGGGGGCGGGACCGGTTGACAATGTTGACTACCGGTATGTGAAATGCATCTATCATCACTTCAAAAATAAAAATAATTTTGAAACTGTTCCATTCTCCTTAATGATGCTTGTTATCTGCAACTTGGTACTTTCAATGTCCTGATTACACAGACACTGTGGATGACTCCGCTGTGATTAGGTATGTTTTGGTGGGGCAGCAATGCTTACAGTGTGGATTACTCCGCTGTGATTAGGTATGTTTTGGTGGGGCAGCAATGTTTACAGTGTGGATTACTCCGCTGTGATTAGGTATGTTTTGGTGGGGCAGCAATGACAGACACTGTGGATTACTCCGCTGTGATTAGGTATGTTTTGGTGGGGCAGCAATGTTTACACTGTGGATTACTCTGCTGTGATTAGGTATGTTTTGGTGGGGCAGCAATGACAGACACTGTGGATTACTCTGCTGTGATTAGGTTTGTTTTGGTGGGGCAGCAATGACAGACACTGTGGATTACTCTGCTGTGATTATGTTTGTTTTGGTGGGGCAGCAATGACAGACACTGTGGATTACTCTGCTGTGATTAGGTTTGTTTTGGTGGGGCAGCAATGACAGACACTGTGGATTACTCCGCTGTGGTTAGGTTTGTTTTGGTGGGGCAGCAATGACAGACACTGTGGATTACTCTGCTGTGATTAGGTTTGTTTTGGTGGGGCAGCAATGACAGACACTGTGGATTACTCCGCTGTGATTAGGTTTGTTTTGGTGGGGCAGCAATGTTTACACTGTGGATTACTCTGCTGTGATTAGGTTTGTTTTGGTGGGGCAGCAATGACAGACACTGTGGATTACTCTGCTGTGATTAGGTTTGTTTTGGTGGGGCAGCAATGACAGACACTGTGGATTACTCCGCTGTGATTAGGTTTGTTTTGGTGGGGCAGCAATGACAGACACTTTGGATTACTCCGCTGTGATTAGGTTTGTATTGGTGGGGCAGCAATGACAGACACTGTGGATTACTCTGCTGTGATTAGGTTTGTTTTGGTGGGGCAGCAATGACAGACACTGTGGATTACTCCGCTGTGATTAGGTTTGTTTTGGTGGGGCAGCAATGTTTACAGTGTGGATTACTCCGCTGTGATTAGGTTTGTTTTGGTGGGGCAGCAATGACAGACACTGTGGATTACTCCGCTGTGATTAGGTTTGTTTTGGTGGGGCAGCAATGACAGACACTGTGGATTACTCCGCTGTGATTAGGTTTGTTTTGGTGGGGCAGCAATGTTTACACTGTGGATTACTCCGCTGTGATTAGGTTTGTTTTGGTGGGGCAGCAATGACAGACACTGTGGATTACTCCGCTGTGATTAGGTTTGTTTTGGTGGGGCAGCAATGACAGACACTGTGGATTACTCCGCTGTGATTAGGTTTGTTTTGGTGGGGCAGCAATGTTTACACTGTGGATTACTCTGCTGTGATTAGGTTTGTTTTGGTGGGGCAGCAATGTTTACACTGTGGATTACTCTGCTGTGATTAGGTATGTTTTGGTGGGGCAGCAATGACAGACACTGTGGATTACTCCGCTGTGATTAGGTATGTTTTGGTGGGGCAGCAATGTTTACAGTGTGGATTACTCTGCTGTGATTAGGTTTGTTTTGGTGGGGCAGCAATGACAGACACTGTGGATTACTCTGCTGTGATTAGGTTTGTTTTGGTGGGGCAGCAATGTTTACACTGTGGATTACTCCGCTGTGATTAGGTTTGTTTTGGTGGGGCAGCAATGTTTACACTGTGGATTACTCCGCTGTGATTAGGTTTGTTTTGGTGGGGCAGCAATGTTTACACTGTGGATTACTCTGCTGTGATTAGGTTTGTTTTGGTGGGGCAGCAATGTTTACACTGTGGATTACTCCGCTGTGATTAGGTTTGTTTTGGTGGGGCAGCAATGTTTACACTGTGGGTTACTCTGCTGTGATTAGGTTTGTTTTGGTGGGGCAGCAATGACAGACACTGTGGATTACTCCGCTGTGATTAGGTTTGTTTTGGTGGGGCAGCAATGTTTACACTGTGGATTACTCTGCTGTGATTAGGTTTGTTTTGGTGGGGCAGCAATGTTTACACTGTGGGTTACTCTGCTGTGATTAGGTTTGTTTTGGTGGGGCAGCAATGACAGACACTGTGGATTACTCCGCTGTGATTATGTTTGTTTTGGTGGGGCAGCAATGACAGACACTGTGGATTACTCTGCTGTGATTATGTTTGTTTTGGTGGGGCAGCAATGTTTACACTGTGGATTACTCTGCTGTGATTAGGTATGTTTTGGTGGGGCAGCAATGTTTACACTGTGGATTACTCCGCTGTGATCAGGTTTGTTTTGGTGGGGCAGCAATGACAGACACTGTGGATTACTCCACTGTGATTAGGTTTGTTTTGGTGGGGCAGCAATGTTTACACTGTGGATTACTCTGCTGTGATTAGGTTTGTTTTGGTGGGGCAGCAATGACAGACACTGTGGATTACTCCGCTGTGATTAGGTTTGTTTTGGTGGGGCAGCAATGTTTACACTGTGGATTACTCTGCTGTGATTAGGTTTGTTTTGGTGGGGCAGCAATGTTTACACTGTGGATTACTCTGCTGTGATTAGGTATGTTTTGGTGGGGCAGCAATGTTTACACTGTGGATTACTCCGCTGTGATTATGTTTGTTTTGGTGGGGCAGCAATGACAGACACTGTGGATTACTCCGCTGTGATTAGGTTTGTTTTGGTGGGGCAGCAATGACAGACACTGTGGATTACTCTGCTGTGATTAGGTTTGTTTTGGTGGGGCAGCAATGACAGACACTGTGGATTACTCCGCTGTGATTAGGTATGTTTTGGTGGGGCAGCAATGACAGACACTGTGGATTACTCCGCTGTGATTAGGTTTGTTTTGGTGGGGCAGCAATGACAGACACTGTGGATTACTCCGCTGTGATTAGGTTTGTTTTGGTGGGGCAGCAATGACAGACACTGTGGATTACTCTGCTGTGATTAGGTTTGTTTTGGTGGGGCAGCAATGACAGACACTGTGGATTACTCCGCTGTGATTAGGTATGTTTTGGTGGGGCAGCAATGTTTACACTGTGGATTACTCCGCTGTGATTAGGTTTGTTTTGGTGGGGCAGCAATGACAGACACTGTGGATTACTCTGCTGTGATTAGGTTTGTTTTGGTGGGGCAGCAATGACAGACACTGTGGATTACTCCGCTGTGATTAGGTATGTTTTGGTGGGGCAGCAATGTTTACACTGTGGATTACTCCGCTGTGATTAGGTTTGTTTTGGTGGGGCAGCAATGACAGACACTGTGGATTACTCTGCTGTGATTAGGTTTGTTTTGGTGGGGCAGCAATGACAGACACTGTGGATTACTCCGCTGTGATTAGGTATGTTTTGGTGGGGCAGCAATGTTTACACTGTGGGTTACTCCGCTGTGATTAGGTTTGTTTTGGTGGGGCAGCAATGTTTACACTGTGGATTACTCTGCTGTGATTAGGTATGTTTTGGTGGGGCAGCAATGACAGACACTGTGGATTACTCTGCTGTGATTAGGTTTGTTTTGGTGGGGCAGCAATGACAGACACTGTGGATTACTCCGCTGTGATTAGGTTTGTTTTGGTGGGGCAGCAATGACAGACACTGTGGATTACTCCGCTGTGATTATGTTTGTTTTGGTGGGGCAGCAATGTTTACAGTGTGGATTACTCTGCTGTGATTAGGTTTGTTTTGGTGGGGCAGCAATGTTTACACTGTGGATTACTCTGCTGTGATTAGGTATGTTTTGGTGGGGCAGCAATGTTTACAGTGTGGGTTACTCCGCTGTGATTAGGTTTGTTTTGGTGGGGCAGCAATGTTTACACTGTGGATTACTCTGCTGTGATTAGGTTTGTTTTGGTGGGGCAGCAATGACAGACACTGTGGATTACTCCGCTGTGATTAGGTTTGTTTTGGTGGGGCAGCAATGTTTACACTGTGGATTACTCTGCTGTGATTAGGTATGTTTTGGTGGGGCAGCAATGTTTACAGTGTGGGTTACTCCGCTGTGATTAGGTTTGTTTTGGTGGGGCAGCAATGTTTACAGTGTGGATTACTCCGCTGTGATTAGGTTTGTTTTGGTGGGGCAGCAATGACAGACACTGTGGATTACTCCGCTGTGATTAGGTTTGTTTTGGTGGGGCAGCAATGACAGACACTGTGGATTACTCTGCTGTGATTAGGTTTGTTTTGGTGGGGCAGCAATGACAGACACTGTGGATTACTCCGCTGTGATTAGGTTTGTTTTGGTGGGGCAGCAATGACAGACACTGTGGATTACTCTGCTGTGATTAGGTTTGTTTTGGTGGGGCAGCAATGACAGACACTGTGGATTACTCCGCTGTGATTAGGTTTGTTTTGGTGGGGCAGCAATGACAGACACTGTGGATTACTCTGCTGTGATTAGGTTTGTTTTGGTGGGGCAGCAATGACAGACACTGTGGATTACTCCGCTGTGATTAGGTTTGTTTTGGTGGGGCAGCAATGACAGACACTGTGGATTACTCTGCTGTGATTAGGTTTGTTTTGGTGGGGCAGCAATGTTTACACTGTGGATTACTCTGCTGTGATTAGGTTTGTTTTGGTGGGGCAGCAATGACAGACACTGTGGATTACTCTGCTGTGATTAGGTTTGTTTTGGTGGGGCAGCAATGACATACACTGTGGATTACTCCGCTGTGATTAGGTTTGTTTTGGTGGGGCAGCAATGACAGACACTTTGGATTACTCCGCTGTGATTAGGTTTGTTTTGGTGGGGCAGCAATGACAGACACTGTGGATTACTCTGCTGTGATTAGGTTTGTTTTGGTGGGGCAGCAATGACAGACACTGTGGATTACTCCGCTGTGATTAGGTTTGTTTTGGTGGGGCAGCAATGTTTACAGTGTGGATTACTCCGCTGTGATTAGGTTTGTTTTGGTGGGGCAGCAATGACAGACACTGTGGATTACTCCGCTGTGATTAGGTTTGTTTTGGTGGGGCAGCAATGACAGACACTGTGGATTACTCCGCTGTGATTAGGTTTGTTTTGGTGGGGCAGCAATGTTTACACTGTGGATTACTCCGCTGTGATTAGGTTTGTTTTGGTGGGGCAGCAATGACAGACACTGTGGATTACTCCGCTGTGATTAGGTTTGTTTTGGTGGGGCAGCAATGACAGACACTGTGGATTACTCCGCTGTGATTAGGTTTGTTTTGGTGGGGCAGCAATGTTTACACTGTGGATTACTCTGCTGTGATTAGGTTTGTTTTGGTGGGGCAGCAATGACAGACACTGTGGATTACTCCGCTGTGATTAGGTTTGTTTTGGTGGGGCAGCAATGTTTACACTGTGGATTACTCTGCTGTGATTAGGTTTGTTTTGGTGGGGCAGCAATGTTTACACTGTGGATTACTCCGCTGTGATTAGGTTTGTTTTGGTGGGGCAGCAATGTTTACACTGTGGGTTACTCTGCTGTGATTAGGTTTGTTTTGGTGGGGCAGCAATGACAGACACTGTGGATTACTCCGCTGTGATTAGGTTTGTTTTGGTGGGGCAGCAATGTTTACACTGTGGATTACTCTGCTGTGATTAGGTTTGTTTTGGTGGGGCAGCAATGTTTACACTGTGGGTTACTCTGCTGTGATTAGGTTTGTTTTGGTGGGGCAGCAATGACAGACACTGTGGATTACTCCGCTGTGATTATGTTTGTTTTGGTGGGGCAGCAATGACAGACACTGTGGATTACTCTGCTGTGATTATGTTTGTTTTGGTGGGGCAGCAATGTTTACACTGTGGATTACTCTGCTGTGATTAGGTTTGTTTTGGTGGGGCAGCAATGTTTACACTGTGGATTACTCCGCTGTGATTAGGTTTGTTTTGGTGGGGCAGCAATGACAGACACTGTGGATTACTCTGCTGTGCTCAGGTTTGTTTTGGTGGGGCAGCAATGACAGACACTGTGGATTACTCTGCTGTGATTAGGTTTGTTTTGGTGGGGCAGCAATGTTTACACTGTGGATTACTCCGCTGTGATTAGGTTTGTTTTGGTGGGGCAGCAATGACAGACACTGTGGATTACTCTGCTGTGATTAGGTTTGTTTTGGTGGGGCAGCAATGACAGACACTGTGGATTACTCCGCTGTGATTAGGTTTGTTTTGGTGGGGCAGCAATGACAGACACTGTGGATTACTCTGCTGTGATTAGGTTTGTTTTGGTGGGGCAGCAATGTTTACACTGTGGATTACTCCGCTGTGATTATGTTTGTTTTGGTGGGGCAGCAATGACAGACACTGTGGATTACTCCGCTGTGATTAGGTTTGTTTTGGTGGGGCAGCAATGACAGACACTGTGGATTACTCTGCTGTGATTAGGTTTGTTTTGGTGGGGCAGCAATGACAGACACTGTGGACTACTCCGCTGTGATTAGGTTTGTTTTGGTGGGGCAGCAATGTTTACACTGTGGATTACTCCGCTGTGATTATGTTTGTTTTGGTGGGGCAGCAATGTTTACAGTGTGGATTACTCCGCTGTGATTAGGTATGTTTTGGTGGGGCAGCAATGTTTACACTGTGGATTACTCCGCTGTGATTAGGTTTGTTTTGGTGGGGCAGCAATGTTTACAGTGTGGGTTACTCTGCTGTGATTAGGTATGTTTTGGTGGGGCAGCAATGTTTACAGTGTGGATTACTCTGCTGTGATTAGGTATGTTTAGGTGGGGCAGCAATGTTTACAGTGTGGGTTACTCCGCTGTGATTAGGTATGTTTTGGTGGGGCAGCAATGTTTACACTGTGGATTACTCCGCTGTGATTAGGTTTGTTTTGGTGGGGCAGCAATGACAGACACTGTGGATTACTCCGCTGTGCTCAGGTTTGTTTTGGTGGGGCAGCAATGACAGACACTGTGGATTACTCCGCTGTGATTAGGTATGTTTTGGTGGGGCAGCAATGTTTACAGTGTGGATTACTCTGCTGTGATTAGGTTTGTTTTGGTGGGGCAGCAATGACAGACACTGTGGATTACTCCGCTGTGATTATGTTTGTTTTGGTGGGGCAGCAATGACAGACACTGTGGATTACTCGGCTGTGATTAGGTATGTTTTGGTGGGGCAGCAATGTTTACAGTGTGGATTACTCCGCTGTGATTAGGTTTGTTTTGGTGGGGCAGCAATGTTTACAGTGTGGATTACTCTGCTGTGATTAGGTTTGTTTTGGTGGGGCAGCAATGTTTACAGTGTGGGTTACTCTGCTGTGATTAGGTATGTTTTGGTGGGGCAGCAATGTTTACAGTGTGGATTACTCCGCTGTGATTAGGTATGTTTTGGTGGGGCAGCAATGTTTACACTGTGGATTACTCCGCTGTGATTAGGTTTGTTTTGGTGGGGCAGCAATGTTTACAGTGTGGATTACTCCGCTGTGATTAGGTATGTTTTGGTGGGGCAGCAATGACAGACACTGTGGATTACTCCGCTGTGATTAGGTTTGTTTTGGTGGGGCAACAATGACAGACACTGTGGATTACTCCGCTGTGATTAGGTTTGTTTTGGTGGGGCAGCAATGACAGACACTGTGGATTACTCCGCTGTGATTAGGTTTGTTTTGGTTGGGCAGCAATGACAGACACTTTGGATTACTCCGCTGTGATTAGGTATGTTTTGGTGGGGCAGCAATGACAGACACTGTGGATTACTCCGCTGTGATTAGGTTTGTTTTGGTGGGGCAGCAATGACAGACACTGTGGATTACTCCGCTGTGATTAGGTTTGTTTTGGTGGGGCAGCAATGACAGACACTGTGGATTACTCCGCTGTGATTAGGTTTGTTTTGGTGGGGCAGCAATGACAGACACTTAGGATTACTCCGCTGTGATTAGGTATGTTTTGGTGGGGCAGCAATGACAGACACTTTGGATTACGCCGCTGTGATTATGTTTGTTTTGGTGGGGCACCAATGACAGACACTGTGGATTACTCCGCTGCGATTATGTTTGTTTTGGTGGGGCAGCTGCATAACTGTTTTGTTTATTTCGACAGAAATACTCTATTTGTTTTTCAAAACAATCTGTCAGAAATTTT
This sequence comes from Flabesymbios commensalis, assembly GCA_964017125.1. Classification (NCBI taxonomy): domain Eukaryota; kingdom Metazoa; phylum Annelida; class Polychaeta; order Terebellida; family Flabelligeridae; genus Flabesymbios; species Flabesymbios commensalis. Next base: position 6,762,855 of record OZ024910.1, on the reverse strand, counting down.
TTAAGGCTTTCTAAATACACAAATTTGATATAGATATAGCTGGATTAGATCACAACGCGAAACAAAATCAAGGTATATGGTGTGGTAAATCGGTCCGTCTGTGTATAATGTGTACGTAATAGTAGTTAATTATGGGCCAATATGATGTTACATTGGACCAACATCAAACCCCTTAATAACAAACACGAGACGTCGGGCCGCATTGGTCTAACTTTGGGACAGAGCCGTAGACGACGGGCCAAGAATTAGTCTGACATCTGATCAATGCCTCGTGTTGGCTGTGATGCCAAGACAAAACAAACCACCGGTTGATGTCCCAAGTCTAGGTCAAGAAAATCACATATAATAAAAAATAATGAAAAATATGGTTTACGTCACTGTTTTTAGGCTCACACTTAAAATAACTATACGAAAAGGATGGTCCTATTTTTAAAGATACTGACATTCTCCACACAGGGTCCGAAATTAAACATGACATTAAATGCATGTCTCACCCATATCGCACAAAGCAACAAATCATAGATCTGCTTAAATGACATTACAAAATAAAATATGTACTGTGAAATGTACCTATCATCACTTCCAAAATAAGAATCAGTTTGAACGTTTTACATCTTTTTTTAATGATGCCCGCTATCTGACACTTGGTACTTTTAAATGTCCTGATTATACAGAGTGTCTTACTCTGATGTGAGCAGGTTTGTTTTGGTGGGGCAGCATTATTGACAAATTGTCAAACTTAAAAGCTTAATAACTCAGTAACCAGAAGAGTAAAATGAAAAAAATATATAAACAATTATGATTAGATCTAATTGAATAATATAAGAATAAAAGAAAATAAGTTTTAACCCCCAAATCAGTAATTTATGTCATTTTGTGTCTGTCTGTATAATCTCCTTTTTTTCTGGTTGAGTAAGCAATATAGTTTGGAATACAAATATAAATTAGTTTCTCTGTCGTATATTGAAGGGGTCATATATTGTTAGGCACTGTTTTAATCATCGTGCTTTGTCATATTGAAGTTTTCAGCTCTAAGAAAGTTATTGAGGCCAAGGCCATAACAATTGATGATAAAAGGAATTCACATCCACGTCTATGGTGTGTCGCCTAAATTGGTCTTTTTGATGTAAAATCGATGACGTCCATGAACGCTACACATACTATACAGTTACATATTACATTAAAATATTATGGCTGAGAAGATAAATCGACTTCTGAAACCAAATAACACAGAAAAAAAGAGAACAAGAGGGAAAGTTGTATTGCCATTGTCTTTACACCGAAACACATAGTAGGCAGTATTATACACAGGAACAAGATAAAAGGTAGTATCACTATTTTCAGATGGAAGGCTAGATTATCATGGTCTTTGAAATAATGTAACTGTAGTGGATGCTTGATACTAATATACGCATGGCCGTAACATGATGCTAATGGGTTTTAACATTAATTCATAATGTCACAAATAATTTAAAACCCTTCTAAAGTAGATCCAGTATTACATATCATTGGGGACCGTATGTTACACATCGGATAAAATAGGTTTACCCAGTGTCATTTTAATGTTGGTGCGCTGTCAACAAATCTCGTCCAGAATAACGAAATGTCAGTCAACCAGTATCATATCCATTCATGACACTCACATGCCTGGATTTAAATAGTTGAATCAAATATCTGTGTTTTGTTCTGATGGGAATTCGATAGGAGAAGTAACAAGTCAGCCTTAGTCATCGAGAGACGGTTTCTCTGTTTGGTCGCATCATATTGGAGATATCTCTAGATCGGAATAACACATTATAGAGGATTTCCAAATAGGTAAGCTAATAACCACCCTGCGCCTCATGTGAAAAGTATGCTCACACTCTGTCCTGTGGTTTTAATCATTAGATGTATATCGGCATCACCAATATCTCATCAATATTGACGAGAGTTCTACTAATATATCTTTTTTATTATGTGTAAAATACAAAGGCTGGTATTTGTGTGCGATATGGAAAATACTGCACATGATTGATGAATAAAGTGTGAGGCGTCAGTGAGGCATTGTCCTAAAACATACTGAAGTGCCTCCATGTCAAACAGTGATGTAATTTTCCACAAGGACAGACAATAAAATAGTGATATATTTTTACACAATAGCAGTAAAAAAAATGTCGAATTTAGTATTGGTCAAGACCACACATCCATCCACCCCTGCAAAAGCGTTATTTCCCATAAATAAATCTAAATTGCTTTTATTGAAAATTAATTCCCATGCTGACGCCTTGTATTGGTATTGTGTGTTTCACAGAGTCGTGTAGGTGTAAAGTAAGTGGAATATGTGAGTAAAATAGTATGCCGAAATTTGCCAAATTTGTAAAATACCACATTCCAGGCGAGGGACGATTAAACTGCAATATAACAAATTAAGTCGATCGAGGTCAAAAACACCACCATTTAAATAAAATAAACTATTTTCACCTTGATCCCCCTTCGATATTCAGAATAATACTTTCAAATTATGACATGACAGAGATGTACTGCTTTACCCCTACTGCTTTAATGCTTTACTTAGATTATGTCGACAAAAGAAAACTTGTTGTTTGGGACTAGATCCTACTCTCAAAGAGTGTTTCAAAGAGTTTTCTCTGTTTTAGAATAGCCCACGAACTAGATTAATCAAAAAGGGTTTTTTCATCGCCCTCATCAACTTATACAGAAATAGGTCCAAAGTTTTTTTTACAGTTTTTTTTACCTCCCTCCATAATTATAAATAACAATTCTGATTTAAAAAATGAATGTACTCAAGTAGGGCTGTCATCAAAGATTGGCCTCTTTTTTTTAAATTCTGCCTTTCTTGTAGTTATTGTAATTTGAATTGCAAAAATTAAATTTAGAGTTTTTATTATTTGGTATCAATTAAAAATGAAACTAATTGTTTGTTCAAAAGGTTTTTAATTATTATTTTAATTTTCTTGTAATTGTTGTAATATGGACG
>OZ024910.1:6619049-6759678 GCA_964017125.1 Flabesymbios commensalis | reverse complement strand
ATATATATATATATATATATATATATATATATATATATATATATATATATAAAACCATTAACCACTATATATTATTATTCCAACCCCTTTATATTACAAAAGACCTTTTGTGCCGAAAAGTGACGTAAAGCAATGATTTACTACTACTACACTACTACTACTTTATATTACACATTCAGAAGCGCTGCGTCTGCACCTACTGGATGGTCACCCCTTTTTTGTGATTTTTTTTTAATTAATATTTATTTTTAAATGGACAACTCATGAAACCCCAAGAATAAAGCTGGTGCTATGATCTTTGAGTAAATCAATATTGCGTAATATAAATAGTGTACACACTATATCTATGACATGAACTGTTCTTGTTACAAACGGTGAACATTTAGTTGCATGAGATGATATACGTATACATGTTGTAATAACAATTTATTTATATGTAATATATACTATATGGATTATTTCAAAATTAGTCAACATACATTTTATGAACAGATATCTTTTTGTATATTATCAAAATTGCTATCATTCATAAATTTCTTTAACAATAACGGGGATGGTATTTTGCATGTATTAGATCACACACACACATATATATATATATATATATATCCTACAACCTGGCTATCATTAACTATCATCATATTCATGAGTATGACATATTTATGTTCACCATTCACTATTTATCATTGTTTTATTCGCGCATGTACTATGCTCATAATCGTCAGGTGATGGATTAACTTGCTACCGTTGGGCTAATGTATGGTGGGTCCAGGGAAGTATCAAGACGACGCCGGCTTGCTATACAGTTCACTACATTGAGAGGCGCACTTGCAACCATCCTGAAATTTGCTATGAAAGTGCATTTAATGGCACATCTACAAAAATGGATGTATGCTATAAATTACTATTATTGTACACTGTGCATTTTCTTATACAAGTTAGCATTTTCGAAATAAACGATGCATTTATACAAAAAGAGTAATCTATTTTAAAATTACTTAAATTAAACTTGCTAATCAGACTGTAAGTAGGCCTACACAAGCCAAACAAGCTAGTTTTATGAAGCAAGCTGAGCATATTGAAGTTTTACGTTCCTTATTGCAGTTTATAACAATATTGAGAGAATAGGAAGCCCAATAACTGGGATTAAATTCGAACCTTTTTTCGGGACTTCTATGGTTTATCATGCCGGCGATAAGAACAAGGGTGGTCCAACTGCACTGAAGAATGTGTGAAAAAACCCATATTAATATACATGTGTTTTATTAATTACATATTATTCTTTTTGGAGCTTTCTGAAGTTATTTCAGTTATTTATATTTTGATCAAAGTTGATTCATTGATATCGTTTTAATATTTTGGCGAGTCCAACAGGGTTGATATTCTATATTCTGCAATGCGAGTGCTGTACAAAGTGCAGTCTGTAGGCCTACGTTGGTTGACATAACAGGTCCGTCTTTGGTTTTGGAACTACTTGACAGGGCTAGGCCCGGGCATCACCAGCACCTGCGGCACTCGGTACCTAGGCAACCACAATGGGTCATATCTCCGAGACGCCCTGAAAGTCTCATCCGTAAGTGGATGACTCTCAACCACAATGGGTCATATCTCCGAGACGCCCTGAAAGTCTCATACGTAAGTGGATGAATCTCGGCCTGTGGCTTGACATACCCATTGAGTTTGTGTCGAACTCTTGAGTTGGGGTATGTCCGATGTGGGATTCGAACAAACAACCTTCCGACTTGCTGCCTGTAGCTCTAATCACTTCACTACGGTTGGTTTTTTGATCGGCAGATTGATTAATTGATTGTTAGACTCAAACAGACGAACTCGCCTAACGACGGACATTCAAAGCAAGTAACCAAACAACCAAGTGACTGACTGACCGAGTCGTTGAGTTTTGATTGATTTATTGATACACTTTTTTAAACGATTTGTGTATTTCATTTTTTACAGAACTCTACCATGCTGTATCCATGATAAGAGGATGCGCAGAAATTCCCCTCACACACAGACAATGCAATACAGGCTTGCACGAAAGTATAGCAAAGCAAATTCTACGAAGCAAATATAAATATACAGTCGGATCAAGTGCAACTTGTCCATGCGCAGATGAATTTTGTAATAAACATTCACGGGACAGAATTTTTAATGCTCTACGGGATGAGGAAGTCGATACTAAAAACAAAAGCACACACAGAGAAAACGTCATGAAGATGATGTCCAGAAATGATTACATGCACACCGAGGGAATAAATAATGGTGAAGATTTCAACATACCTACAACAGATCCTTCTCCGAACCTGCTGATGACTGGTCCTGATGCTGACAGCTCTGCTGACGCTGCTAATGGTCCAAGTGTTAGATGTCTTATGTTGTGTGGAATATTCACTTTTCTACCTTTCTTCCGTAGCTTTGAGCTAATTTGATAGCTGTGGTTGAAGATGAGAATTATCAGAATATTTAAATATGAATAAAAAACAATAGTTCACAGGAAAAATTTTCATATCACTAATGCCACCCATGGTTTTACAACAGTTTGTGACCGTATGATATATACAAATATGCAGCGGTAATTTCGTCACATGCCTTTAAAAATTAAAATAGTAACCAGTAAAGAATATTTACTAGTTAGACAAACACTCAAAATGTGAGACTTCTGCTAGACTAAACTATCATTACTTACACATCTGACAAAGACAGTGTTACCAGCCATTGATTATTCTTAAAATCATGTTGGATTATACCATTGCAGCTTCATTGCTATTTGTTCAACCATAATTACTTTTTGTGTCACCATGCAGCTCGTGAATAGCATCCAAGCCAATGCATACGCAAATTTAAACATACACAGACAAAATGATATCACATAATATAGATAAATCAATCGGGTATTGACTGGCGACGTCATCAGCTCTAAGCAGCATCAGTGATTGTTACTGCACAACAGTATGGACAACTGATGATGTCACATAGCTCTTAAATTTCTCAATACTTAAACTAGACTAGCCAACTAATTGGAAGCATTGTGGTGTGCCACTCTTCCCTTTACTTCATTGTATGAAATTCTTAATTTTTGTCAAGACGCCTGCATAGATTCGATGTTTTGCAATGTTTTTCTTTCAGTAAAAATAAAATTTGTGCTGTTCAAATGCATATTTCATAGACATGATGAACACTGATAAAAAATAAAATATGTATTATATCCACAGCAATGCTTGCATGCTGTATTTACAATGTGATTTGACTTGTGATGTGATCTGTAACACGCAGAGCGCTAATTGGTTGCCACAGAGGTGACGTCATTCTCCTTCCCCCTACTCCTGGTTGACATACAGTAGCCTAGATAAGAAGGTTGAGTGTGCATGTGTTACTACAATACCTGCACATGGCGTGACTTGCATCTATAAAAAGGCTGTTAGAGTGTCTTGTATTGACAAAAACTTATGGTTTGCTGACAGAGGATCATCTTTTGATGATCATTTTTTATGGCAGTGGAACCAGGTATTTCTTGACAGCTGTAACCACTGCATTGTTTTACAATTCCATAATGCATGACTGTTTATAGAGATTATATGCTCAGCCATCACTCATCAAAGGTGTGAAGGTCATAAAATGTATGAGTATACTGGCAAACTGATAACTACAAAACGTAAAGGAATAGAGAGCAACAAATGGCAAAGCTGAAATAATTGAATACGTACACAACTAAAGTATATAAGGTGGAAATGCGAAATTGTTACTGTAATGTCATAAGTGGTGCCGGCTCATGCTGTGAAATGAAATGAATCGGGCTTTAGGCCACCTTTGTGCACATATAGGCTAAACTGGGCCAGGAGAACCTCCTGAGGATGGTGAGATGATTGAGATGACACTGTCCTCCAGACACAGGATTCGAAATTTGAGCCCTGGCGGTCTGAGGCCGAGCACGCTACCTCTCGGTCACGGAGGCTCCCCACAATACTAACTTTCACACGTGGATGGGGAAGAAACAATTTTGTTTCTTTCAAACCGCCGAGACCGGGAACCGAACCCCGGACTCTGGCGTGAAAGGCAGCGGTGCTAACCACTACCCTAGGGCCCCCGCCCGGCTCATGCTGTGGCAACGTCGAGATGAAGCAGGGTGAGTATGAGCGTGAGTCCTGAGCCTGTGCGAATGAGTACGTTGAGCATAGTCACAGCATCACTGCATTGTCACATCACAAAGGTACAGACAATGGCACAAAGTTTGTTTACTGTTGGCCAACAGACGTCGACGCCGGACCAACACCAACCCAGCACTGGGTCAATGGTTCATTTCCACGCTCATACATTTGCAGTATTAAGAAGCAGGTTTGTATTTTGGTGCGCTTAACAATATAGTGTGATGAAATAAGGTAGTATTTTCTGGATGTCCCGATTTGTGTTGTTTAATCTGCAAATAATTATATGCTGAATTAAAGGTACAGAAGATTGACATTAAATGGTGATACATTAGTGTTATATCAATATCTCTATTCAAATACCCATCAGTATGTAGTTTAGCTACAATGCAACAACTCTAGGAAACATTCATTGTTTGGACGACACTTAACAGGGATAGAATAAATTTTCTTTAAATATCCATGCCAGCTTGACAATATCCCTTTAGTAACCAGAAACTACCTGGTCCACTTTTGAAAACTATATCTTGATATTATATACATGAAGTGGTGATGCAATAGTGTTATGCTAATGTCAAAACTAATACGTTTTTTTCTCATTGTCTGGAAGTCGCCTAAAAGGGTTAAATACATCTTTACATATCCATGACAGCTTTTACAGTTACCCTTTTAGTTTAGTAATAATGATGTATATTACACTGTTACCAAAGCAACACAAATCAAACACATCATGCTCAGAACCTTATGCTTCGTATTAAATAAAAATCTGTTAATAAAAATGAAACAAGTTGTTGTCATGAATAGGTAATGTGTTAGCTGGCTGCTATCAACAATATGATATTCTATTTAAACTCTCAAGAGTAGTATTTCTGTGCTTTGATTAACACCCCCATAACCATTTGTTAAGTAATAAATCTATCCAAGTATTTTTTAGCACTTGAGATTGTGGATCGAGGTAAGTATATGTATGTATAGTCGTTTGGCCTGTCATGTACATACATATACTTGGTGATTTGGCTTGCAGCTATACGAGAGGAATGGTGAGCTGTTAATAATACTTTTATAGGCAATTTTCATTACCCTCCTCTTTTCTAAGCAAGACTTGGGACTGGTTACTTAGAGTTAATTATAATATTAATTTTGGAAGACGCATTAATTTATTTCGAATTAGTTTAGTATATCCCTGCAATTCCATATACATATCTACTTGCCCTGATTAGACTAGAAGAACATACCCCACAGTTTTACCCATACCATGCATAATCTACCTGTTACTATTTAAATCTAATATTATTTTAATAATTCTAAATCTATTTCCTAAATATACTTAAGCAAATCTACTTTTCAGACAATTTTTTGTGGAATTGTTATTTCGCCTGTTGGTTCAGTTTTATTTTGCACAGGTTAACTCTCATGTCAAAGTCCTGCCTAGCTTTTTTGGCTTTTTTTGATCTGTATCATCTGACTCTCCTGCCTTCATTTTACTATGTTCCCTAGTGTGAATTGGAGGATCACCACTATGTAGTATAATGTGTTTACGCGTAGGCTTTACTCGAACTGAGTCTGCATCTAGTGGTGCTGGCTTAGCAAACACCATAGTTGCATGACCTCCATTGGTACTGTGGCAACTACACACCCACATCTTCCTTCACAAGCCCTTACAGGCAACCCATCCCAATCCTGATGATCGACTTGATCAGCCAATAGCATTTTGCTCTGAAGAAACATTGGACCTAGAAACCCTCTGCTCTACAACTCGCTCTGTCTCTTCTACTTTATTTAAGCGTTTGTAAATATCTATCAGGAACTGTGGCTTTACATTTTTCCATGCCTGATTTTCGGATATGAATTTTACAGCTTCCTCTGAGGTAGGGACATGATCAAAGTGGTTTAAAATATCAGCCTCTCTGAGGACATTGGTTGCTGCCGTAGCATGGCACAAAGCTAATTTATTTAGGGCCCTAAGTTATCCCTGAGGTGTTAATTGACAGAAGTGGGGGTCTTTGTCTAAAAATATGTCTCGCAAAACTGTTGATGCTGGATTTTCTGTTTTTTACTTAGTGATATCTTATTCATGGCAATTTCTAGCCATTTGTTAAGCAGAATCTCAACAGGCCGATCATCAAACACCATCTGGACTTCACAATCAGATGATGCACTAGTTTTAGGTGGAATGACGCTGGGCCCTGCTACGAGTGAGTGATCTAGTTTTGCAGGGTCATTGATCGGAATATTAATCCAATTAGATTTTTCAAATTCCAGACCTAAATTATATTTCTGTGACATTCTAGCAATCAAATCTGTCAAATAGGAACCACGTGGATACTTATTGGAGGAATCATTCCCTATCTTCGAAAGATAAGAAGCAAACATCTTATCTAATGTAAAGTGTGGCAATTTCTCTAAAGCTAATACATGTTTGTGGACACTTTCAATTGGATCTTTCGAATGTAAAACAAACATGCGTGATTTTGCATGATCTGACTGATCTGCAGGTAATTTGGGAAAACTGATCGGAAAACTGATCAACATATTGCCACTCAGTTTCCGTTAGGGCCGTAGAGCAGGAGTCATGGGAAGCAACAGTGTAGCTTGGTATTTATTTTGCATCCAATTAATCTCTGAGTGTGAAATCAGCAACCAATTCGGACTGAAAACATCTTATTTAAATTATGGCCCAAATATATCTCATGACTGAATTATATTTTGAAAGATATTTGCCTGTTTGAGCTACTGACAAGCTGCTTAATCGGTCAATAAAGCATTTTTCAATTTGGGATTAATCAAAATAATATCTGAATTATCTGATCGATCTGCGTCATCATTTTCGAGGTTTCAAATGGACTGTGTAGTTTCTCGTTCAAACATCTGACCAGTCAGACTACTCATTACAAGCTTGAATTTGTTTTGTACTCTAAAAGAACATTGAATCTATTAAGGTAATCCACTAATTCATAATCAGCTATCAGAAGCTCATGTCTCTTTAAATAGGATAAATCTGCAAATCTTCTGTGACGTGTAGTAAATTCATCAGTTTTTTTACCAATGCGAACATGCTGATGTGTTTTAAGGCTGATCTTCTGTGTAAATCCTTTATGAAACGTGTCACACACAGAAGGTTTTTCTCTATAAACACGCTGATGTCTTTTCAGGTACATGTTCCAGGTAAATCCTTTATCACAAGTATCACAGACATAATGTTTATCTCCAGTTTTTTCAGGCTACTCTTCTTCGTAAGTCCTTTATGAAATGTATCACATACAGATGGCTTACCAACATTAGCACTGCTCTTTTGTTTCCCATTCACAGAGGTTACATACCTATTTTCCTCATTGACTTCCAACTCACGTTGTACATATACAATGCTTACTGTCTTCATGCATTGTGACAGAAATGAATATTTTACAGCCATAATAAAAGTGTGCCTCGGATCGATGTTCATCACGGAAATACGGCTTGTTACATTATATAGTGCCTACGTCTGAAATAGTGGTCTTTTGAAGCAAATCTGTAACAAAAACAAATAGCATACTGAAATTAGCAGCAAGCCATCTTAGAACTGCAAGAGCATATCACAGACAACCTGTGTAAACCTCCACAAGAGAAGCATTTTCTTTACAGAGGATTAAAATGCTCAAGTAGAAAAGCAGAAGTAAAAGCATCAGTGGCATCAGCTACATAAGGGACAGTAGAGTCAACAGACCAACAAACAGTAGTATATAGGCCACATAACTTACTTATACAGTATATAGGTCACATGTGGTGGAGAGGAGTATTTATTGTCTGGATATGACTTTATCATGGCAAAATGTACACTATAAAGTCAATATATACTTTGCACAAAAAGAAATGCAACAAATTGATTTCTCTTTTATTTTGTGAACTTTAGTCAAAATCGTTTGGTTGGATTTTAATAATATTTTTGTATTGTGCCACTACCCACATGTTGACGTCAATAACGGGCAAATGACCGTTAATTTAACGCAAGGTACATTTTTGGGGTTATGGATCCGCTGGTCGTACTCCCATTATGCAGGGCATCTGGGTATTATGCAATTATGATGGCTGGAGGAATACAAAATCCGTTTTCAAATTCAGTTTGAGTTCATTTGTTCAAAAATGATGAGTTGATGAAAAGGCCTCGATTGTCAATTGTGCAGCATGAGCCTGTTTCTCAATGTATTGCTATGGCGGAAGGTTGTCTGGCTACGGCTCAAATTGCCGAAAACAGTCTAGCAATACTGGGATTTATTATCAGATTTCATAACACACGGAAAACATCTGATCATGCTGATAGGCCACGACATGGAAGGTAAACATGATAAAGATAAACACTGCGCTGAATCTCCCAGTGTAGTACCAAAACGTATGTTTCTGTACAGACACTAAGGAAATTTACCTTACAAAAAAACCTAGATGTAGATTATTATAGAGTAAGTCAATTAAACAGTATCATCATATTGCAAATTTATATGAAGTTATGCACTATAATTCGTAATTTTGTGGGGCTAGTCCGTTTGCTATACAGAAATAGAGTGCCAGTAGCAGGCCAATGGCCCTTTAAGGAGGTGAGGGTCTGTGGTTAGCAAACATATTCATGGCAATTTTTATCAATTAAACCATCGTTTGGCGATTAGTTTTTAAATGGCAGCCATTTATAAACGGATGGACCCGTACCTGGTGAATGTACCACCAAGGAGGATAAGAAATTAAAATAAATTAACACGTCATAAAGTAGGGGTTCGACGGGCATGTTACAAGTTTATTCAGCTTCCTAATAGTCTACAGATGATCTATATAGAGGAGCAGATGGCGATATTAAAGAACACATCCTAACCAGCAAATATGAAACATTGAGCCAGTGTTGCTTTAATGCTGCTTTAACAAAATGGCGGCCGTTTATACTGTTCATACCACTTCGATTCGAATTTTTAATTGTTCATATTTTCTTAACGTGCTTATAAAAAAATATTAGAAGTGTCAGACAGACGCTTTTTCAGAGTCACAAATTGATTTTATACCACTAGACAGTCAGATGGCGGCGGGCAAACATTGCACTGGTCCTCTAGTGTTTTTTTTTAATAAGCAGCTGGTCAGCCGGGCTGTGACCGGAGACCTCGCCAGCTATTCCACACTGGACTAGCGCCGATGATAGGCCGATATATAAACATATATGCTCAGATGTTGGGAGTGAGGGCGCCGGATATAGGCCTAATATAAACATATAGGTTTATATTATAATCATCTGATATCAACCCTCATAACATTTAACCTGAATATTCAACTATAGATACCTTTCACTTTGTAATCAGTGATTATTTCAGCCTACACACTGCAGCTGCTGGTGGTTTGACTTCTCTCTGTTTACTGTAGCTGTCAAGCCTGCACACTGCTTTATCTGTAGAGCAAGGCCACCAAGGAGTGCGCACACTACCAGGTGCTATTTATTTCACACCCCGACAATCGTGCTGACGTTTCGGGCGCTCCCGTCCTGAACGTTTTCGATGTTTGTTGAGGAACGCTACGATGTGTTCATTTTGCATACCCTAATGAACGGGTTGTAATTTATACAAATATGAGGCATTGTTCGAGTATAATTTTAGAGTAAGCTGCAATATGTGACCCGCCACGCAAAAAGGGCCATAAAGTCAAAATTTGCAAAATTGATTGTTATAGTAGATATGATAGCCGTGTCCTCGCTGTTTGGAAAACTGAAAGATTTTTTGAAAAATATTTATAACTTTTTGTTTTATCAGATTTTTAATATTTCAAAATTAGTTATGTAATCATTAAATTTAAATTTAAATTTTAAATTGTAAGAAACCCGCAGGGAGGTACCTTCTCGTCTGGCGGGTCACATACTTGTATCGCACTATCTCTATCAGAAGGAACAAAGTTTATTCGTTATGTGAGTATAAGGTACTACAACAGTTTCAAGCTATATAGCCATTAGATATTTACAAACCAAATATTATTTACTTCACATGAAAGAGAGATAATACAAAATTATATATTGAATACGATAATAATGCACATATAATTTATGGCTTTATGTTACAGCATGTTGCATTTGCTTCTGAATCCCTGGCAGTCTCACACGAGCAGTTTTTTGTTGCAATCCTTCTTGCAGGGTTGAGATTTTGCGAATCACATGTGGTGGGTCTGTACATTGCTCAGGAATCAGCGAGTCATTTTCTACAATCCATCCATAATCCCAAAGCTTGGCTATGTAAGCTGACTTGTCTGGTGCTGTCGTCAATGCTGCACGATTTAAATGATGTTAGAAAACATTTCCAATTGGTGAAATTTCATCAGTGTCGACGTATTAATATTAAGAACTTGTTGTCTCTGAGCGTGGCTATATCACATCCTTCGAAGTTAGAATATGTCTTGACCTTGTCAACCTTGCTTGGCCTTTTCATACACATCTACCATGACTTTAATGTGTGCACCATCATCTACAAAATCTTACAGTTCAGTTATGTCACTGGTGGAGCTGGCAAGAAGTGAACATTTCTAGCAAGTAAATAATAGGTAGCTGGTGCATCCCGTTCGCTGATAATGTGGATAAATGACAGTGCTCGCGAGGCTGCATGGCCCATTGCAGAAGCACACTGGTGATTGGATAGTTGTATTTACAGTGCTCGAAAGGCTACATGGCCCATTGCAGAAGCACACTGGTAAATGGATAGTTGTCTTGACATGAACAAACCCAAAGTTTTGACCAATCACCAAATAAACAATGCAATGTATGTAACTGTACCTGGTGTAATTACTAGGGCGAACACTCTTGTTTTTTTCTAGAAGATCACCACCTAATAAAATTTAATTGAAAACATGGAAGGACTACTTTGCTGCTCCTGTTGCCATGCCTCACATAGGAAGTTGAGAAAACGAGTCTTGACATGATATTGTTTACCTGTTTTTGACCTCTCATACCTCGGTTGTTAAACTAATTTTTAAGCTTGGCGGACTATGTCTGTCAAAGAAAAAGTGTATAAATCTTTGTTTCATATGGTATAATTTTCAGAAGCGCTTGATAAAAGCACTATAATTTACTTTTGCATTTGATGCATTAATGGTTTTGCGTGTCAAATATCTGACGTTTGACAATGCGGGTGTTTTTGTGGTCACCTGATATCTTGGCAGACACTGTGTTCAATTCGAACTGATTGACATTTACAAGATTCTCTCTCAAATCTTAGTTAGCACACAATGATCCTGGATACGCTCCTTAGATGTACATGATGTAATATATGTGGATGCATGTTATCATGATCCTGGGTGAACACCTTAGAATACATGATATAATATATGTGGACGCAGGTTATAGTGATCCTGGATACGCACCTTAGATGTACATGGTACAAGCTCTATGAGTGCGCGTTACAATGTCCCTAGGCCCCGTTTGATGTCCAAATACAATTTGTGTGGGTGTATGAATTACAGATTCGGCAAGCACCGGTCTGATGTGCATGATGTAATCTCTGTGGGTGCACATTATACTGATCCCGGGTACACTACTTATATGTGCATGATATAATCTCTGTGGTGCACATTATGCTGATCCCTGGTATGCCACTTATATGTGCATGATGTAGTCTCTGTGGTGCACATTATACTGATCCCGGGTACACCAATTATATGTGCATGATATATTCTCTGTGGTGCACATTATGCTGATCCCTGGTATGCCACTTATATGTGCATGATGTAATCTCTGTGGGTGCACATTATACTGATCCCTGGTATGACACTTATATGTGCATGATATAATCTCTGTGGTGCACATTATACTGATCCCGGGTACACCAATTATATGTGCATGATATTATCACTGTGGGTGCACGTTGTATGATCTTGGGTGTGCCTTATTTCTTTGAGACACATTATTTGTATCCAATAAAATCAGCCTGCATGCTGGAATGGGAATTCCAGGTCACGGGTTCGATTCTCCAGTAGCGTGCTGAGACCTCCATGTCAAACCACCAGGTGAAGACCATACCTTCATACACAGCCTGTACGTCTATACCTATATAAGACCAGGTGACGTCATTATCGGAAGTGGACACGTGGAATGACGTCACATACTGGTAGATATATGGGGTGTCACATCGTTTTCCGAGCTTAACACCAATGACTGTAAGACTCTGTAGAAAGTCAAACTTCACCCATGGTGAGGTGTCGGTGGTATGTTTCAGCCACCCACAGTTTTGACCATTATACTCAAATCTAACATTCTCTTTCTCAAAGTTTATAGGATATATGGACGACATGGTGATCTGGCTGTCTAGGGGAGCATAGAGTTTCACCAGATAAACCAGGGTCTTGAACATTCTGAACATTCCATCCAGACACCAGCCAGCTTGTGCATCACACACACTACGCTTGATGATTGCTAATCCTGACTCAGTGATTTCTTCCCAGTTGTCATTCCAACTGATTCCTGTGTTTAGATGACCCTTTTCTGCATTACATGCGCAAATATATTCCACTGGTTTCAATGACAACGGGAGACATGTAATATTGCTAGAGCCATATTTACACATGTTACAGGCGATCCTCATCTGACCAGGAGGAGATGGATTGGCTGAGCTTACTGACATCAGCCTCTGGTAGTCATCTTGGTCGGTCAGAGTGCATGGTTTACGTTCTTTGTTTGTGTCCACGTCACGACATGGTGGATTAGACTGATGAAGAATAAAACCTCTCATAACTTCCTTCTGATGACTCACACTTCCCTCCACCACAAAGATAACACATAGTACTCCCCACAAAAGGGACATGCTGGGTATACTGTAGTTTATGAATAGCTATAAGAAACGTATATGTTTATCGTCTGTGAGAGTATTGTATATTGCAGCTGTGTATGTTGAAGTCGTAATAATGTGCAAGAGCTGAAAGCCTATTGACTGCAGACCCCCCCCCCCCCCCCTCCTAAGAAGCCGTCCATGACAAATCTAAAGTAACATAGACACGTGAATGTCAGCAAAACCACCACACAATACCAATTATTGTTTAATGTTGGACCACCGTCTTTGACGCTTTCCCACTATTAAAACAACATTGGCTAGGGATCTCATGTTTACTGACTGGTCACGTAAATGTCATCAAACCACATACGGCCTGGTTGCATATCGAGGCCGATGCTATATGAATAATTGCAGAAACCTCTACCACAAGAAAATCGGCAATAATGTGACCTATACCTCACCATTTCACCAAAATATACCACTATAATTGTTTAATTTTGTTTTCTTAGCAGGTTAAATCAATGGAATCGAGAATCAAATGAGTGTTTGGTCTGAAATTAAACATATATGTGTAATTGTCACCCACTGAAAGTTGTGGGTGGTAGCAGCGAGGCACAGTTTGACGTTGGTTCATATATAAATCAGACAGCTAAACCATTGTATAAATAGTCAAGGTTCTGATCAGCTGGACCAGGCGGGGTCTAAAGGTCAAATTAGGGGACAGAATCATCAACATCATCACAGAAACCATGATACATTGAGCCTTGGCTGGTTTGATGTTGGAACAGCCGCTGTTCCAACATAAGGACAAAGCTTGGTGGTGGACCAACGTCTGCGACGCTGTTGAACAGCGTCACAGACGTTGGCCCACCATCAAGCCAGCATTGCCTTAATGCATCACGTTTGCTGGGACTCCATCAGATCTAGTGCAGAGCCCGCAATTCGTCGATACAATAATGGTTATGCGGAATAATACACGGGCACAATTAAATAATTAAATCCAAATGAAGGTTATGATTGTCAACTTGACGACTGGAATCAAAGTAATCACGTCTGGGATGCTCGCCCAACAGCAAACCAACATCGGCTGAAAGAAAACTAGCGCTTCAGTTTATGGATCTGGTGCTGAAAGAAGAAGTGTAAAATAAGCAGATAGGGTTTAGATTTAAACGAGGTTCAACTAAGCCCTCTTAAATTTAAATGGGTCATGTCAATATGCACTACATAGTCAGGATGAAATAACGGAACATCCAGCTCAACTCCTTATAGAATGAGCTGTTGAATTATTGCATGTTGGTTATCTAGTAGCAGAATCTAGATGATTTAAAAATGAGGTGTTGCGTTTTTCGCAATAAAGGAAAATCCAAAATGACCCCCGTTTTTTTAACTAAAATATTAATAAAAAAAATGGTATCGTTTTTATGTTGTGTTTATGGTTTTGATTTTACTGAAAATGTTTATTTTTTCAAGGTTTTAACATTGAAAAAATCAAGTAGTTCAAATTTGAAGCTGAAATCAGCTGAGCTTTAAATATTGTATGTTAATTAACACACTATATTGTTCCATGTGTGAAAATGTTATTATTTATCTCTATTCCAATTAAATATAGTCTTATCGGCACCAAGTTGATGGTGCTTGCAGGGAACATCAGCAAAATTTGGGTCCACGCTCTCACAATAAGGATTTTGAGAAATCATCTGCAAGGTACACTAGAAGAGATGGGTATAATTGTGATATAATTGTGGCATAATTGTGCTGTGTTGGTACGGTACAATGAGACTCACACTAAGACCAAGGGTGATGGGCATATGAGCCATCTGAGTGTTACTATACAGCAACATAATGAAGTTGTGTTGGTACAATGAGTTAAATAGAGAGGAATGCATAATAAAATAGGATGCTCTTTTGTGGAACCAGAGACATGAAATGTTTCATGTTAAATATACAAAGAAAAAAACTATATAGAGTCACTCATAGTATATAATTTGCACAAACATCACATCATTGTAGACAGTATAATTAAATACTACAATTGAAATGTAACATGTGATAAATCCAGTCATTAGACAAACGAAATATGGTTTCATTTATTAAATACTAGTTATTCCATCATATAGAAAAACGTGAAAGCTATGTGTAAGAAATTTGTGTTTAAAATTTGCCGGGCACATATTTATTCGGGGCTGCATGCTGCAAATGAGGTTCTTTTTGTATATTTATGTTTTATACTAACATTTTCAACTGTCCAATCATAGTGAAAGGGACTGGCCCAGGCTAAAATCATAAAAAAAATCGGTGATTTTATTTTGGCATCATGATATGACCATATGATGTAAACATGTCCATAAACTAGAACTGCAAAAGTTTTTTTATTTTTTGCGCTGCGCATTCACCAGTTAGATTAGATATAGAGACGAATTATTGACAACCATGTCAAAAATTAGAAATACGGGAATTTCGTCTCTATATCTAGTCTAACTGGTGAATGCGCAGCAGAATAATTTTGAAAACTTTTGCAGTTCTAATCTATGGACATGTTTACATCATATGGTCATATTAAGAAGCCAAAATAAAATCACCGATTTTTTGCTAATTTTAGCCTGGGCCAGTCCCTTGAAGTACAGGCTTTTTTTCAATATGTATAGAAAACAATAATGCAGCTGTTCGTGGATGTATGTAGATATATATTTACTTAAGTTTTTAGTTTTAAAAGGTCTTAAACTTTTAAAAGATTTAAGTCTTGTTATTAATGGTATTGCCTTTTTTATTGTACTACTTTATTTTGCTGATAGGAGAGACCAGAGCACCTATTTATCATTTTGAATAAGCTTCAAATATTTGTGTAGGACATTAGTGTATTATCGATCAATAGGTAACGTTGCACTATCCTTCATGTTGGATGTTACTTGAAAATCAATTAAAAAAATCCAGCAAATGTCCATGGTGCCTCGAGCTCGGGGCACCATGGACACGGGGCAGGGATACAATGGACATGTTTACTGGGCATGCTGGAGGGATTTTCTCTGTCAATCGACACATTTTTATTAGTGAAATGAAAAATAAAGAAGTAACTTTTAATTGTAGATATTTCAGGCAGTATGAATTTTTTTTAAATATATTATCCGAGGGCGGGAGGATGTCCATTGTACTCCGTCCATGGTCAAATAAGCAGACAGCATCATCAGAGAAAACATGGGACGTTGAGCCTTATGGGTGTCAACTTGGTGACTGGAATCAAAGTAGTCTTGTTTTTCTCAGATTATGGTGATCCATCGTCTGCGACGCTGGCCCAGCATCACACAGATATGGGTTAAATGTATTGTGTTTTCCTGGAATGTAACATTCTGAAAGAAAACTGCCGCTTTAGTTTATCAGTTTATGGGCCTGGTGCTGAAAAAAATATGAAATAAGCAGCTAGAGTGTATTTTTAAATGGGATAATTGGCGGCAACTCTAAACTCTAAAGACATATTGCGTCGTGTCAATATATGCAGTACATGGTCAGAATAAAATTGCGGAAAATCCAGCTTAAACCTTAAAGAAACAGCTGTTAAATTATTGCATGTTTGGGTTCCCAGGGTCGATTTAAAAAAAATTGTATAATGTGTATGTTTTGTTTATGGTTTTTAGTTTACTGAGATTATTTATTTATTCACAGTTGTTACATTAAAAATAAAGTATTTCAAGTTTAAATTATGACTATTCTGACTACAATCAGCTGAGCTTTATATATCGTATGCTAAATGACACGATATATTGTTCCAAGTGTGAAGAAAATATTTTTATTTATCTCAATCTCAATTTTGAAAGATTTTAATCTGCACCAACCAAGTTGGTGATGTTTTCAAGAAACATCAGCGACACTTGGGTTTAGTGGTCTAGGCTCTCACAACAGGCATTTAGGATTTAGAGGGAGCTTCAAATATAATGCAAGGTACCCTGGAAGAGATGGGTGATGGATCAATTTTGTATTTGTCCAAACAAATAAATCGAATAGCTATTGAAATAATTACAGCTATAAATAAAATGAAGAGACTCACACTGAAACCACGGGTGACTGGCATATGAGCCACCTGAGTGTTACTATACATCAAAATAATCAAGTTGTGTTGGTACAAAGATTGCATAGAAAGGAATGCATAATAAAATAGCAGACTCTTTTGTAGAAGCAGAGACATGACATGTTTCATGTGAAATATACAAAGCAAAACTATATAGAGTTACTCATAATATATGAAACTTTTGCACAAACAACACATCATTGTACATAGCATAAGTATACTAGAGAAAAAGGTGATATATACAATCTCTGGAGTCGAAATATAATTTTTTTAATGAATACCAGTCGTTCCATCATATATAGATCGGGATTTTCTAAAGACATAGTATAGTTGTCGGAACAATCAAATCAATGTCATGTGATACATACAGTGCAGACAACGTGTATGGCAATTGCACACCACACACACCGCTCCCAGGCTTTGTCGCACCACACGGATCACACACACCGGCCCTGAGGGGGGTGCCGAAGGGTGGGGTTCGCTATCGCACTTCAAGCGACTTCAAGCGTAGATACCTCGTTGAAACCAATATCGCTACTATGTCCCGAAGGCCTTGCTTTTATATGAGTTGGCAGGAATATATTTATTCATTTAAAGTTAGCAGTAAATATGAATATTCAATTAGCGCAAAACTAAAGTCAATAAAAATAGCCCTCTCTCTCTAATTGCTAAATGGTGTGATATTAGACAATATTCAATTCAAAAATAACACTGTAGGCCTATATGTTAAATTTTAGTGGATATTTTTTTATCCAACTGAGTGCAAATGATCAATATCAAATAGACATATATTTATTTTATTTTATGTAATATTTGCCATATATACAATTATAATGCATGAATGCATACGATACCAATGCCGCCTTTAAATACGTTTCGTAGTGCCATTGTGTTTATATTGGAATTAATTGCCACCTACCGACCCGGTGGACATGAACCCGCTAGTCATTGTTTCTTGATTTTGGCCCATATTGCACCGCGTTGATACATAGTTAATCCAAGACTGGCTAAACGTCTTGTCATGACGGGAATGCTTGAGTAATCGACCATTTGTATGCTAAACGTTTGATTACGGCTCTTTTCAAATGCACCAACATAGAATTATATCCCGATCATTTTAAGCATTTTTGTGTTACAAATTAACAGATTACCCTTTAACCGCCGGTGCCGCATATATTCGGGTTTTCATTTTTTATTAGCACCACATTTTATATATGTTAAGATAAAATGTGACATCAACCAGGAAGATTTGTAAAGAGTTGACCTCCATTTTATCAAATCTGAATAATTTTCACTCACTTGAAGTTGGGGATCGCGTCAGCGAGACACAATTTCAAGTGAGTGAAAATTAAAATTGAATAATTTGGCGGTTAAAGGGTTAAACAGCATCGGCAATTAGCGGATCGCGGGAAGTCTGATTTATGGAAAAATGTCGAGCTAGCTCAGCCGTGATCAGGTAAAACACATTATTTGACATTTGAGCGAAAATAATTTAGAAACACACAGATGTGTATTACACTAAGATGTTAAAATTTGGGGTTTTACTTTGTTATCATTGTTGAGATATCAACCAATAAAAAAATCATTTTTTTTAGAATTTGCAGAAATTGATCAGGTAAAACACATTATTTTTATGTAAAAGACATTATTTGGAAATAATGTGTAAAGCTCATTATTTTGAAAAGACAAAAAATAAACAGAAAATAAATTCCAAGACAAATATATATAGTGCGATAAATTAACCCGTTACCCTTTAACCGCCAAATTATTTAATCTGAATTTTCATCCACTTGAAATTGTGTCTCGCTGACGCGATCCACAGCTTCAAGTGAGTGAAAATTATTCAGATTTGACAAAATGGAGGTCAACTGTTTTCAAATATTGCTGATTGATGTCACATTTTATCTTTAACATGTTTAAAAGGTCGTACTTAATGTGCTAATAAAAAATGAAAACCAGAATATATGCGGCATCGGCGGTGAAAGGGCTAAATCGCGAAATTAAATTATAAACAAATTCACCCATTCGAAGTAGTGTATCGCTACCGCGACCCACAACTTCAAATATTTGTTTGATTTCAGACCAAACATTTAGAAATCTTGATTTTCAAACACATTTTTTATTTCCAATAATTAAAAGGTAATAATGTTAATAAGCTAATAAAATAGATTTGAAGCGATTATATAGTGTAGCCTAAGTGTTATGCTACTTGTATTCAGCTGACACTCTTGGGGGCATGAGAACAGAATGGGACAGATTAAAGGGAAACCTAATTGATTAAAGTGAAAGGTTCTCAAGACTTGAGACTGTTTCTCGATCTAAATATTATGTCTTCTGCATTCCCTTTTATAACCAGTTGGTAACCATGGTAATATAGTTTATCTGATATATATTATGATTTTCCCTTCCGAAAAGTGTGTTGAAAATATTTATTCACAACCCTTAAATTTGCCACGGGAAGCCTTAAATTGCAGCAGAAAGCATCTAGATTTCAAAAAAATTCCGGGGGGGGGGGCATGCCTATGGATCTCCCTAGCAGGGGGCCCATCGTTCAAAAAGGTCCACATTTTACCAAAAACGACCCACCCCTTCTGAAACCCTGGCTACGGGCCTGGAGCAGAATACAGCCAGAAGAAATATACACCTTGTAGTCTACTTAAAGATTTACTGTAGCAAATAGCAATGCTGGCCCTATTCTGGTTGAATGTTGGGCCGCTGTCGAATACGTGGTACAGCATATTAATTATAAACTTATATATACATGGACAACAAGACTTATAATAGTTTGCATATAGGTAGCATTATTATACAAGTTCTCAGCTTTGTAACAGGTCAATAAGATATGCAAACGGTGTTCATTTGAGTGCGATATGGGAAAATACAGCACTCGTTCAATGAAGGTGTGAGCCTTTAGGCGAACACCTTATTCATTGAACATGTGGTGTATTTTCACATATCGCACGAAAAATGAACACAGTTTGTATTTTTTCACACGATCAAGTCGCACATGACATATCCAACCATACATTGTGCTCAATCTACACTGCCTACAGCTAGAGTGCGATATGGGCTGATATCTATATACGTCTCATAGTGAAAACCAATGCACAGAGTGTGAGAATATATTATAATTAATATTATTAGATGGGTCCCGTTTTATTGTTATTTATAATAATGGATTGATCAGATGAAAATTATATTTCAATTATATTCAGCAGTTGTGGAATATTTTTAGCGGTATCTACACCATCGACGACCCCCCCCCCCCCCTCCTACAAACCGGGTCAAGCCTGACATGCTTTCTTATCTGCGCCTCGGCAATTAGTCTTTGATTCAACCCTGTTCAATGGTAGCGTGCTCCTGTTTGGTGATAAGCCCCATGATAAGTAGTTACACCAGGAACACACACGATGCGCACACTTTGTCACACCACTCGCATCACCTGCACAAGTGTCGTGTCAGCGTTGCCATACACGTTAGCAGTATTGTATGTCACTATTAGATATATCACATTTCTTTTTGTTATCAATATGTTAATTGGAAATAATAATGCTGGTGTTCGTGGATGGTGTATAATATACAGTTACTTTAGTTTTTTGTTTTTAAATGTCTTTTTTAATCATGTTAATAATGGTATTGCCTTATATAATTGCCTTATATAATTGTATTTTTCTGATGCCCCATGGAAGTATTACAAATTTATATACAATATGATTTAAAAGTTATACAATGTCAAAAGCACATTATATTACAGAGTGTATTTTAATATTTTATTATTATTTTTTATGGTATTTTGTCGGTTGGTTTGAAATGAAATTGTTAACATGTTCATCTAGTTTGAAAAAAAATGTGGAAAAACTTTTTTTGTTTTATATAATGTTTTGTCGGAGATTGGTGTGAAGTGCTTCGTAATATTTTCTATATTATACTTCCATACTCAATTCATTTTATTATCACATTGATGAAGCATGCTCAATTTTAAAGTTTATATACGTTGAATTCTTTCAACCAGGTATTTCTCTTTGGCCTCGTGTATAAAATAATTTCATTTAAAGTGAAGCTGCTGATCCGATAATTTATTAAAGATAATTCCTGATTCACTATTCTGTATTGTGTCTGATATTTTACAAAAACTATTATCAATCAATATGCCTTGATATTTATTACGTCGTGATGGTAATGAAATTCTGGTTTAAAAGCTGTGAGATGTAACTGCATTAAAACACGTTTTTAAAGTAATGTTAAGTAAATTTATATTATAACGTATGCTAGAAATATTAGTACTCATGATAGTAAAGCGAGTTTTATTACTTTGGAAGTAAGATTTTAAATGGTGGTCTTCAACATATGATAAATGATGATAAAATGTATTATCTTCATCTTACTCAACTAGATTACTTAGTTAACTAGATGCAGCATTTTTGAAAAATGTGCCTCCGATATTGTTTAATATCTATTCGTCACCATGGTTACCGATCATGTAAAATATAGAGAGTTTTCGAAATTTTTAATGAGTCATTAAATGAGCATGCATGCATGTAAGTGGATGAAGGCCATATGCATATGATTGTAATAGAAAGTGAGAAAAATGTGAAATGCGAAAAAATGTGCAAATCAAGAAAATAACAAAGAATTGTGCAGTCGCATCACCATTGACAGTGTAGGTAAGACATGCTATATGAGGTGAGCGAGTGACGTGTGGCTTACTGAGTAGGCCAGCAAGTCAATCACCCGTGAGCTGGGGAATGCACAATGAGTGACATCATCATTTTAAAAGTAAATCTTCACTCTACCCTTTGGTTTACAAGTTTGTTGTGGAGACGAAAGACGAATAAACCTTCAAAAGTACTTATTAGAAAATTATTCAACATTTATTTGTCATTCACGGTACATATTATTACATTTAAGATAATCAACTAAACACAAAATTATTGCAGGCTCACAGTCAGTATGTATATTCCAGCTTAGAGACCATCATCATAAAATTGAAATTTTATATTAAAAGATAATGTTTTAACGTGGTGTACTAACGACTGGTACCTACATGCCCCCGACCAGGTAATACATTATATGCATAAAAGCCATTGGGAATATAACAAATAAACTAACTCTTTTGCTAGAAAATAGTTATATTACATGTTAATTGAAGTTGTTGTTTGGTGATTGGAGCATCTAGTGAGTTAAAACACAAATTATGCATCACATGTCATATTATGATTATAATTAATTGATTAAAAATAGTATAATCCACCATAATGAAGAGATTCTGAGCTTTTGTTGTGTGGGTGTACTTTATAATAATCCTAGCTAGGTACACCCCCTATGTGTACATGGTATATTCTCTGTGTGTGCACGTTAAAATGAGCATGGGTACATGGTATTTATATAATATTTGTTGGTGCACATTATAATGACTCTGGGTACACCTCTTAGATGGACATGGTATAATATATGGTGGTGCACGTACATGTATGATGATCCTGTTTACGTTCCTTAGATATACATAGTATAATATATGTGTGTTACAATGATTATGGTGTCTGTTTGTCCGTCTGGTACATCCGTTAGGTGCAAGCCTACATAGTATAAGGCCTAAAAAAAATATTGTTTGTTTCCAATTTCCGACCGACCCTATTAAAACATGTGCGACCCAAATTTATTTTATGGATTTCAAAAAAAAATTTTTTTTTTTTTTTTTTTAAATTCATAAGTTGAGGAATGAGTTACTGGCTGTAGTCAAAGTAACTGAAAAAACGTTACGAAAAGGTTGATTTGGTTAAAGTGACAACAAATCAAATAAAAAATAAAATAAATTTCCTACCTACCCACTGGTTAAAATGACAACAAATCGGAAACAAACATATATATTTTTTTGGCCTAAACTATGTGAGTGTAGTAACGTGGCAGTAGAACAACTTCTATACTTTGGAATAACATCTTTATGACATGACAAACCCGTTACATTAAGAACAACATGCTCTCTTGGTGAAGGCAGAAACGTTTGACAGCGGTCAGGTGACCTGCTTGACTTAAGGTCAATCTAAATATCAGAAATTAACGAAAACAGAAATATCACAGTGAGTGCACGTCATATTGATCCCAGGTACGCCTTTTAGATATACATGGTATATTCTCTGTGAGAGTACATCTTATTGCTCCTGCATAGTCACGTAATATGCCCCTTAGCTATATTATCAGTATCCAAAGAAATCAACTCGCATACTGGGACGGATGTTGAAGGTGACTGGTTCGATCTTCCAGTAGCGTGCTGAGACCTCCATGTCAAACCACCAGGTGAAGACCATACCTTCATACACAGCCCGTACGTCAGTACCCATATAAGACCAGGTGACGTCATCTTCAGAAGTCGACACGTGGAATGACGTCACATACTGGTTGGTATAGGGATTTTCACATCGTTTTCCGATCTTAACACCGATGGCTGTAAGACTCTGTAGGAAATCAAACTTTACTCATGGGGATGTATCGCTGTCATGTTTAAACCACGCACACATTTGACCTTTATAATCAAATCTAATATTCTCCTTTCTAAAGGATGCACTAAATATAGAAGATACATTGATCTGGCTGTCCAGAGGAGCATAGAGTTTCAACAGATACACCAGGTTCGTCCTGAACAATGCATCCAGACACCAGCCAGCTTGTGCATCACACATACTGCGCTTAATGGCGAATCCTGACTCAGTGATTTCTTTCCAGTTGTCATTCCATCCGATTCCAGTGTGATCACCCTTTTCTGCATTACAGCCACAGAAATAGCTCATAGGCGTCAATGACAAAGGCAGACATGTCATGTTGGTAGTCCCATCTTTACAGCTGACATTGAGGTGCAGGATAACGTGTGTTTGCTGACATCAGCCTCTGGTAGTCATCTTGATCGGTCAGAGTGCATGGTTTAAGTTCTTTGTTTGTGTCCACGTCACGACATGGCGGATTAGACTGATGAAGAATAAAACTTCCCATAGCTTCCTTCTGATGACCCGCACTTCTCTTCACCACAAATATAACACACATTACTCTCCACAAAGGCGACATTCTGGATACACTGTTATGTAGTTTATGATTAAATATATTACACTTCAACGTCTATAACCGTGATATTTTCAGGCTTCGGTAGGATGGAAATGAAAAAAACAATAACGTGCAGCTGTTTATGGAGTCAGAAACCTCTCCCTTCACCACCGACCCCCTCCCCTCCAGACCCACCACTGACAAAGTGACATGGATACGTAAATGTCACCAAAACCACACAATACCAATCCTGGTTTAATGTTGGTCCACCGTCATTGACGCAGATCCAGCATTAAACCAGCATTGGATCGAAGTCTCACGTTTATCAGGATGGACACGTAAATGTCATCAAAACCACATAATAGCTGCTTAATAGCTGTTTCCAAGTCGATAATACATTAATGATTTGCGGTAACGTACCCAGACAACTAAAGAAAATGTCATTTTATTTGACCCCAATCCCTCTAAGACACTCACCGTATCATTTCATAACGACCTCACCCAAGTATTCGATTGCCATATTCTAAATTTCAATGTTTACTTGTCTATGGTGAATAAAATAAAAGAAAAAGCAATAATATCTATTGATATTTGCTGGATCATTTGACTAATGCATGGGGTCATAGTATAAAACAGATTGGTCTCGAGACGGCTTTAATTCAACTCATTGAAACATTAGCTTAAACTTTCTCGTTTACAACATGATACCTGTCTCTATGCCTACAAAACAATGTCGATGTAATGTTGGTCCACCGTCTTCGACGCTGGCTCAACATTAAACAAGCATTGGCTCAACTGTTTGGCGGGATGGACACTTAAATGTCATCAAAACCACACAATACTAGCTGCATTCAAGTCGATAAAATACGTGAATAATTTGCGGAAACGTACCCAGACAACTGAAGAAAATGACGTTGATTTGACCCCAAAAGTACATCACCGGACTCTTAAGTCGCAGACGATGGACTAAAATATTAACCCTTACAGCGCGGGGACCGACTTTAGTCGTCAGAATCTGACGTCTGTAGACGTCAGATTCTGACGACTAAAGTCGATCCCCGCACTGTAAGAGTAAAAATATTTATAATGACCGTAGACCCATAACATAGGTATTCAAATGAAGCAGAAAGAGCTGACGAAGGCATTTATGATGATTTCAAATTGAAAAAAACCCTTTAGTTGCGATGTTTTTTGCAAGTTAATTCAGCGCTTTAAGGGTTAAAAGTAATATCAGGTTATGGTTTTCTCGAATCAAACGCTAGAATCAATTTAGTCTGTTGTTTTTACAATATATTTATTTGAAATTAAGTAAACATTGACCATTAGCTTGGTATTTTATTACACTTGGATTTTCATTAACCCTTTAACCGCCGGTGCCGAATATAATGGGTTTTTCACTCAATTATTACCAGATTCAGTACCGCCTTTTAAGCATGTGAAAGCCATAATGTGACATCAATCAGCACGATTTGAAAAGAGTTGACCTCCATTTGTCAAATCTGAATAATTTTCACTCACTTGAAGTTGTGGATCGCGTCAGCGAGACACAACTTCAATTGGGTGAGAATTCCACTTGAATAATTTGGCGGTTAAGGAGTTAACCCTTTAACCGCCGGTGCCGTCCATATTCGTTTTTTTATATTGTTTATTAACACATTATATATCAGCTTTTAAACCTGTTAAAGATAAAAAGTGACATTATTCAGACCCCATTTTGTCAAATCTGAATAATTTTCACTCACTTGAAGTGAGTGAAAATTCCAATTAAATAATTTGGCGTTTAAAGGGTTAAATCATGTAATGAGAGGGGCAAGGCACTTCACCCTCAAATGCTTCACTTGACTCAGGTGAAAATGAGTACCTGGTAGGACAGTGATGATAATGTGTACGATGAGTTCAATGCGCCGAAACGGCTGCAGGACTGTATGCTCTCCGTGGAGTTGAAATGGCACACGGATGAACAGGTTCAGTGAACAGGGGGTAAGATGTAAAGTCGGATGATAGGTCTTCAGACTTGATATCAGACTATAAACCTGCACCTTTACCTTTTTACCTTTGTAATTTTTATTCACCCCAGGCGGAAATTACTATTATATATACATGATTACATGTACACAGATTTCTATGGCAAATAAATCAGCTATGTTTTTTTTATGTCAATAAAAGGTTTGTCTATTTGTCTGATATAAATTCATATCCCAAATGAATCAAAATACCTGGATGTTGAGCGGGTAAAGAACTGAGAACTCAAAACAGTTTATTCGACCTCTTGTAAAAGATAAAATAAGGGTTATATAATAAAAAAAATTGTATATATGATGAAAGCACAATATATATTATTTTACTAAGTGTATGTTATATAAAATATAAATACGTAGGCCTACTACAGCTGACATAATCTAAATTACATAATAACAAATATTTTTATGAGTATAATATACGGTAGTCATTTGAGTCAAATGCATACATATACACACATATGTCCGCATATATATATATATATATGTATATACAGACACACGCATACACACACATATACACTTGACTCGTTTAATAGATATGACAACTTAAAATAATAATAATCACATACATACCTGTGCTTGGCCAGGATACCCACACTAAGGCATTACTGTCGCTGTCGTATGAGCCACCTTCAACATTTTGTGATAATTTAGTTTTGATGGATATTCAGATATATGCAGAATAACAGTCAATAATAATTATTAAAATAACGTTTGTAAATATGAGCAGTCAATGAGAAGAAGAATGTTTCTTATGAAGGATCTGGGAGGTTTAACATATATCACCAGCTTTATTTTGTAAATACGATATATTTTCAGAAGGTCGGTTATTAAGATGTCGCCGCTACAGAATTGCCATCAGGGATGATTATGGATGTCACCCAATGTCAAGTAGTGCTGTATATATATAGTTAAGAGCTCACATTATATGCATTAAAGGTGATCTATCACCCCTTATATGATATGAATAATCATGTCCTTATATGGGGTGATTGGCTATCATGATAAGGAAACACGTGTGCCCCATCTTGTGGCAACTTTGATTTATTTGCCATAAATTTATTCATACTATATAAGGGGTGATAGATCACCTTTAACATGACAAATAACGTAGGTGTTTAGATCAGGCTGAGTAAATTATTCCTCTAGAATGCTGCTATTTATTCACCTTTGGTGTGAAATCCCATCGCAAAATGAATTAACCCTTTCAGCGCAGGGATCGACTTCAGACGTCAGAATCTGACGTCTAGAGACGTCAGATTCGGACGTCTAAAGTCAATCGTCTAGAGTCAATCCCCGCAAAGAGTGCGGGGATCGACGTCATAATCTGACATCTATGGACGTACGATTCTGACGTCTAATGTCGGTCCTTGAACTGAAATGGTTAATGTCGGTTGACCTTCTGGTCGACAAACCGTAAGCGACCGACCGACCGACCGACCCACCCACCCCCCCACCCACCTAACTGACTGATCAACTAGGTCATTCACACACTTTCACGTCCACTCTCTCGCCCTAATTGCTGTTTTTTTTTGCAATGCCTCTGTTTAAAGCTGAGAGAGTAAAAAATTCCGATTGGTTCAAATTGCTCCTGAATTTGACCCTGTGACCAGAATTGAATAAGTGTGATCTAGTTATTTATCAAAGGCCAACATACTGCACCTAGAATGAAGATGTGATCTTATAAGGTTGGCGCCCATCGTCCTCTGATGAAGTCTTTCTGACGAAGCAGACTAAATCTACATCACTCGACCTGATCCCAGGTCCACTAAATCATTACCGGTCATGAATATTTTGAATGCAATATGAGATATTAGTACGTTGGAAGGCGATGTCGTTGAAAAAGATCATGTAGAATCGATTAAAATTTTGCAGAAACATTGTTTTGGTGTAGACCTAATGTGCTGATCATCCATGGCTGAATTAGTCCAGAAACATTTTGTAATAATCATGGCGGGGAGCAGGAAGGATAGATTATCATCACCAGCTTTGTTTCATGATTCTTTTGTTTTTATCTTTGTAGTCGCATAACCTGGATGTACATGTATCTACCCGCACAAAGAGTCATCCTTCAAGAGTGTGACATAATAGGACTTAAGGCTGTCGCGATATTGCCATAATGTGCAGAAAAAATCAACGATCACATCACAGTGACCGATGGATCGACGGACTGACGGACGGACGGACGGACTGACATAAAGCCCGAACTTTGATGTGTTGATGAGGAGCCGTGCCCAGCGATGCAATATGCGTTTTCACGCAAGATCTACTATTTTTATTTTTTTGCGGGATTTTCAACCCGCTTTTATTTGCATACAAAAAAATTACTATACAATACTATTTTTGTACTGATGTAAAAACAGTAATACTGTTGATGTACGGACATAACTCCGAAGCGTAAACTGCTCACCATGACTACATTGGATCACTGAAAGGCTCCTAGTTCGTAATCCTTAAAGCGCAGATTTTTTTTTTATAAAAACCTTGGAGGCCGAAGGGGTTTTGTTCAATTTGAAATCATCACAAATGTCTTAGTTGGCTTTTTCCGCTTCACACGACTAATACATATGTTATGGGTCTGAGGCCATTACAAATATTTGAATTCTTAGAATGTGGATCGACTTTAGACGTCATATTCTCACGTCTAAAAAATCGATCCCTGTGCTGTAAGGGTTAATACGCCAACAATAACATTGGCTTTTCTATTACATTTGAAGAGCACATGGGTTTAAAAAGTGTAATATTAGGTGGACAGATATTTGGGATATAATTTGCTGAAAATTAATTAAAACTAAACATGTCTGATATGAAAAAAATTATATTGTATTTTGTGTGACCTAATGGCATGGTCTAAGCACGATATACGTCTCATAGTGGGGGTGCGCGAAGGTATGTTTTATGTGGACAAATAGTTTTTTGTGGAGTTGGGTTATTCCGTTAGAAAAGTAAAGAACATAAACCATAGTAAGGACCACATAGAGAATAGAAATGTTAAGCTTGAGCTACTCCTTGAAAGATACAGTTTCGAAAGTAAAAAAGAAATTGTTGAAATAGAAAAACGAGTAAAAGAAAAAGCAACTCATGACATATTTGCGTATCTATATATATTTATTCTTGCTGTATTTATCTGTCACAGGTATATAATATGTCATATGTATCTATACATATGTATCTTATATATATGTGTCTATACATT
The DNA here is from genome assembly GCA_964017125.1 of Flabesymbios commensalis. Taxonomy (NCBI): domain Eukaryota; kingdom Metazoa; phylum Annelida; class Polychaeta; order Terebellida; family Flabelligeridae; genus Flabesymbios; species Flabesymbios commensalis. The sequence continues at coordinate 6,730,474 of OZ024910.1, read as the reverse complement.
ATTTATATATATATCTTAGCAAACATGATACATTAAGCCGATGTTGGTTTAATGTTGGCCCAGCGTCGTAGATGGTGGGAAAACATTAAATTAGCATTGGTTAAGCATATTGTGTTTCCTTGGATATATATATAGCAATATATAATATATAATAACATTTATATATATATATATATAAATTTAAGTCAACAATCTTAATATATAATATAATATAATATTACCTTTGAACAAATATGGTCAACGGGAAACAAGTTCAAACTTGGGATTTTTGACAATCAGCTACAACAAAAATGTGTTATTATTGGAAATCGGCTAGTTTTTAAAAAAAAAGCCAGGGACCAATTATTACGTTTAGGTAAAATGTTTAAATAGTATATTCACTTTAAGATCCACTAAAAATGGGCAGATAGAAAGTTTTACTTAACAAAACTTAGTTTAATGGCTGAGACTATTTGAATCTAATATGTGGTTAATACGCATGTAGAATTTCGGTCATTTGTGTTTAAATTTTAGTTGGAGATAATACACATTCCAAACACAATCATTTATGATCGCTTGTGTACAACCCGTAGTGTGCCATAATACACCCATAGAAATACCATCCTATTTAATAATTCCATTTATGAGCACGGGTGCATACCACTAACTCATATTGAGACTCATTTTGTCTTAACTTGTTCCTAATTCCATTAGGAAAATTAAGATTTGTCTAATCTTCATTAATGGAAATCTAATAATAAAATAAATAATAAAAATCGTGATTTCTACTGTGACTTTTTGAAGACGTCATATCATATTTTTAATAATACATGTCATTTCTACATTTTGCGTTATAACATCATATTAAGTATGTCCCACCCCCCCCCCCCGCCCCTTTGTCTCCGACGTCATAATATCATACTAAATATGTCGTTCTCCTTGATTCTGACGTCATAATATCATATTAAGTCTGTCGTTCCCATTGTCTCTGACGTCATAATATCATATTAAGTCTGTCGTTCCCATTGTCTCTGAGGTCATAATATCATATTAATTCTGTCGTTCCCATTGTCTCTGACGTCATAATATCATATTAAGTCTGGCGTTCCCCTTGTCTCTGACGTCATAATATCATATTGAGTCTGTCGTTCCCCTTGTCTCTGACGTCATATTATGCAACAACAATCTGTAGGACTCTTTACAACTCCAAAACAAAGTTCATCACAACACATATGAAATCATTTTTCTTGAAAGTCACAATATAACTGGGCGTAAATATCCAGTTGTGGGTATTCGGACTTTGTAACGTTACAATATAAATCATACAATGCGAACCATGTTCCTACAGTCCATGCTTTGCCTGATAACAAACAACGTTAAGATTCAAACAAACATTAGGGTTACACAAACGTTGACGTTCATCTTTCAGCTCATCATGACGGGATCAACTCTTCACCTTTATCCTTGAAGACAACGTAACTTACACACCTGTCAAGTCGTAAGTATAAATTTAACAATAAATAATCTAACAATAATATAAAATACTGTGTAACAATGGAAAAACAATTTTATAAATGGGACTTTTGCTTTGTAGTAGCGAGTCAATAGTGTATGGCCTACATAGTGCTCACGAGCGATAGAGGTTGTGTTTGAAAGATTGGAAAAAATACGAATTAGAATATCAGTCAAATTATAAACATCAATCAATTCCACACCGTTTCCTGGTACAAATTGGCTTGAATGTATCGTATCGGCCATAATGTACATGTAGTTGTTATAGCAGTACATACATTTTTAAATACTCATCAACAACTTGGTCGCCTGAGCCCATATTCTCGTACAAGTTACGATATATCGTAGGCTTCTGATTGGTCGAGATGGCCATCTCGACCAATCAGAAGCCTACGATATATCGTAACTTGTACGAGAATACGGCCACTGACATCGGACACCTTGTTGTATGGAAAATGTGCATTCAACTATGTTGTTCAATCCACTGGCGTGGTAGCAGAACACGTCACTTAGTTATTCAATATGCATTACCACTAGCAGTACACACTACTAAATAATGTTGTATCGCAATATTGCACAATATTTTTATCTTGTTCCTGGTTCCAGTAAATCTTCTGGGGTAGATTCAGGATCGCCCATATTCTTTATAAATCCAGACTTCATATCGGTTCCCTATGAGTAACTCCTACTCAGCTGATGTGATCAGCCTAGACTTTGCTTAGCTATTCATGTGCACTTACGGTAGCAATGTACACATCTAGGCATTCAATCTTGCCGCACCACAACATTGCACAGTCGTAAGATCCTTGGCCCAATGTAATAGCTGGGGTAGATTCAAAATATATATAATTTCAAACCTTATATCGGCTCCCCGCGGAAACTACTCCTTCATTGATGTGATCAGCCTAGTTGCCCTCAGGCTATTTTTCCTCGATGCAGCACACGTTATCATAGTATAGTACATATCCAATGTGATAATCCATGCAAACAAGAGGTGTTCAGCCAGTGTCAGAGACAGTTCACAGTGTATATGTAGCTGATGGTGCACCTCAGAGTACAGGCTTCATACACTGATATATTTGGCAGTTGGAAACCCTGGTCTGAGCTGATGGGTATCAACCAACAACACTTCAGGAAATGATTTCAACCCTCAGACACTGTCAGAATTCACTAGCAAGTGTAGACAAAGCGCCAAACAGCATACAGTGCATGCATTCAGCATAGCCTACACTGCCTGTATGGATTAAAAACATATTAAACACATATTAGGTCAGCAATTGAGAATAATATCTTCTTTGCTCGGAAGATAAAATATCAAGAGGCCAGGGTGAAACATAATATTTAACCTACACTTCTTCAGCTGTGTCATCTTCCCAGCACTGCTCATGTTGGGCCTTTACTTGGATAAGTGGTGATGGGCCAACACCAGGTCAATAACTATGGTGGTTGTTTTCACCATTGCCGTGGTCTTGTTAGATCTGTACTGTGGGTGGTGCATGCCCAGCAAACACGAGGCACTTACCTATGCTGTTTTAATTCTGGCCCATCGTTTTTCACGCTGACCCAGCATTAAAACAGCATTGGGGCAATGCCTCTTATTCTGCCACATGACAGGTGTGGTTGAGACTTTGCCAATATCCAGAAACAGTACCAACCAGCACAGTGATTGTGATTGAGCGAGATGAGAGCACTGTAGCTCAAACAAGGCTCGATATGACTGACTGGGTAAAGAAAACAATCAGTTTCCTATCAGCAGCACAGCTTACTGAGATTCTGGCAGGACGCTTGTCCGGAGACAATTAGGTTTTATCGTCATCACTATTATCCTCGGCTTTGTGGTTATGGTCTAGTAGACACGGTACCCGACCGTTGATGTCAAACTCGTCCATTTTGATTTCATCTGGCTTGGGCTTCTTCTTGACAGATAGATTTTGTGACCCCGTTAGCGGCGTATTGACCTGCAAAAAAATGACAAAATATTGGGATTGTGTAAAGATAACATAAAGAAACATAATATAATATAACTGTGCCAAAATAATTCCTTACATACTACACTTCCCAACTCCCATCATTTTGCTCACCTGTAAAACTTTTAAATGGGGAAGTCTACAGAAAAATTAAATCAGAAATGCCCATATTTTTTATTTTAAAATATATTATAAAGTTATGCAGAAAATGCCGGTAATTCTGTAATATAATAAATACAAAACAGATGCTGTAGTTCACCAGTCACAAGTAGCAATTAAAAAAAAACATATTAATGATTTCGGTGTAGTAACACGATTAAAACATCGGATTATTTCTATAATTCTAAAGGTTAAAGGTTTAAAATACGACGACAGTTTAAATTTCAAGTTAAATTTTCCCCACTTTAAATCATGTATAATAATATTATTGCGCCTTCTTAAATTCAAATAAATTAGACATGTCTAGATAGAACATTGTATGTTAATGCTTCAAAACACTACTATTCGGCTACTTAAAATAACGTGATGATGATTTGTATATATGATCTGCTGAAATGTGATTTACATTATGCAGTGATTATAAAGGTCACTCTTGATATATAAATAAGTTTCACTGTGAAAAAAAGTGAATTGGCTATAACAGATTTATTGGTTACGACGAGCACAAACACAGGCATGCACAAAACACTACTTGATTAAGAGTCTGTTTGACAAAATGCAAAACAGTTTCAGTAAAAGGGTAAGTTACCATGCCACATAATTAAATATTAATCCTTTGCCTACTAATCACCACAATAGTCGTTTTAATTCGTTTTTGTAGACCGATTAAAAAACTGTTATTGGGAAATAAATTACTGTTTAAACATCAAGATTTGAAAATATTTGGTGTCAAAATAAACAAATATGTGTAATTTCCAGCCACTTCAAATTGTGGGTCGCAGTAGCGAGACACAACTTCCAGTGGACAAAAAGTAAGGTCATTTTATTTAGCAGGATAAGGGTGAATAGTACTCATAAATTAAATGAGAGGTGAGATTACAAATATATAAGTGTATATCTACGTGTGTACCTCCGAGGATACCCAAAAATACGATACCTTAACCCACTGTTTGTTTTAACCGCTAAATTAAATAACTTACATACATTTTGTTAACCCTCGTCCTGCTAAGTTAATGTATTTTCATTTTCACCCACTTGAAGTTGAGTCTCGCTAACGCGACCCACAACTTCAAGTGGGTGAAAATTACTCATATTTGTTTAAATTCAGACTGAATATTTTTCAAATCTTGATGTTTAAACACACATTTCGTTCGCAATAACTGCAATTTAAATGGTTAATAAAACTAATTAAAAACGACTATGGTCGTGTTTATCGGCGTATGGATTATTGCAGGGCCAGCATCGCAGATGTTGGACGGACATCAATCAAGCCGTGAGTTAGAGATCCGTGATTGCTTGGATGTTTCTAATTTTTTTGTATTATACTCTGGTGTGATTATTACTAATTGATGCAAATCAAGAAGTAAATTCATCAGTGAATAAACGGTAGAGCAGCTAACACATCAAGCTTTGTTCGTGCTGGAAAGGCCCATCCAATTTGTTTTTTAACCCTTCAACCACCGCTACCGAGTATATTCGTTTTTTTCATTTTTTCATTAGCACTTTGAATATCACCTTTCATACATGTTAAAGATAAAACGTGACCTCAATGAGCAAACTTTGAAAATAGTTAACCTCCATTTTTGTCAAATCTTAATAATTTTCACTCACTTGTTGTGGATCGCGTCAGCGAGACACAACTTCAAGTGAGTAAAAATCCATAAAATAATTTGGTGATTAAAGGGTTAGAAGTAGGATGCTAAAGCTATATTAATGTTTGTTCCGATGGCATACATGGCAAGGTTGGGTGAAAACTACACCTACTACGCATAATCTGAATTTACAAATACACCTCCGATGCCATTTTTGAAACTTCTGTAGGACTTTCTACAAATATATGGTGCAAGTGCAAAACACATTGCTACAGTTGAAATAATCATATCATTAGCTTTGCTTTTTGTTTTAATTTACACATTACACATGTTTACAGAATTGATAGCCATGCAATAACCAGGGACTGGTATACGAGGCTGAAGTTTGTGGTCCGTCTCAGCAAACACGACAAATTGAACCAATGTCGGTTTAATGTTGGGCAACCGTCTTCAACGCTGGCCCAACTTTAAACCAAAATTGTTTCAAAGTGTCGCGTTTGCTGGGGTAAGACTTCATAGAAATAATGATATAATACATGAAACTGAAAAAAAGCTATAATAAAGATATGAATAACCTCATTATTATAGCCTATGTGTAATTAATTAGGAATATTATGCCAATATTAAATGATTATTTCAGCTTGTGAACATTAAATCGACACAATGAGGCTTAAATCTGTGAAATCTGTATTTGTATTTTGGCTTCTTGATATGACCATAATATGTCAACATGTCCATGCGTAATTTTTTTAAATTTTGTGTTGCGCATTTGCCAGTTTAACGAGAAATAAAGACAACAGTTTAATTTTGGACATGCAGTCCAAAATACGGGAATAACTGATAAATGGGGCTTTCGGCAAACTTCAGACGTTGCCACTGCAGCCTAAAAAAATAAAAGACTTCTTCACTTCTGGTCTATGGACATGTTCATATCTTATGGCCATATTAAGAAACCAAAATAAAAATATCGATTTTTAATGATTTTAGCCTGATTGTGTCGCTTGGAGGTTTTTTTTACTTTAGACCTGTTGTTTTTTATACCTGCACTGTTGACATCTCACTCTGCCACATCCCTGTAGACATGGTACGGCTATTGCGGTATCTGCTGGATGACATACCACGCCTGCCTTGACGATGACGAGACCATTTTTTTCTCAGAATTTGCTGAACCTAAACAAGGTCAAGTTCAAGGTGACGAGCCTAAACAAGGTCAAGTTCAAAGTGACGAACCTAATCAAGGTTAAGTTCAAAGTGACGAGCCTAAACAAGGTTAGGTTCAAGGTGACGAACTTAAACAAGGTCAAGTTCAAGGTGACGAAACTTAACAAGGTTAAATTCAAGGTGACGTAACACTCTTGGGTGGGATGGGCATGTACGCATGCGCTGCTGCCACGGCGACATAGTGACAAAGGAAATGAAACAACTAAAAGCGCATGCGCGTTATGACAAACAGAAAACAAAAAAAACACTGCTGAGGGATGTCCCAGGTATGACGTCACTTTTGACCAGGGGGGGGGGGGTGCATCCCACGCAATATCTTTAAATAAACTTTCTCCTATTTCCATTAGAGAATGGTACAGTACTGTAGGAAGCACGGTGCACTCTAGATATTTGAACTATTTGCAGCACTGTATATACACGGCCATGATGATTACCGAGATACTATATTAACCCTCTACCCGCCAAAACTAAGGGTGAAAATTACATATATTTGTCTAATTTGTGACCAAAAATTTGAAAATATATATGTTGAAACACTCATTTCATCCACAATAACATTGATTTTGTCGAATAATCAAACAGATTAAAACGACTATTTTCGTGCTTAGCAGTGAAGGGGTAAACTGACTTACTACAATATGTAAAAGCTCTACATCTGAATAAGGATGCTTTTGAATGACAGGTTACTTTGTTTGATTCACAAAGATTGTAAATTTCCCAAATCTATGGCTCATGGTCTGTATTCTGACAAACATATGTTTGAATTTCTATTTCTGTATCATATGGTTTTATTTTATGGTTAAGCAAAGTTAAGTGACGTCATAATGCCCTGGTTCAACCCCAATCCCAGAAGTGGGTGCCGCAGTGACAACAAAAAGCAAAAAGGAAAGCACGGAACGCCATCAGCCAATGGGGAGCTGTATCACGGACCACATGATCAGGCACATATCACGTGACCGGAAGCAGGAAGTGAATGAAGTGGAGGTCACGTGACTAGATACCTGGACAGCTATGGTAGCGAACAGAATAGTACCCTGCCTGTTCTTCCGGTGGCGCGCGCATGGAGGCTTTCCGGAAGGAGGTCCTACTTTGGACCTCTGTGCTCGTGTAACTATAAGGTCTCTGCCAGTGATGTTTTATGGTCTCCAACACCTAAATAACCAGTATCAACAACATTAGTCACTGTTAAATATGTACTACTGTAGTTATGTAATGTTCACCCACATAAAGTTGTGCCTCACTATCGCGGCCCACGGTTGATGTGGATGTTGTTGATTTGTCTCCAGCACCTAAATAACCATTAGTAAGAACATTACGCTTGCAATAGTAAACATTTATATACATGTAAAAAACAAATTTATATGTTGTGTATGATTTAAAGATACAGTCATGTTCTGAACTTGCCTGCCTAGGTCACGTGTAAGCCTTCAGTGTACAGTACAGTACAGGTTGATTCAGCTGAGTAAGTCAACCTGATCACAAGACTGTGGATACTACTCCAACGACACACTCACCCAACTCTGTTTTAATGTTAGACCAACGTCTGTGACGCTGGCCCAACATTGAACAAACATTGGAGGAGTATACAATGGGAAAGCCCTCCTGTCAATACATGCATTGGGTCAGCTGTTTCGAGATCCCCGCAGTAATACAATCAGTTAGTTTGCAAACCCAATGCACAGCTAAGAGCTTTGAGCTTTGGTGGAATTATTAACTGATAGATGTCGCTCAAGTATAATGTACTTGCCATGATTTGGTAACTTGCTCTTAATGCGGCGTTGGGTATGAAACACATATTTAGTATTATTATGGAATATGGCCTGGGCCTACCCACGGGCACCATTACATTCTGGGGGACCAATGTCCCCCGTATTTTAACAGTTCACTATGCCTCTAATTAACCAGCACCATACACCGAGGCATTAATTCAATGGGGTAATTCAGACGTGATTCACCAGATGGCGCTCAAGTGGTCAAGAACAGACGGGGTGTTAGAGAATAACATCTGGTATTCACAAACCAAAGCATGATTACTTCTTAATGTTTTCTAAATGTGATTAAAATGTTAACTGACATTTCTTAAGTCTTATATATTTCTGTCCATTGCATGCAGACCGAAGGTTTATTCAATTTGAATTTGTCTTGACCCTCTTAAGTCTGAATTTACTATTTTCATCTTCATCCACTACAAGCCGCGAATTGCTGTCGCAATTCTCAACTTGTAATGGATGAAGATGACTTGAGTGGGTGAAAAATGGAAATAAAGATAGTGTTATTATTAAAACAGTTCCATGACATTATTCGCTCTAAACCATGTAGGGGTAAGAATTGCGATGCAAAACGATGCTTTGGTGGATCGCGAGGGTTTAAAGTGTAAAATAAGTTCTATATCCGCCTCAATCAAATACCTTTTCATGGGTATACGACCAATATAAACATTCAATTTTTTCAACACGAGGCTGGAGTTTTAACGTTCAATTTTGTCAAAAGTCGATACCTGTGGTAAGAGGGTTGTCCATTTAATGTTGTTTATCTTAATTTGACCCCTAAAGCGGTGAAATAATTTAATATCAACCAGACTATTTTTTTCCATATTAAATCATCATAAATATCTTAGTTAGCTTTTTCTGTTTTTTTTTTAAATATTGATGTTATGTTTCTACGGTAATTATAAATATTTTGCTCTTTCGGTGCGAGGATCCACTTTTGAAGTCAGAATACACGAAAATTTGAAAGAAAAATTTCCATTGATTTTGCTAGATTGACAAAGTTTTGATTCAAATTTTGAATATATGTTATTAATATTCACCCACTTGAGGTTGTGGGTTCCGATAGCGAGATACTATTTCCAGCGGGTAAAATTTAAATTCTATAACTTAGCGCTTTAACCCTTTAAGCCCTCACAATTAAAGCATCATTTTACTGAAAAGAGACTTAATTTGCCTACAACTAAGGGGCTTAGGAGAAAAATTCACATGAATCTGTTTTACTAATTCATGGCAATTTTTATTAATTTTTCACCCACTTTTACTCATCTTCATCCAAAACAACTTGAGAATTGCGACAGTAATTCACGGCTTGTAGTGGATGAAGATGACAATGGTAAATTCAAATGGAAAGGGTTTAGAGTCTATATATGCTTCAGCCGTTTAAAAGGGCTGAGAAACAATCTCTAGCATCAAATAAAAAACACAAAAATATTTAAAATGTATTCGGTAGGCCCACCATACCCTGTCACAGCCAATGGCTTTCTTTCTGTACACCTATTCTTTTTGTATTTTCACTCGGACATAGCGATGCTTAGTGTAATGTATATTAGCACTGTAGGGCAATGTCTACGACTAGCGTCAACTACCTGCGATCGATTGATCGACTGGTCGTCAATTTGTTTGATCAGTTATCAGCGATTACTTACGACTAGATCATGGCCATTACTGCTTGAATGTTTACCTAATATTAAGCTTATTTCGGTAGTTACGACTTGTATTACTTTGACTAATCTTATTTTCGGTAATTCGTAAATTATGCGGTTGATTACAGTTAAACTACGTGTGTCGTGTGACCGTCCTTCTAATTTCTAATATATATATTTTAATTCTATATTGATAATATATTATCAATATCATGCATTGTGGAAAATCATTGCGGGAAGACGCAGGGTTCTCAGATCCACGGAAATAAGCTACACCTCTTTGATGTATATTCAGCATTAAGGGCCCTCATTACGCAAAAAAAAACATTCTGAAATGGTTTTGTGTTCAACACACAAAACAAAACTCGAAAACAAATTAAAAAATGTGATAAGTGTTCAGAAAGAATATAAAATAGAAAAATGAAAATAATTTATTGTAACAAAAATATGTCAAAAGTATAGCTGAGTAACAGCATCATCAGTATTGCTCGGAAATTGTGGGATTGAACCCAGGGAGCACAGTCATTGACCAAATGTTACATTGACCCAATGTCGGCTTACTGTTGGCCCACCGTCTGTGGCGTAAGCCCAACGTTAAACCACCATTAGGCCAATGTGTCTGGGTATGGCACATTGAAGTATGGTGATAACAAGTCTATAAACAGGTCAAACAAAAAATAAACATCTACACATTTTTCATTTTAAAGACAGAAATATTGGCACACATTTTCTTCAAAATTACTGCATCTTTAGAAAATTACTGCGTCTTTAGACATCAGAATCTGACGTTTATAGACGTCAGAATCTCACGTCTATAAACGTCAGGTTCTGACGTCTAAGGGCGGTCCCAGCACTGGGAGAATCATAAATGAATGATTCTGTAGAATTACTGCTATATCACTGTAACAATAAGTCTTTCTGAACACGCTTGTGAGAATTTCCTCTCAGGCCGAGGTATCTTTTTGTGTCTTTTTAAATACAACATAAAGCTTCTGTAGACTACGTCACGTACCTCTCCGTTGAGGAAACAGTAAAGGAGTGCGATGAAGAATCCTTGAAATGATAGCAGGAAATGGGACAGGTAGGACCAGACTCCGAACTCTATGTGACTGTTCATGGGGATCTCCACCATGGCAAGGAAATTGTTTACTCCCAGAAGAGGCAGCAGCACTATGGCTGCTTTCACAGCTTTCCTAAAACGAAAAGATGGTAGAAGATGTGAGAATGGGACGTTTTTTTCAATATCAGTAAACTATTAACAGAATGTAAACAAGCAATGACTGCTTCAATGTTGTTTTTTTCTAAAAAACAAACATATCAAAAACATGAAGATAAAGGAATATGATTTATTGTTTGTAACATTCTGACGCACTGAAATAATTTAAATTGTGTAATGGCTGTAGATCCATAACATAGGTATTCAAAGAGAGCAGAGACAGCCAACTAAAACATTTATGAATATTTTAATTTTAAAAAACCCTTTGGTTATACAAAGGTATGTCATCGTTGTAGGGATTTATAACTGATCTCCCTTACCTGACTTGTACAGCCTCTGTAGAATTGCTGGCTCTCAGCTTAGTCACCAGGACGCGAATTATGTTGAGTAGAAAAAATAAATTCACCTGTAAAACATATAACAGTATATTAAATTTGTGTGAAGGAAATGTGCATTCCAGTGCGTAATCCAATAAAAAAGTAAAATAATTAATGTTGTTGTATAAACAAAGTTATACAAATGGTTGCGCAGATTTATTGTTCAAGAATCAACTATATGTACTAAACCTTTCAGCACGGGGACAGTCTTTATACGTCAGAAATGGACGTTCACAGACGTCAGATTCGGATGTTTAAAACGGTCCCGCACTGAAGGAATTTTTATAATACTAGTTGTCGTAGTCCCATACATAGTTATTCAAATGAAGCGTAGAAAGCTAGCTATCATTTAGGATGATTTCCAATTGGAAATAAACCCCTTAGCTTCCATGAATTATGCAAAAATATACCCCAGCGTTGTAAGGGTTAAACAACACTTGTTTGTGACCACCATTGAAACATAAATTTGAAAATTCGCAAACTCCACCAAAAAGAGAAACCCGAAACAATAATTGAAGAAATAGAACTAACAATTAAGTATTGCCCTCATAGTACTTCGTACTCCAGTTGAAGAAAATAATTATTTCTCCTAACCCCAAGGAATTGTATCTGATTAAAATCTCAACGCCCTTATTATACAAGTTTCCATTGAGTGCATTTTATTCAAACATTTGTGTATGCAGCACAAGAGATGAACCAATGCTGATTTAATGCTGGGCAAACGTCTGCGACGTTGGCCCATCATTGAACCACCATTAAGTTAATGTATCATCTTTGCTGTGAGTTTACTTATATATTTTTTTTAATATTCTTAATACTTACTGCGATGATTGCCACTCTCGGGCCTTCCAATATCCAGTAGTAAGGGCGGAAAGTATAACCAAACCAACACCTGTAAGAAATAACGTATATTGAAAATCTGTATTCTTAAAATAAAACAAAATCTCCCTGGAGATATCTATTGAAAGTATCATTTATATTTGAAACGAGCTGTTGGTATTATTTGACATAAATCTTATATTTGTCATATATTGGACAATATTTTCAGAACAGGTATTTCATGTAATTATTATTTTTACATTGTTCCAACGTAAGGATACTTTATTCACTTCAAATACTTATTGGCATCACTGAAAAAATAACCAGTTCTAAATTATTCAAATTTAAAAATAAATGAAGGCCTTTAATCCTTATCGTTCTTTAAATGCCTATGTATTTATGACTCCAAATTGAATAATTCGATTAACACACACTAATTTATCAATTTCCAATGTAATGTATATTTTTTACAGCTGTTTGAACGGTTGAACGCTTGCGCATGTAAGAACTAATTACCGATAGCAGTTTTTTTTATGAAAAGTGATATATTGTATGGATAGACACATCAGATAGATATACATGTGTTGCAAACTTACTTTTCCTTATTATATATGCCATTAACTGTTGCCCAGGCGATCACCAGCCACACAGGTAAACCTGAAACAGAACACAATAACCATTATACAAATAGTATCGGAAAACAATTGTTAGTATCAATCCAGTCATTTAAAAATGTAAATTATGAATTCTACAGGTTCACTAATAATTGTACCCAATGGGAGGCACTCAAACCATAGAGTCAATTCAGTCAAGGACCAATTTTAACTATCATGATAATGTGTACTGATAAAGAATAAAGGTTAACGAGCTCAAGAAAGATTTGCTACCAACTATATCCAGCAATAAAATATATTGACCCAATGTTTCTAAATTTAATGCCCATTTTTCTTGTAAATAGTATCTTTTGAAAGACATATAGCCAGGCTAAAAACGGCTTTGCGCAATTAGCATTGTCAACTACTTACCCCAGCCTGCCAGGTAGAACATAATGTAGTTAGGCCGTGATGAGAACACAGATACTACCAGCATGTTGTGCAGGTAGAAACCCTCTATAAACATCCACATGAACATCACTGTCTTAGTGTACTCAACAACCACGTAGACAATCTCACATAGTACGGCCTGGAAATAAAAAAATAAAGAAATGAACACCACAGTCTTAGTGTACTCAACTAACACGTAGATAATCTCACATAGAACAGCCTGGATATAGAAAAAACACATGAACATTACTTTCTTGGTGTACTCAACCACCACGTGGACAATCTCACATAGGACAGCCTGGAAATAGAAATATGAAAACACATGAACATTACTGTCTTAGTGTACTCAACTACCATAGAGAATCTCACATACGACAGTCTGGAAATAGGGAAATAGAATTATAAAAATAAAAATAGATGAATATCACTGTCTTGGTGTACTCAAATACCACGTAGACGATCTCACATAAGACAGCCTGGAAATGGAAAGAGAAAAATAGAAAAATCAAAACACATGAAAATGACTGTCTAAGTGCACGCCATCACCACGTAAACGATCGCACATAGAATGGCCTGAAAATAGTAACAAAATATACAAAAGTAAGCACATGAACATCACAGTATCAGTGTACTTAACTAGCCTACCACTCATCTCACATGGGACAGCATGGAAATAGGAAAAAAATACATTAAACCGATGTACATGTACACTAGCTCACATAAAACAGATTGCAAAGAACAAAAAACATAAAATTCAAGGCTCACTCAATCCTGTCTTGATGTTGGGCCGACGTCGTAGACGGTGGGCCAACATCAAAACAGCATTGATGACCATATAATGTTTGCTGGGCTGGTTTGCTAGTCTTAAGATAAATATAGAATATCTAATTAAAGCAACAAACTTCTCTAATTTGATAGCATGTATCTTTTTCTTATTTTGTTACTTGTAGACTGGAAAAAATCATATGAAAATATTTGTTTATGTTTATTTGGATGTTTAGGTGAATAAAATAATTACATGAAAACCTTGAATATTTGTTTCTATTTAATTACTTTCTTAGCTGAAAAAATTAATTATCTATACGCGCAAATCACGTTGTTTAATTTCATACCTAATTAAATAAAATCAAAATTTGTTACCTTATAAAGAGGCGAACACATGATCAATTTCAATCTCAATATATTTTTTTAGTGGCATAATTAAACATTTTGTATTAATGAACACATTAATATTAATGTATTTGCAACGAAAGGAGAAACATGGTATTTTGCGAAATTGCAAAAATATATTTTTTAAATATGTAGAATTGACGAAGAACAAATAACACGAAAACGGAAAAATCCGTAAAATAGACAAATCTAGCCTCCCCCCCCCCCCCATAAGAGATACGGGAGACATTGAACCAATGGTGGCTTAATGTTGTTCCAGCGTCTACAACGCTGGCCCAACATTAGGCCACCATTGGTTACACGTCGTGTGTTAGACTGGTCCCGGACGCTGACCGGCGCCGCTCACATGTTACGGGCATGTCGCCGGCTGTGCCTTGTAATTCAGACATAAGCCCCCCTCGTTACCACGCCGGAAGTCATCAGTCGAATCATTCAGCAATTTTAGTACAATTGTCAGTCTGCACATTCTCTTCGATTTCATTTTTAGTCGGTCTGTGATGCTTATTTCGATGCAATAAAAGTAAATAACGTCAACTTTTAGAAATACATGTCTCCCTTAGGATGCATTAAGAAGGTAAAGACATTACAAAATAACGGCTTTACTCTCTATGCCCGCAGTTCAATATGGTGTTTTTTTAGATCTGTTTTGCCTTATTTCCAGGCCTACTATATTAAAGCACAGTTCACTTCTGTTTTTGTTTCTACTCCTGACAAGGCCTTAATATTTATTTACACCCATTACGTCCTTGTCCCGTGTATTCTTAGAAATAACAGTATATCGTAGGCGTCGGATTGGTCGAGATGACCATCTCGACCAATCCGACGCCTACGATATACTGTAAATTCCCCCAGAATACAGACCCTCCTTCTGTGTGGATATATGTAACACCCTATACATTAAAGAGACGGGCGGGGGCCCTAGGGTAGTGGTTAGCACCGCTGCCTTTCACGCCAGAGTCCGGGGTTCGGTTCCCGGTCTCGGCGGTTTGAAAGAAACAAAATTGTTTCTTCCCCATCCACGTGTGAAAGTTAGTATTGTGGGGAGCCTCCGTGACCGAGAGGTAGCGTGCTCGGCCTCAGACCGCCAGGGCTCGAATTTCGAATCCTGTGTCTGGAGGACAGTGTCATCTCAATCATCTCACCATCCTCAGGAGGTTCTCCTGGCCCAGTTTAGCCTATATGTGCACAAAGGTGGCCTAAAGCCCGATTCATTTCATTTCATTTCATTTACATTAAAGAGACATGCCCAGGCTGAAATCATAAAAAATAGGTGATTTTATTTTGGTTCTTAATATGACCATATGATGTAAACATGTCCAAAGACTAGAACAGCAATTTTTTTTTATTTTTGTGCTGCACATTCACCAATTAGGCCCGATATAGAGACGAAATTCCTGATTTCTAATTATTGACAACCATGTCAAAAATAGGAAATGCGGGAATTTCGGCTCTATATCTAGCCTAACTGTTGAATGCGCAACACAAAATTTAAAAAAAAATTCAGTTCTAGTCTATGTACATGTTTATATCATATGGTCATATTAAGAACCCGAAATAAAATCACCGATTTTTTTATAATTTTAGCCAGGGCCAGTCAATTTAATAACTATTTTTCCCATCTTTGTCAATTTTTTTCCCAAAGTTACTGAACTGTTTTGGCACTAAAACATTAAAAGCATAACCGTTACATATGTTCAGGTCAAATCGTAAAAAAACATTCTCCGCCTAGCTGGAAAAAAATATATTCAAACTTTGAGAGATTGTCACAATAATAAATCTCAGTAAAAAAAATTCCCACACCATGTCTGCCGTGAGCAAGCTTGCTTTAATAAATTATTCTAAAAATTCATAAGATCATTAAGAATGTCTAGAGAACAACCACATAAAATTTGAAGGCGATACAAACAACGGTTCATAAGATATTGTGCTCAATCGGGCGGCCATCTTGGAAAGTGGTCGTTTATAGCTCTGTTTAAAAAATGTATGTGAAAATTAAACAAAATTAACCAGTTAACTTCTTAACTAAAGTGCTAAATTGCTGATATGCCTGCGGCGGCGGCGGATATGGAAAAATGCTAAGCATCCCGAAAGTATCGTGAATATATGCATACGCCATCGTTGCGAAGGCGAGATGTGTTCATCTCAGCACAAGTCACCACATCAAGTCCGAGCCTTTAGGCGAGGGCTTGATGTGATGACGAGTGCTGAGATCAGTCCATCTCGCCGTACCCAAGGATGCTGTATGTATTTTCTCGTAAGAATATCCATTTGAAACAACAAAATCACACTGAGTAGTGAAGCTTTTTGGAGAGAATGCGAGATGGGCTGATTTCATCATACGTCTCGCAGTGAAAACCAACA
Source organism: Flabesymbios commensalis (assembly GCA_964017125.1). Lineage (NCBI taxonomy): Eukaryota > Metazoa > Annelida > Polychaeta > Terebellida > Flabelligeridae > Flabesymbios > Flabesymbios commensalis. The sequence continues at coordinate 6,713,646 of OZ024910.1, read as the reverse complement.
GCATGAGTGCGAGAATGCCTTATATATTATATTATTACCGTGTCATAGATAGTGCCTGTTTCCTCTGAGGTAGTACCCCCCACGCTTCCCATGAGCCTCGCTATTCTCTCATCTATATGCACGGTCAGCTGCAGACCCACGTGGATTAATATGGCCACGAACAAATTCCTGTGGATCCGGGTTCGATCACAGCGTAACGCTCTGTAAAACACAACAATTTATTAAATGTTAAACATCAAGAACAATTATACAGCATTAACGTCTATCAACTGTTTTAAATTACCACCTTAGCCTTTCAAAACCTCACGATGAATCAAACAAGAATTTTACATCTCTGAGACAAGACTCAATTTTCTAAAATCTGGGGTTTAAAAACGAAAATGTTTATGGAATTGTTTTGAATAACACCTATATTTGTTTTCATTTGCCACTCACTATCAAGTCACCTTCATCGACTACAAGTCGAGAATTGCGAAAGCAATTCGCGGCTCGTAGTTAATGAATATTACAATGGAAAATTCGGACTGGAAAGGGTAAAAGTGATAATCACATCTACAGCAGTTATCAACTCTTTTATTTGTTCTCTCAAACAAGACAATATTGAGGGGAAATGATAATTAAATCTACTCGATTTTCATATGTTTTGATTCAAATTAAACAAAAGGAATTTCTTCACCCACTTAAACTTGTGGATCACGTACAACAGAAAACAGCTAACATTGCTAATTGCGTCTATAGCATAATTAAACTTCAAGCAAAAAATTTTGGAAGATAAATTGGCCTTAAAATGTTATATATTTTATTGAAATTGTACAAATTTAAGTATTTTTTCCCCCTTTTGTGCATTGAAATCCCCCTCTTCTAACCCCCAACCAAGTTATAATTATTTTAAAATAATTATTCACTTTATCATAATTTGATAATGTAATTTCATTCACAATTCAGAAATAATCACCTGAAGTAGCAGAATATGGTGATACTGATGGCCAGAGAGAGGAATGAGATACTCAGGCCAACCATCTCCATCACACGGGCGCCATTAGCAATCTCCTTCATGATCTATCAAAGTAAACACATGGCGACATATTTTTATTACAATTTATTAAACTTAAATGGTATAATCCATTAAAATGTGGATGCTTTGCTGTTTTAATTAGTATATTTGATTTCAGAGAATAATAATATCATGATATGTGCTTTCTCCTGGATGTAAAAATTTCGTTTGCAATTTTCATGTCGAATGCAAGTGAGAAAAATATTAAAGATTTTAAAACATTTTAAAATGTCTCGGCCTCCTTGCCCTCGTCAAAAAAATAATGCATGATGTGGCTCACACAATATCACATGTTCAGACATATTTTAAATTCAACCACCATACTGTATAAAACTACTGAGGTCGGGCTTAGGATGGTGAAATAATTGAGTGACATATTCCCCATATTTGCAGCTTCTCATTGGTAGAGACATTGGCAGTCTCTGTGTAAATTTATCTGACACACACACCCTCCCTGATACATTACTCTGTTTCTACGCTTTCCAGAAGATTTTTTTGCTATATGCAGTAGCTATTTTATATCTGGTTTTGGTGCGGGAAAATTTAAAATATCATGCCAATGCTGTTTAACTGTAGGTTATTTTATGATGCATATTTTATTTAACCTGTGCTTGTTTTAGTATATAATGTCGTTTGATTTTAACATGTTTAAGTTAACTTAGAATGCATATTTTACCGAACTAATCCTGTTGTATATAGTCTTGTACATATGTTCATTTTAATGACGCATAAGTCTCCATAGCCTTACCGTCGTCAATAAATATCTGTCTCTATCATATTCCCGTATACTACCGTACACCTCACACTTACCTCTGGAGAGGAATGACTAAAAAATTTATCATATAGTTTCTTGGCTTCCACAGTGTAGCAATCAGAGTAGTTGCTCCAGCCCTGTGGCTTGCTGTAGTCTCCAGGCTCCTTACCCTCCCATTGACCGAATGGACCACAAGTCTTATAGCCAAACTCTGAAAAATGCAATTTTAGAATTTAAAATGAGATACTTGTTTATGTTCCTCCACAAAGCAAAAAGGCAGTTGCTGTTTACTTGTAAAGAGGGCAGATACTGCCTTTTTGCTTTGGATGGCAGTGAATAAACTCATTTTGTAGGACTTCAAATGAAATGATCGTTTATGGTTAGGCAAACAAGTAAAATAAACAATAATGCCTGTACATGTTGTTGTAGAATTTGCTCGTTACATTATTATGACATTTTGACTGATTAAATGGCTTAGATCGCTCATTTTTTAACCCTTTGTCTGTTAACCCTTTAACTGCCAAATTATTCAATTTGAATTTTCACCCACTTGAAGTTGTGCCTCGCTGACGCGATCCACAACTTCAAGTGAGTGAAAATTATTATGATTTGACAAAATAGAGGTCTACTCTTTTCAAATCTTGCTGGTTGATGTGACATTTTATCTTTAACATATTTACCATGTGATACTTAATGTGTTAATAAAAAATGAAAACCCGAATATATGCGGCATCGGCGGTTAAAGGGTTAATCACGACAACGTATTTAATCCGTTTTATTAGCCTGTTATTGGGAATAAAATGACTGCTTGAACATCACAATTTGTTAATGTGGTGCTTCAAATTAAACGAATATGAGTAATTTTTCACCACTTGAAGTTGTGGATCGCGGTAGCGAGACACAACTTCAAGTGGCTGAAAATTTCAATAAATTACTTAGCATGATCATGGTTAAAAGGAAGTGTGAGATAGTTGGCATAATCTTAAATTTTAAGATTACTATTTGGAGGGGGCACCGGTACTGATACATACTGGACTGGTCCAATCCCCTGAGAGGGGGGCAGGAAAGGCTCACTGTGGTGTTGGCAGGGGTGGCCGCCCAGCATAGAACCTTGTCCCACGTCCCTGGACAATAGACTCCTCCTGCAACATAATAGTATATAGACTGTTAGAATACTATCTAAGCATATATCATCCCATTGGAGTTAAAGGGTGCGGAACTGTCACTTTACTAAGTGGCAGTTTAGCATGTTTAACTTCAGGTAGACGATCTATTACAGTTGTCTTGGACTTCACTGGAGCGACGTATTTAGGCAAATACAATAACTAAGACAAACAATAACGACTGTAAAGTTTGTTGTAGCATTTACGAATCACTTCCTATACCCAGGGGTTATAGGACCATTTTCATGGAACTCTTAATAATAAAAACTGAACAAAACATTTTTTTCATTTTTGACCCACTTCAAGTCATTTTTATCCACTACAAGTCAATAAGTGTGACCGCAATTAGCGACTTGTAGTGGGCGAAAATGACCATTCAGGCTATACACATGATACATGACAATACTTGTTTTTAATCAAATGGTATTTCGTTATGCTTTCGAGGAAGATAATAGCTTTGACGTGTCAAATGGTGTGTCATTATACTGTATAAAGACAAGGGGACGATATGTTACAGTTGTCTTGTACTTCACTGGAGCGACGCATATAGGCAAACAACCAAAACGACTAAATGTGTTGTTGCATTTAAGATTTATGCAAAAAAAAAATTGTACCATTTCCCAGAGTGACACCCTCTTCGTGATGGCCAAGACATATACTATTAGAAAATCAAATCAAGTTATTATCTAAAGTGTGGCTCAGGTCCCAGCTGACTATAGTCTATGACACAATTATCTGGAGCGCATGCTTTTCGTCGATTTCTCTGTGAATTCTGAACCGATTTTCTTGAAATTTCGCACAGAACATCGCGAAATTATATTCATTATTTCAAAAGCTAGACCATTCGACATGTACTAATATTCAAGAATTGGTGTAATGGGTTTATAAAGGGACGTCATATTTTTAATGTACTACATGTCAAATGTTCTAATGTTTGTAATTCTGCATATAACTTCACGAAATTTTTACAGGTGTACACAATTTCATGAGAATCGGTTGATAATTGACGGATAAATGATACGGCCTTTATTGGCAGGGTATCGTACACCGTCGACTATTTAAGATCTAACATTCATCTGTTGCAACGTGTTGAGATTGATAATGTTGTAACCCATGCCCATTCCACGTGGACACGCAAGGCACGGGCAGTCAATTGATTTCAGCTTTAGCGTCACAGTAGCACGAGTCATGATGTGTCTAGAGGGCAGTGCCCTTTTATTCGTCATACCATCCTCATGAGGTTATCATATTCTAGTCTAAGCTGCACAAAAATGGAATAACCTTCATTCATTCATTCATTCATTCATTCATTTATTCATTCATTCATTCATTCATTCATTCATTCATTCATTCATTCATTCATTCATTCATTCATTCATTCATTCATTCATTCATTCATTTATTCATTCATTCATTCATTCATTCATTCATTCATTCATTCATTCATTTATTCATTCTTTTATTCAGACATTCATTCATTCATTCATTCACTCATTTATTCATGCATTCATTCATCCATTCATCCATTCACCCATTCACCCATTCAACAATCATCCATTCATTCATTCATTCATTCATTCATTCATTCATTCATTCATTCATTCATTCATTCATTCATTCATTCATTTATTCAATCATTCATTCATTCATTCATTCATTCATTCATTCATTCATTCATTCATTTATGCATTCATTTATTCATTCATTCATTCATTCATTCATTCATTCATTCATTCACCAGACATCCAGACTTCACTGCTTAATCAACTGCAATTTTTAACCATTAGAGCGCTGAAATATCTTTGTATAAACCATGGAAACCAAAGGGTTGTCTCCAATTTGAAATCATCACAAATATATTTGGTAGCTCTTTCAATGTAATTTAAATACCTATGTTATGAGCCCACTACCATTAGAAATATATTGTTAAATCGCTCAGTGCGGGGACCGTTTTTATACGTCAGAATTTGACGTCTACAGACGTCAGATTCTGATGTATAAAGACGGTCCCCGCGTTGAAAAGGTCATGTCAGCACGTGATGAGAAAGTTAATGATGAACACCGGGCTCGGTTAATTACCAGGGCAGAGGGAAGGTGACCACTGATTACAAAAGTCCGCCCTTCTGCCCCATTCCAAGGCCATCTCCAGGGGGCTGAGTAATTAGATTATTAGGGTACTTAACCTAGGATATAACCTGTTAGCCTGTGTAGCACCCAGATAATTACTCTCATCCTTACTCACCATGAAATGAAAATCGCTGCCGCAATTCACACCTCGAAATGTGATGATCTACCCTTTTAAAGGTGATCTATCACCCCTTATATGGTATGAATAATTATGTCCTTATATGGGGTTATTGACTATCATGTGACCCTCTGAGAGGGTCACATGATAGCCAATCACCCCATATAAGGAGACACTTGTGCCCCATCTTGTGGCGACTTTGATTTATTTATCACAAATTTATTCATTCTATATAAGTGGTGACATTTAAGCTTTAAGCTCTATGTGTGACAAGTAGTAGTAGTAGTAAGTCATTGCTTGACGTCACTTTTGACAATAATCGTTCTTAATCCATTATATCATCACGTTATTGGGAATTAAATGAGTGCCTAAACATCAGGATTTGCAATAATTCGTCTAATATTAAACACATTGGATCATTTTCAGCCACTTGAAGCTCACGGCATCGAGTCATAAAGACACAAAGTGGGTGAAATATTTAAATATTATAAATTAGCGGGAAGAATACCAAAGTATATTATCTCATAAGATAGCTCAGGGCTTTGTTATTGATATGTGCTATACCATTTCTTTTAAAGTTGTATTCAAGATATGTCATTTAATGTCGACACAATTCGACACAATACTATTTAAAAATGAACAACCAGGATCTCATGATTTTCGCCTATTTCTCCGTCAATTCTAAACCGATTTGCTTATATTTTATATAAAAAAGTTATATCTTTTGACATGTAATAATCTTCTAGAATGAGATTATTTGGGTTGATAGAGGGACGTCGTAATTCAAATTAAATTGGTCCAACTTATAAAATACGCTTAATTTCACACAATTTTCAGGGCTGTTCGGATTCTTTGGGGAAATTTCATGAAAATCTGTTAAGCATTGAGAAAATCCGGCTATCCTGGTTGATCATTCCTACTATGTCCTCGGGTATAGTTAGTTAGTATTTCTAATACAGCGATCTTTGCAAAGGCTAAACCAAAACTGTTTCAACGTCTGGTGTTTGACTTTAAACACCAAAATCTGATGTCCATAGATGTCAGATTCTTGTCTGACCTCAAAGTCGATCTCCGCAGAAAAATTACAAATTTAAAATGGCTGTAAACACATATAACATAGGTATTCAAATGAAGCGAGAAAAGTTGACTAAGACATTAACCCTTTTAGGCCTGAATTTACCATTGTCATCTCCATCCACTACAAGCCGCGAATTGCTGTCGCAATTCTCGACTTGTAGTGGATGCAAATGATTTGATGTGGTTTAACAATTAAAGAAAATTGCTATGTATTGGTAAACCATTTTCATGGAAATTTTCATTCTAAAACTCCTAGTTGTAGGAAAATTAAGTCTGTTTTCAGGGATTTAAGACGATGCTTTAATGCATCGTAAGGGCTTAAAGGGTTAATGATTACAAATTGAAAAAACACTCTTTGATCCCCATGGTTTATACACAAATATTTCAGCGTAGCAAGGGTTAACCCTTTGCATGCAAATCATGACAATTGACGTTTTCAATTCGTTGCTCCAGCCGAATAAATTACTGTTATCGGAAAAAGAAATAACTCTTTATACATCAATATTTGCAATTGTTTGATTTTAAGTTAAATAGATATGAGTAGTAGTAGTAGTAGTAAATCATTGCTTCACGTCACTTTTCGGCACAAAAGGTCTTTCAAGTGACATTATAATACGATAAAAACGTTGTAGTCAATTGATGAAATGAATGATGTACAGATGATGATGTGAGGGTGGGGGTGACAGGGCATGTGGGTTATTGAGAGCGTTTTCCTTCGCTCGCCTGATAAGGGGTTCTGGGCATGTCTAGGGGATATACCCCCAGACATGCCCAGACGGCCGGATACTTGAGTTTCGCTGTACAATTTAATGATGAAACTCTGTGGCATTTCGCGCAGCTCCGCTATCCTCGGGTCGGATAGTCCCCAGAGTAACAATAGGAAGGATCACTCCCTCTGGGTAACTCCATTCATCCCACGTGAGAGACCTAATGTCAAACACGCTATTGCCAGGTATTTAACAGACATGAGTAATTTTCAACCACTTGAGGTTGTGGATCGCGGTAGCGAGACACAACCACAAGGGGTTGAAAATTCAAATAAATTAACTTGAGGTTAAACCAACCAGCCCTGTTTCAACGTGTGGTGTTTGCAGGGCATTACTAGGCAATACCTTTAACCTTGGGGTCTCAAGTTGTGCCCATCCACTCAATCAGTAATTAACGCGAAGCATTAATTACATATCAGATCCTGGATGGATCACAGGGCTTAATAGAGATTGGGTCGGATGAAGCAGGTAATTAGCTGGAGCTCCGCATCTGAATTAGAGGATTTTAGCCAGATATTTCGCAACTCAGTTAAATTACATTACAAACGAAAGAAAAACACTAGTTATATTAACCCCTGATGCGTGAGTTTGATTAAACTACTGCTGAACTGTTTGTTTCGCATTTTAGACTAGAATCGCAGTGAAGGATCCATTTATTGCTAATTTTTTGCTAAATATGCCAAACCATTCTTGTGGGCAAGCGCCAGAGCCCACGCGCCCCTTTTGTCTTATCCTGGATCTGACCCTAGCCGGCACACTTCCAAGCTTACAAATGTAAAATATAAAAAAAACTTTATTTGGTTGATTGGGCATCAACATTTAACTACCTTCATACAAGCTATTATAAATGAGCAAACTACAGGGAACAGGCTGATAAATATAAGGAGCTCCACATTCAAATGAGGGCCTTTTAACTACATATCTATCAACTCACTAACGTCCTTCATTTAACGGTTTTTATGTAAATTACAGTTTTTTCGCTTTGCAAAACACATATAAAATATATAAAACGCAAAAGATATGTATAAACATCAAGGATAAATTGATGGACAGCTGTCCATCAATTTATCATTGATGAGTATTAAAGCAGTGACTGTCTTTGTATTCAATAAAACCCCATTAATTTTGCTCTTTCAAATAGTACACACACGGTTTTTACATGGTTGAAATTTGCGTATTAGAGATTTCATTTTTAATTCTTTCAGTGCGGGGATAAACTTTAGATTTCAGATTCTAACGTCTGAGGACGATCCTCGCCCTGTAATGGTTAAAAAGATATCTTAATTTGCTTCGCCGTATGAATCAAATTGTCTCACTCCCTCGGATATCTGTATGAGACCGATTTCACGTTTTAAATCGTCATTTTTTGCTCTGGTTATGCATCATATTTTTTACCCCGACATCACCTGTGACATATAAACACCTTATATAACCACGGGGCGCTACAGGAGGGTGTGTAGGCTAACTATGGATGCCATATAATCTAGAGGGACTACATTTATCGCTTTTTATAAAAAAAGCTCGCTTTCGTCTTGCATCTTGAATTACAGTTGGGCCAATGCTGCAGGCGGTGAGCTAATGTTAATCTAACATTTGTCAAGTCGTCGTGTTTACTGCAATATATTCCAGAGAACATTTGTTTCGTTTTTTCTATTAAAAAACGGTTTGTGTCTTGCATGAGCAAATATTGGACATACTACTTCGCGTGAAATATTTTCAAATCTCCGAAGTTTCTCTAAGTTAGAAGATATTATATCATATAGCAAAAATAGATTGATTACAAAATGCTCTAATAGTAAAATATATAGGCCTACAGCTAAAAATAATTTATATCCTAATCACCCAGATAATTGTGCCTGTTCCCTTCAGGATTGTTCGGACAATGGACGTCTTACTTAGTCATTTCTTATCCGGCAAGCACACTACATTAGTCCAATGTCTGTTTAATGACACAGCTGTCATATATTTTTAAAACAATTTCATGAAAAATTTAGATCTGGAACCCTAGCGTGGTGAAAATCAGGTCAGCTTTACGGATGTGAAATGATGCTTTGATGCATCATGAGGGTTTACCCCTTACAGCGCTGAAATATCTAATGTATAAACCATGGAGACCAAAGAGTTATTTTCTATTTGAAATCATCATAAATGTCTAAGTTGGCTCTAAAGTATTCCGGTACATTTGAATACTTATGTTATGTGTTTACGGTCATACGGGAATCGACTATAGACGTCAGATTCTGACGTCTAAATACAGTCCCAGAGCTGAAATGGTTAGGGTGTAACCCGGGGGTGTAAGATGACTGTTGCTGTTTACTTTAGGGAGTGTAGGGGCACGAGACGCCTTGCTTCGCCACTCCTTATTTGTCAGGACAGATGGGAGTGAAGGCCTAAATCTGTGCTGATCGGGACTGTAGATGTCCAGGGGAACGAGGCGGAGAGATGGTGCATCGAATAATCAATGAGGGTGGCATGGGAGCTCGTCCAGAATAGACGGTGAAATCGGTGAAAATCATGCGATCTCGGTTAATTATGAATTTGGGTATAATGGTAATTTTTTTCAAGCTTTATAAAAATAGCTGCAGTGGTACAAGAGGGACGTCTGTGGAATTAAATTATATTTAAAAATTGCGCTTTTTTAAACGTCTTGAACTACGTTCTCATAACCAACATAACTAAATTGAATATGAGAAAAACGGTTGCCAAATCTTATCACTCACTCACTCACTCACTCACTCACTCACTCACTCACTCACTCACTCACTCACTCACTCACTCACTCACTCACTCACTCACTCACTCACTCACTCACTCACTCACTCACTCACTCACTCACTCACTCACTCACTCACTCACTCACTCACTCACTCACTCACTCACTCACTCACTCACTCACTCACTCACTCACTCACTCACTCACTCACTCACTCACTCACTCACTCACTCACTCACTCACTCACTCACTCACTCACTCACTCACTCACTCACTCACTCACTCACTCACTCACTCACTCACTCACTCACTCACTCACTCACTCACTCACTCACTCACTCACTCACTCACTCACTCACTCACTCACTCACTCACTCACTCACTCACTCACTCACTCACTCACTCACTCACTCACTCACTCACTCACTCACTCACTCACTCACTCACTCACGCACGCACGCACGCACGCACGCACGCACCCACCCACCCACCCACCCACTCACTCACTCACTCACTCACTCACTCACTCACTCACTCACTCACTCACTCACTCACTCACTCACTCACTCACTCACTCACCCACCCACCCACCCACTCACTCACTCACTCACTCACTCACTCACTCACTCCAACTGCCACTGTCTCCTATTTTATCGCAGTAACTTTCTCACAAAGTCGGGAGATAAAAAATATCCCGATTGGTTGAATTTGCTCCTGAATTTGACACGGTGGACAGAATTGAAGAACTGCCATCTGGTTATTCTTCAAAGGCCAACACATCGCCTCTAGAATTGGGGATGTAATCTTCTAAGGTGCTGTTCTGATGTATCTGTCTGACCAAGCGAACTAAACCTGATCTCCTAGCCTGCTCCCAGGTCACATAAAGCACGAGACGTTCAGAAAAGGTTGTTTTAATGTTGGGCCAGCGTCGTAGACGGTGGACCAACATCAAAACAACATTTACTCAACGTCGTGTATCTTTCATGGTAGGTCATATAAATCATTCCCGGCCATGAATATGTTGCTTGATATGAGAACATCATGAAGACAAAACACCATTTTCGATTATGTCAAAAATATTGCTAAGCTGCTGATGGTGGTAATTTTGGGTCGAACGTCTATTTGTGCACAGTAAGCTAATATATCGCGACGGGACCGCCGTTAGCGTGATCGTCAATCGCTTAACTCATACAACGCTAAAATATTGTTGTATAAGCCATGGGGATCTACTGTTTTTTTTTTAATTTGAAATCATCATAAATGCCTTTGTTAGCTCTTTCCGCTTTATCTAAATACCTATGTTGTGAGTATACGGCCAGAAGATATATGTGTGTCCTACTCTTGTTCAAGAAATGCAACGGTATCTAAATAAAGTCGGCCCAGTTATAGTATAATTATAATACTCTCCTCCAACCAATCCCACGAATCATGTCATCACTTTGCATTTTACCGAAACAACGAAGTGGGCGTAGCTAGGAGTAAATTATTCAACTTGGCTGAAAGTTAGATTTTTTTAAAGAAGCCTAAGTTACAGCACTTCAGGAAATGTGATATTTCTCACCAGCTGCCCGTGTAACGTAAGCGAACACACTGGCCTACGGCTTTACATGTATGAAGAAATACACAACGGTACAAAGACAAACAGCAGTAACTGCTTACTTAAAACGTAACTGATTACTTGAAAAGTAACTGCTTACTTGAACTGCTGTTTGTCTTTGTATGGCAGTCAGTATGCCACTACTCGATGGCAGAAGAAAATCCTGCAGCTCAAAGACAAACAGCAGTAGCTGCTTACTTGAAAAGTAAGCAGTTACTACTGTTTGTCTTTGTATGGCGGTCAGTATGCCAGTACTCGATGACAGAATATAAGCCTGCAACTCAAAGACAAACAGCAGTAACTGCTTACTTGAAAAGTAAGCAGTTACTGCTGTTTGTCTTTGTATGGCAGTCAGTATGCCAATACTCGATGGCAGAAGAAAATCCTGCGGCCCAAAGAGAAACAGCAGTAGCTGCGTACTTGAAAAGTAAGCAGTTACTGCTGTTTGTCTTTGTATGGCAGTCAGTATGCCACTACTCGATGGCAGAAGAAAATCCTGCGGCCCAAAGAGAAACAGCAGTAACTGCGTACTTGAAAAGTAAGCAGTTACTGCTGTTTGTCTTTGTATGGCGGTCAGTGTGCCAGTACTCTATGGCAGAAGAGAATCCTGCGGCTTAAAAAGAAACAGCAGTAATTGCGTACTTAAAAAGTAAGCAGTTACTGCTGTTTGTCTTTGCACGGCGGTCAGTGTGCCAGTACTCGATGGCAGAAGAGAATACTGCAGCTTAAAGACAAACAGTAGTAACTACTTAGTTGAAATGTAAGCTGTTACTGCTGTTCACCTTGGTAGGACAGAGTGTATAATATCTAAAAATCACGATGTTAACTGTTCTCAGATGAAATATCAAGGTATCATCTTCTACTTTCATTTATATTTTAGATATATTTTACACTGTCATACAGTGCTTTTCCACCGATGTAAATTCTGGTTCTGCAACCCTTTCTGAACAATAATCACACAGAGACCTTCATTTTCAGAAACTTAATTGTCGAAGTACACAATTCTGTTCTATTAACCCTTAAAACGAGGGGATCGAATTAGACGTCAGAATCTGACGTCTGTCGTCATCAGCTTCTACGACTATTTTCGTCAGAATCTGACGTCTGTAAACGTCAGAGTCTGATGTCTAAAATCGATCCCCGCGCTGTAAAAGTAATAACATTCATAATGTTCGTAGACCTGTATCATAGGTAATCAAATTTATGATGACTTCAAGTTGAAAAAACTGTTTAGTCTCCATGGCTTATGCAAAAAATATTTCAGCGTTCTGACTTAGGGCGTCTTATATTAACCCTTTGAGCGCTAAGCTAGATTTGTTTTCATTACCTTTTGTCATATCAAATTCTAGTTTGTGTGAGATAAATGGATGTTCAATCATAGTAAATTGTAAATTTCGGGACTCAAATTATAGAAATATAAGTACTTTTCACCCACGTGAAGTTGTGGAACGCGGTAGTGTGATTGAAAACTGAAAGTTCAGGTGGACGTTTTTTGTGATGTTTCTTTTTTTATGTCGTGACAACATCTCGACGCTATAAGTCGAGAATATGTAACAAGTTATTACGTTTTTGCGAAGGATTTCAAATGGTTCATTTTAGTACACATTCCGGCAACATTTCATAGCAGAAATAATACTCTAGAAAAATGCGGATATTTCTGGAACTAAAATGTAGATAACGATATTTAGATAAGGGAGTCACGAGACCAGAGAAACAAAAGTTATAATTAGAAGCATCATTTCTAAGAATTGGAAACAATTTAGATGATTTAAACACTGTGGATATATTTCAAGAAAATTATTTCTCTATTAGAGCTTTGTTAAAGCAGTTGCCATATTTTCATGTTTATCCTAGATCTGAAGCCATTATCTTATTGATAATTTCTAGCTACATTTCATATTTTCAACAAACACGAAACGTTGATACAATGATGGCCTAATGATGCCCCACATTCTCCGACAGTGGCCCCACATTATACCAAGATTAGGGTTGGTTAAGTATTACTCAGTCAGCACGATACACTGGCCCAATATTGGTTCAATGTTGGATCATCGTCTGCGACGCTGACCCAACATTGAACCAACATTGTGCCAGTGTATTGTGTATATTGGGTACCACCGACTTGTCACGTGTTTGTGACAGATGAAGTCATGTGAAAATGTCGGGTGTGGATTATTGAATACTGTTCACATATTATTAAGTACTGTTTACATTACGTAACAAGCACTTAGAACAAAAAACTGTCCACAGAGTGGCTACAGCTAAGTACACAGTACAGATATAACTAGGTTCTAGACGAAAGACCGTAAAGAGGTCGAATGAATGAATGAATGAATGAATGAATGAATGAATGAATGAATGAATGAATGAATGAATGAATGAATGAATGAATAAAAGAATAAAAGAATGAATGAATGAATGAATAAATGAATGTATAAATGAATGAATGAATGAATGAATGAATGAATGAATGAATGAATGAATGAATGAATGAATGAATAAATGAATGAATGAATGAATTAATGAATGAATGAATGAATGAATGATTGATGGATGTTCGTTTCTTTTCTAAGATATAGGGCATATTCGTTTCCAGCATATTTTTATTTGTATTCATTATTTTGATTTGTATTTGTCGAAATGGGATGTAAGTGGAATAGTTTCAGAATGAGGCATTGCGCTGATAGACCGCGTTCTATATAGTTCTATAAAGTTCGATAGACCCCATCTCACACAGAGAACTACCATAAATAAACAGTCACTCCGGTCACTATATGTTAACGTTGCGTCAAAGCAATAATTTACTAGGGTGACACTAAAACCTAGAATGCACCTGTCCAGCCACATTGCCACTGAATATATTTATAAGTTCCATGAATAGTGATTAACTAAATTAGTCGCCTTGCTATTCTCACGGGTGCGCCTGTCTTTCTCCGCTATATTCCGCGTACCCAATGCCCTTATCCGATATTTATTTGCTTGAACACTAGAAGCACGAAAGAATTATTCCCTTTGAAAAAGGTCATAAATATCTTAGTACCTTTTCCGCTCCATTTAACCCTTTAACCGCCAAATTATTCAATCTGAATCTAAATATTCATCTGAATTTTCATCCACTTGAAGTTGTGTCTAGCTAACGCGATCCACAACTTCAAGTGAAAATTGAAAAAGTGAAAATTATTCACATTTGACAAAATGGAGGTCAACTGTTTTTCAAAAAAATGAAATGAATCGGGCTTTAGGCCACCTTTGTGCACATATAGGCTAAACTGGGCCAGGAGAGCCTCCTGAGGACGGTGAGATGATTGAGATGACACTGTCCTCCAGACACAGGATTGGAATTCGTGCCCTGGCGGTCTGAGGCCGAGCACGCTACCTCTCGGTCAACTGTTTTCAAATATTTCTGATTGATGTCACATTTTATCTTTAACATGTTTAAAATGTGGTACTTAATGTTTTGAAATGAGAATCTGACATCAACAGTTGATCCCTACGCATGAAAGGGTTAATCTACACAACTACATTAATTTATTATTTTCTTCGAATTATTTATTCATGCTATGCTTAAAACACCGTTGCTTTCGTTTGAATATAGATAATTCCTAACTTTTAGGCCCCAGAGATGTATAATTTCACGACACATAGTTATATCCATTACAGTGCTCTAAACCGTTTAAAGGTATGGAGTGTGATTAACTCCAAATAGTAATGTGGTCCAAATAATCAATCACAACGAGTAGATTATATCAAATAGACAGCTATATGATGTTCGTCTTAGAATATCACGACCGTGTGAATATCATGTCGATTTACATGTGATTTTACATAGCTATCCCTGTTGTATATACAGGGTAAATATCTATTTTTTACTGTCCATTTCAATGACTTATAAGTCTACAATATTTTTCGTCGCCAATACATATCTATATATCTATAGACAAAGTCTAGACATGGTTAAGCAGGTCAGTTTATAAAGTGATGGTATGGATGACTATCAGACTATTAACCCTTTGCCTGTTGAACACGACTTGTGTCGTTTTTAATTTGTTTTATTTGTTGATAAAATTACTGATATGGGGAACGAAATGTGTGTTTAAGCATGAGGATTTGAAAAGTATAGATCTCAATTCAAACAAATATGAGTAATTTTCAGCCACTTGAAGTTGTGGGTCGCGGAAGCGAAACACAACTTCAAGTGGGTGAAAACAAAAATTAATCAGCAAGATTAGGGTTAACACGCGTATTATGCATCTCATTTGCATATCTGTATATTTATAGCCCACAGACAGATACAGCTGCATTATGTATAGGCTATGTTGATATTTTCTTCGATGTAAAGCAGAAAATGATGTTGGAGGGAAAATATATTTCTTTGCATTTGCTTATCAATAAATCAGGTAATACCGCATAAACGTAGAATTGGTGAAATATTTTATGCAATGACGAGGTAATTAAGTATGACTTTCACTATATGTTTTATTCTACCATAGAGTTTGCATAGTGATTAATGTCGGTGTAAAAGGAGCGCGAAAACTTGACAAGGAATCCATGTTCCAGGAACAATACACTGGTATTATAAAATAAATCAGTGTCTATTAAATATTGCTAATTGTACCTTTCTGGTACCTGTCATGACCTGGCTGCCTGACTCAGTTCGCGGCAGACCCGGCCAAAGTGACCGCCATTTTATTTACACATCAAGCTGTGTAAAAACGAAACTAGCGGCTACCGAAAAACTCGGATGCCTGAGACTGAGACTTCTATTTCGAGTGCCTATAAAAACTAGGCCATTTTCAGCTGGCGAAATATAGTGATCGCATTAGAACAATTCGATTTAAAAATGGAGGTCTCTATGTCAGGGCCTTGCGATGTCATCAAATTACTTTTCTGGTTGACATAGTTATTTATTTATTGGCAATGAGGTAAGTGAGGTAGTTAGGTAAGTGAGGTAAACCTCCAGTGAAAAATTACGATTAGCAATATTCAATGGGCGATGATTTACGAGACAAGCTATTTTGATTCGGCCATTTTGAAGCTACAATGTTCCGCGACTTGAAACTGCCATTACATAGACATGATGTAATCAGCAGACGGAACCCCCCCCCCCTCCCTTGGCGCTGAGAATGGCCGCCATAAACTAGTGATCTTACAGGGAGATGAGGTTAATGGCGGATATATTGAGCAATTAACGACAGCCAAATGTGCCCTTTATCGCCCGGGTATATGCATTATCCCTGTTAGATTGGACGGTTTTTCCGGGCGCAGGAAACCCAGACACAGACTTATCCTCTCAACCTCTCACCCTTTACTTGCTAGAGACTTATATATCTGCGCTACTGGACATTTGCACAGACTCATTCTCTCACCCTCTCACCCTTTGTTTGCTAAAGGGCTACGCATATGCATGCGCTACTGGACATTTCCGCAATTTACTCGCAATTTACTCGAAATTAACTCACTACAAAATGCAGCTACAAATCAGGCCGTTCTGAGCGTCAATTGATTACACTTTTTAACACTTTTAATGCTGAAATATGTTTGTATAAACCATAGAGACCAAAGGGATATTTTTATTTAAAAAAATTTCTGATTCATTTGAATACCTATAATACGCATAATTTAACTCTTTCATGGCGGGGACCGTCTTTATATGGCAGAATCTGACGTCTACAGACGGCAGATTCTGACGAATGAAGACGGTACCTGCGCTGAAAGGGTTAAAAAAAATTGCTCCAACTGAAAGGTGTGAACTGCATGTGGTAGCAATAGGCAACATATTATTACCAGAAAAATGTCTAAACATTTCCACCATTTAAAATATGTAGAATAAAATTAACTAAACCAAAGAATGGTATAATCCGTTATATATAAAAAACAAGCCTATTCGCTTGGACATGATATTATAATTATATCACCTGTCAAACATAAGCGTCATAAATACGCTTCAGACAGATTTAGAGGGACTAAAGCATGTACGTCACTTAAAAAGGACTTGATATAATCTCCCACATAATCCTACCTGAGCGTTAGGTAGACATTATTAGACCCTCTGAGAGAAATATAGTAAAGTAGCATAACATTATTGTAACCATCATTTGTGCTATAAGAATGAATGAATGAATGAATGAATGAATGAATGAATGAATGAATGAATGAATGAATGAATAAATGAATGAATGAATGAATGAATGAATGAATGAATGAATGAATGAATGAATGAATGAATGAATGAATGAATGAATGAATGAATGAATGAATTATTGAATTATTTAAATAAATGAATGAAGTAAACCAAGGAATCTCAATCTCTATTGAGTTTCCTTGATTAAACGAATGCATGATTTGAATGAATGAATGAATGAATGAATGAATGAATGAATGAATGAATGAATGAATAAATAAATAAATAAATAAATAAATAAATGAATGAATGAATGAATGAATGAATGAATGAATGAATGAATGAATGAATGAATGAATGAATGAATGAATGAATGAATGAATGAATGAATGAATGAATGAATGAATGAATGAATGAATGAATGAATGAATGAATAAATGAATGAATGAATGAATGAATGAATGAATGAATGAATGAATGAATGAATGAATGAATGAATGAATGAATGAATGAATGAATGAATGAATGAATAAATGAATGAATGAATGAATGAATGAATGAATGAATGAATGAATGAATGAATGAATGAATGAATGAATTTATTAATGAATGAATGAATGAATGAATGAATGAATGAATGAATGAATGAATGAATGAATGAATGAATGAATGAATGAATGAATGAATGAATGAATGAATGAATGAATGAAAGAATTTATTAATGAATGAATGAATGAATGAATGAATGAATGAATGAATGAATGAATGAATGAATGAATGAATGAATGAATGAATGAATGAATGAATGAATGAATGAATGAATGAATGAATGAATGAATGAATGAATGAATGAATGAATGAATGAATGAATGAATGAATGAATGGTGCATTGCTGTTCCATGGTCTATTACTGTTGACCAGCAATACACCAGCACTAGTTAAATGACTCGTATTTTCGGGGATCGTATCAAATGATCCAAGACCGTAATGAGCTTGATGAGTTTCTGAAACACGATCCGTGAACGATAGCAAAATGCAGAGCTCTACATAAAACCTCAGGATTATCTGTTGTTTTCTACGTTCATTATACCGTGATATATACTGATATATACATGTTTATGCAGGATAAACAAGACGTGTTTTTTAATTGTGGTTTAATATTTAACCAGCGTCCCAGGAGATGGCCAGCAATAACCCAGTATTGCGACAATGCCTGGTTTATCTGGGTTAAGGTTATAATATCATACATATAAATTATGTAATCGTAGTTTCCTCTGTTCGAGTGATAGGCTATGTAAGTTATAATCATTAACACATTGTTGTAATGTAGGCCTATGTGGATTTATATTATATACACAGGCTATACGTGGAAGCTACGTATCTTATCAAATTCTGATTGTCTGATTCGTTTTAAGATGCATAATTTTTTCAGTTGATCCTGTATTTAGTCAAGACCCAAGTTATATCTTAAGATCAGTGTTTTGATTCGATTCAGCTGATCCTGATTTTAGACAAACTCCCACATTGCGTTAGTTTCCAGGCGATGCTGTTTTTTGACGATCCTCACATTGTCTTGAGATAGGTTACAGTTCCCTGGCGATCTTGTATTTAGATGACCCCCACCTTGAGTGACCTTAGCGAGAGAGACTGTATAATTACTCTATGAATAGAAAGAAGTCCTACATGTGTGGGGGCAAGGATCTGCAAACTAAGATGGCCCCGGCGATATAGACATGGAAAAGCACTAAACAGCCAACATAATACATTAAACCAATGCTCGTTTAATGTTGGCCCAACGTCTACAACGCTGGGCCAGCAATAAGCCAGCATTGCTTCTCTACCCGGATTCACATTAACAGTGGAGAATGATTCTAGCTGCTTTTCACAGTCAGTTTTCAACCAATTTTGAAATCACTGTTCCATTATATCGATATCAAAATGTTAATTTTGTTTATTACTTCCTATAAAATTAAATATTTTATTAAATATTCGCTGACACACATGTATGCGCACTAGCAAGTAAAGGGTCTCCAGTCAGTTAGGGCCTGCATGGTGTATTTGGAACCTTGGATCTAAAGGGTTCTGTTTGTCATTTTAACCCTTACAAAACTGAAATATTTTTGTGTTAACCATGGAGACCAAAGGGTTTTTTATATTTGGGAGCATCATAAATGTCTTATTTATCACTTTCCGCTTTATTTGAATACCTATGTTATGGGGTTATACGGCCATTAGAAATATTTTACTCTTTAAGTGCGGGGATCGACATTAGACGTCAGAATCTGACGTCTAATGTCGATCCCCGCACTGAAAGGGTCAAGTTAATGATTTTCTTCATCTATGTAAAGCTTACTTTAAAATCATGTGCTTTATTATCATGATTATACAAGCGATTAGGTATTTTTTCTCTATGTGATAGAAAATAAAGTTGATTGAATAATTTTGTTTTTATGTTGAAATAAAACATTATTAGAAAATATCAAAGGGGAATGCAACCGACCCATACCCACCCCCCCTCCCCTAGATAACAGGCCCCTTCAGCCATTCACACACCTATGGGTCTACTGCCCGGTTTAATTCCAATAATGTTATATTTAGATGTCACATTTCGTAATATTTATATCGCTGCATTATTTAAACATGCGATATGGGCCTATTACTCAGAGAATGTATGTGTTTGCAAGCAGATCGTTAGATCCCCCAGCTGTCGCCAATATACAGCCAGTGGGCAATGGTCAGTCCAAGAAATCCTTGGTCAGTCGATTCAGGTGTCACAATACTAGTTTATTACCTCTTGTTTGCTGGAATATACAGTACGCTTGAACGCATGTCCAGTTAAAACGATATCCTGACCGATATGTTGTTTTGATGTTGGGCCAGCGTCGAAGACAGTGTGCCAACATTAATACGCCATTGAGACAACGTTTGCTGGTTGCCCAAGGGGTCAGTCTTAAATCCATTTCAACACTACACACGTGAAATCGATTTCAAAACAACACACATAATATTCTGTTTTTTTAATGAATTTGAATTAATAGGGATATGGACCACAGTTTTGTAAATGCAGGCTAAACTGGGCCAGGAGTACAGCCTGATAATGGTGAGATGCAGACCCACCCCCCATCCCCGGGCGGAGGATTCGAACTCCTATTTCCTTTGGTGTCACATTTCAAACATGTCAAACAATTTGGCTATGTATTGTTCCCCTCTCGCACTGAATGCCACATATTCCACCCTAACTGAAATATTTCAGTTTTGTAAAATAGCCTTGTGTAGCCCGGCAAACACAAAGCATTTGTATAATATTTATACAGAGTCGGCCCAACAGCTTCGACGTTGGTCCACCATTGTATAAATGGTACACAAATGTTGTGTTTTTGCTGGGAATAAATGTACATGGACAGAATGGAAATTCTGCTTTAGCACCATAGATATGTAGACCGTAGTGTAACAGTATACCTGGACGAGGGTCACGATCGGAGAAAATGAATGCTGAGAAAAAAGTCAGTTCTCAGAAAACGCATTATCAGCAGTAGTTATTTCAGTCTGATGTAGGTGGCTTGGTGCACGAAACAATACATGATTTAAATCAGGATACCTAGTATTCAACATCTTAATTTAAATACCTATTATTTAACATATCATGAGAAAGCTAGTTATCCTTATTGTATGTCCAGCTATCGTGTGTCGCGTATATTTGGTAAAATAAAATGTTATTTTACCGCCTAACATCCAGAATAATTCTTTATAATTTCTAGAATGTCATGTCATGACTTTTTTTTCAATCAACGAAACATCCCGCCCACCCGTTACCGCCCTCACAAGCCGAACCTAAGTAGACATTATGCAATAAAACGTAATTAACCTTTATATTAGTTTAACTCTAACACTGATATGAATAACTAAATTAGGTTCAATAGGGTAAAAATAATTTATCTGTAATAAATAGTTGAAGACAAAATTACACTGGATCAAAACAACGGTATTTTGTGCTTCACTTTGATACATTGCACCAGTGGATTATATGTATAGCATATGAAAGTTTCATAGCTATAGGACCCATCTATGTCGTCTTAAATGGGTGAGAAAGGATGATTTCGACCTTTGACTTGACCTGTCTGGCAGTCACGTGATCACAAAGAGATGGCAGGCTACCATGCTACAGTTACAGAGAAAGGTCTCGCTGCACAAAACACCCGCTGGCTTCACATTAAGAGAGAAGGCAACCTTTGAAATGCGGTCCGTCACTCTGTGCCCACGTGTCCTGAAGATTATAAGTCACGGCGGTCAAACGTTTACTCAACGTCTATCACATGTCTTAGACACTGTAGCCAGATAAACCCCTTCAGCGCGAGGACCGACTTTAGACGTCAGAATCAGTACTGAAGGGTTCCTTCTAAAGAACCTATATTGTTTAGAATGTATGGTCCACATATCTATGGTGCCAATATGGTGGATATTTATTGACGTAAGTATTACTGAATTACTAAATATATGTACATGTATATACCAGATGGTTATTTTGCTAAAATCATTCGACACTATTTATATGGTATCACATACAGAATTAAAATCATGTTAAAAGGCATTGCCATAGTAAAACCCTGGATATTGCGATAAAATAACAGATAATTGATTACTAGGTATGACATGGTAGCATTTGTTTGGTAGAAAACAAAAGTCTACATAGTCCATTTCTCATTTTAAAATGACGAGGCCTTGAAAGTTTCCTTACATTACTAGAAGCATAGACATAGCAGTGATTGTCACCGCATAGACACATCCCAATTTCCCGTGCTTTAGATCGAGGCTGCGCACTACTAAAAACAAATGTGCTTTTTTTGCCCAGCACGCGCAATAGATGTTTGCAATTTCCAAAAAAGTACATTTTAATAGGTGAAAAAATAATTGCTTCAGCTATTTTTTCCTTTTTTTTTTGTTTTTTTCCATCGACCGCATTAACTTTTACGAAAATTGGTACGAAGTTTTTGTTATTTCGTCGCCCAAATTAATTTTTAGAAAGTAATGCAAAGTTTTGTTTTCTTTTGTCGCCACCAAAAGGAAATAGGCTCAAAAATTTTTTTTTTGTTTTTACCGCCCGCGCTCATTAGTTTTTTTTATAGTTTTTTTCATCTAAAACAATAAAACACGAAGTGACCTAACCACTACATCCCCGCCCCCGCCCTCCTCACATAAAGAGTGCAAACTTTAATTTGTAACTCAGAAACCAAATTAGTTTAGCTAAGGGATGATTATTATTTCATTACTTTGTGGATATATGTCAGTACACAGGATACGAAGTGCTACCAAATAACGAGATATTGAGGCAATGTCATTTAAAAGTTGGGCCGGCGTCGCAGACAATGGAGCAGCATTGAGACGACATTAGTTTTATATTCACTGGATTGCTCGTTTCTGTTCACTATCGGATATATCAAAGTAAAGGTATCACTGACCAATATGATCATATGTCATGGTCTCACTGTGTAATAATACACCCAGGTCATATATCAAGTAAATGACAACGAACACTAAACAGGACCAGCAATGGTTCGATGCTGATACAACATTGTACAATCAACCATTCATTCAAACAATTCTTTCATTCATTCAATCGATTGCTATCTTTGTAAAAAAGGCCGTATTTATGGTTCTAGGGTGGAAATCCTCTAACAGCAGCTACAGCAAAGGGTTTTATTCATGTCATATTATGACATCCCGAGGATGGTGAGATGAATGAGACGACACTGCCCTCAAGACACAGGATTCGAAGTTCGAGCTCTGGCAGTCTGAAGCCGAGCACGCTACCTCTCTGTCACGGAGGTTCCCCAAAAATATATAATCTTTACGAGTGAGCGGGGAAGAAAATTTGTATTTCTTTGAAACTTGAAGGACAGAATGGGTTCGAGCCCGCTGTCTCCGACTTTCCACTTTAGCCACTGCACCTGAGTAGGCGATTTGCAACCTAACACATGGCCTAGGATTAGCCCTTTCTACGATACGCCCGACCATAGTCATTTTAAATATGTTTTATTATACATCAAACTATTGGTATTAGGAATACCATGTGTGTTAAAAATTCAAGATTTGCAAATGTTTGGCCTCGAATTAAATACATACGAGTAATTTTCACCCACTTGGAGTTGTGGGTCGCGGTAGCGAGACACAACTCCAAGTGGGTGAGACACAACATCAAGTAGGTTTAAAATACACCACCACATTATTTGCTTTGTCCGACCACTACATTCTAAGCCGGGAATGGAGAGTTATTGTGATCAAGTACAGAGCAATTATCGCGGTAGGCCTATGGTGCTATAATCAGTCAGGTGTGACCGAGCTGTTGATTATAAAAACAAAAAAGTTTCTTCCACATGCACGTGTGAAACTCAGTATTGTGGGGAGCCTCCGTGACCGAGAGGTAGCGTGCTCGGCCTCAGACCGCCAGGGCTCGAATTTCGAATCCTTTGTCTGGAGGACAGTGTCATCTCATTCATCTCATCATTCTCAGGAGGCTCTCTCCTGGCCCAGTTTAGCCTATATGTGCACAAAGGTGGCCTAAAGCCCGATTCATTTCATTTTGTTGATAATGAGGGATCCTCATTATGGTTTGATGTGTTTTAAGTCAGTTTTAAGTCAGTTAAAGCCCTCGGAGCTCTGTGGAAATGGCCGAGGCCGAAGGAGGAATGTAGAGCTCCTCGGGCTTTATCCTATACAAAAATTTAAACCAAATAACGTGAAAGGCTTGATATCAGATGTGTATTTACTTACCATCTTCGGGACCAGTGGCCGCTGGACCTAGAGCCTCCAAACATTCCTCCATGTTCTCGTAATACCATTTACTACCGGCAGGCATCGAGCCGAGTGATGTCACATTCAACTTCTGTAACACAGAAAAAACAGCAAATCAGGTCAGGTTATCATAAAATAACAACTAAATTGTATCAGGTCATAACATATTGATTATGTCACATTGATGTATGTGTAATATATGTAACATTTTGTACCATATTCAGGAGAAGAAAACAATGACAATTGGACAACTCCTAATCTCCTGTCAGTCAGAATATCGTATATGCCGCTTGATTGAGTATATAATCCTGTGCTGTATGTGCTACACACATGAGTGGCACATACAGCACTCTGCTAGGATTTAATATATCGCATGTGTCACTCAAATGAAGGGCACATAATATGACATTTGTCTGTTCAATGAACAGCAGAATTGCTGCATCAAAACACTATATGCACAATTAGGTAACATGAGGTACATATCATATTTGGTGATGTTGCTGATGATTATGTATCGTAAATTTTATTGTCACTTTCACATTAAGGTAATAAAGTGACGAAAAAATGCGATTAACTTAAGCTTCCAGTCACGAGATATACGAGACATATACATTTGAGAGCAGACACTTAGTCTTCTCTCCAACAAAATCTTAATAATATTCCCCTAATCTTCAGAATTAAAACAAATTGAAACGAAATCTGTACATCACTAGTTCTTCTGGTATCCGATATTCTATAAAAATAGTTATAACAAGGCTGAGCTCAGGTCACATCAAAATAACTAAGGTTGAATATTAAAAACAAATCGTGTTAAATATAAGATATAATAGTGGCAATGATATTTGTTTGTCTTTGTGTAATCAGTCCTATCCGAAGTTAACATTTTTGCTAGAAGATATGAAATTTCATAAAAATGTTGATACAAAAAATGTGTAATTCGTATTAGAATAATTATTACGAGGATTAGCGAGAATGTAACAGTGCCAACCCCCCAGTCATACTATTACAAAAAAACAGCCCAAACTAGGTCACCGCCACCAGTGTACCTGACTAACCTAATTACACAGATATCTACTATTTCTAAGTTCAGGGTTGTTTATCAAAGCATGATATGTTAGATTTCTAAATCAGGTATATCTTTTCATGTCCTCTTGAAATCAGAGATATAAATCGTGTACATGTTCGGACTGTGTACCACGCGTTACATCCGGTGTTATTGTGTAGAGTCATTCATTTCTAACAGTGCGGGGATCGACTTTAGATGTCAGATTCTGACGTCTAAAGTCGATCCCAGCATTGTATGATTTAAAAAATTCGAATGTACATAGACCCATAATATAGTTATTTAAATAAAGCAGAAAGAGCTAACTAAAGCATTTATGCTGATTTCAAATTGAATAAAACATTTGTTCTATATGGTTTATACAGAAATATTTCAACGCTTTAAGAATTATTATCTCAGACGTGTTGTTCTAAAACCCATAATTATAACTCAGTGTGTTGCAAGTTAAGCTGATAAATAATGTTTAGAGACTAAAATTACACATTGATTTAATCGCTGCATGTCAGTTTAATCTGATTCCTTCAATTCTAGAACTGAAATGATTAATTATTACTGCGTTCAAGCAGATCAAGAAAAATAGTTTAATTCAATTTAAATTACCGATGTCATTCTAGTTAACTAATACGCTGTTCTAAATGACCTTTGATGTTCAGAAATAGCAATGCGAACGTGGTCTTACTGTCGTAGTAATGCTAAGCGCATCGCTAGTGGTGACCTTGAGTCAGCCGACCTGTAAGATACGATCAGCTCACAGGCCAGTAAATAGAGGTCAGTCAGAACATCTAGCGGTCAACAAAGTAACCCAATGTGAACCAAATCTAAAAAATACACCAGTGATTTGTTTAACCAACTATGTGCAGAACATATAGATATATTTGTGTAATTTGTTTTATTATTTTAGGTTTTTATTTTAAATATGCCAAGCCATGTTTCCAATCATATTAGACTACTAAACAACTGTTCGCCGAATATAATACAGATATTTGCTCTACACCTGAAATGAATTAGTTTTCAGATTAATATAAGGGTCTTGTCGTGACATTCAGTGGGAGATAATACATGTAATATAATCCAATTAATAACCGAACTTCGTGTTACAGTGGGAGTTGAGAAACGAAGTAACCTTCATAAGAAACACCTATGTCTTTCCATCTCCGTGCATCTTCCCATTTAACAATGCTCATCTCTAGATGGATAAAATGCCCTGATTTGACAAAATTAGCCAGCAAAAGATATACAAAAAACATTGTTTTCCAAATATGTTGACGTGGTGCATCAATGTATCAACTCTTTAACCTCTTCACTACCATACATGACGGAAATTTCCGTCGTCATTCGCCAATGAACGTAACCATAAAATGACACAAATTTCCGTCAAATATATACTACATTTATGTATTTTTCGTCATTTGAAGCTGGAAATTGCGTTAGCAATTCCAGCTTCAAATGACGAAAAATAGAACTCCTACACTAGTATATCTGGATCCTGGCATGCACCCCGGCCTGGACGTCAAAGGGTTAAGTACGTGCACCTATTTTAGACGTCAGAGACTGACATCCATACACTTCAGATTTTGATGTCTGTAGTCGATCCTCGCTCTGAAAGAATTAAAGATTTATATCTATAACAAATAAAGCAGAAAGAGCTAACTAAGCTATTTATGATGACTTTCAAATTTAAACTTTCTGGTTACCATGGTTTATATAATGCCAGGATAGTTAATTTGCAGCGTATCCTTCCTTGGTGCAGTTACCCAGACTGTTCAAATTCGTGGGATAATGACAACCGAAAGTATAACCGATTCGCGGTGCATAAAAAAAAACATAGAACAAAAACTAAAATAACCATTATGTCGAAGTTGACTTATACAAGGTCGATAAAATCTAAAAACCTATTGCACATATTTCAGCGATGAAAGGGTTATAGGAGACGATATATGCAACAATAATGACGCCTTCTAATTATTTATAAACCTTTTTAACGCTGAGAGGGTTATAAATAATTAGATGGCGTCATGAATGTCACCTGTAACTGGTAAACTGTAGATACAAATAGATTATACTTGAAATTTATTATCGATATTAACCCCTAAAGCGCTGCATTAATTTGTAAAAAAAAACATCACAACCGAAGGTTTTTTTTTCAATTTGAAATCTTTATAAATGTCTTAGTTAGCTCTTTCCGATTAATTTGAATACCTATGTTATCATGGTTATGGGTCTACGAACATTACAAATATTTCTATTCTTACAGTGACTTTAGTCGTCAGAATCTGACGTCTACAGACGTCAGATTCTGACGACTAAAGTCGATACCGCGCTGTAAGGGTTAAAATTTATTATCAATATTAAAAAAAATATATATTTTTCTACGTCGCATGGTGGGCTTATAATTAAAATTAAAAATACAAGACTATTTTTAGCACTGTCGTGATAGTTGATTCGGTGCGTATCAGTTAACCGACTCAACATTTACACGGGACACATGATGTGATTTTATTCACATGTATGTTGACTAAAACTGTATATGTTTGACATCTTGTTAAAATGTCAAATCTGCCAAGTTGTGGAGTCTAGAACAGGAACTTTTATAGCCCTTGTGCTGCTGAAATGTCTGTTTCTATTTTTCGTCATTTGAAGCTGGAATTGCTAACGCAATATCCAACTTCAAATGACGAAAATATGTTTATATTTATGAATAATAGATGTCTCCAATGTTGAATTACTTGATTAACTAATCTACCAAAAAATATTCATCAAATTCAGTGATATCCTCATTGATCTAAAACATGTCTGAAAGCGCATATATACGGGCGTAGCAGGAAAAGGGTTAATAAAAAGGGTATATATACGGGCCTAGCACGACAAGGGGTAATATCAGGTGTCAAAATAGTATAAGTGATGAAAGGGTGGTGCGAGTTTGAAACCAAAATCCGATCACGTACACGTTCCTGTGGCTTTAATCGGTGTAAATTATTTCGTGAAATTATATATATATATAGCGTATTTCAAAAATTAGACTATTTGCCATTACGACGTTCCTCTATAAACCCATTAAACTAATTCTAGAATTTTAATACATGTCAAATTGTCTAACTCCTAAAATATTCAATATAATTTTGGATTTTTTTCCCGCTGTTAGGTTTTGAATAGAAAATGACACAATTTGCAAAATTTCAAAGAAAATCGGTTAAGAATTTACGGAAAAATCGGCGAAAATCATGCGATCCTGGTTTAATAAAACGGCAAGTACAGGAGGGGTGGGGTCTGGTGGAATAATAAGATTTACTTATTTTAAGGGCATTTTACCTGTTGTGTGTGCTTTTGTATGGTTAATTAAACTGTAGAGTGCTATTGATAAGTTTACTAAAGATCAGACAGTGTGACATAAGATGACATCGTCCAATAGTGGTCAGTAAAACATAAACATCATGCTCCCTGGTGCATGATGCATGATGTTCTCCATACGTAATTATATAATGCTGCATTCACGTACTGTAGATCTGATAATTTTCGCGTGTTTAAATTTTCGCAAATTTCTGATTTTGGAACTTTTCACAAAAATTATAATTCGCTAATTTTCATTTTTCTTTAGGTGCGATTATATAATAATTTTCGCGAGATTCTTGAATTCGCGAATTTGTCCTCCTCGCGAGGTTCGCGAAAATTAAAACCTCGCGCATATTACTAGATCTACAGTATTTACGAACACGACCAACATCAGCAGCAGTCAAACCTTCAAGTGCTTAATATTGTACACATTAAAGCGATAAAATAGTTTTATTTTCCAGCACTTAAAGGGTTAACCCTCCTATAGAGGGCTAAGTTAAAAAAACATTACCGCTTGCAGAAGTGTCTCGCTACCGCGACCCACAACTCGGGTAAAACAATTACCTAAATATGTGCATTTTCAATCAATCATATGTCAATGTATCTTATGCATTGCTAATTTCCACTTCATTTTGTAGTGTTTTAACAGGGACAAATGTAAAGGCCTAAAACGCGTGTTAAAATTTTCGCGAATTAGAATTCGCCAATTTTCTTATTTCTTTAGTAGCGCTATTACAATAATAATTTCCACGAGATTCTTGAATTCGCGAGTTTGCCATCCTCGCGAAATTCGAGAAAATTAAAATCTCGCGAATATTACCAGATCTACAGTATATGAGCTATATGGGTTCCCAGTAATCATGCGACACTAATCCAGCAATAGTTTAATGCTGTCCCGACGTCGGCAGCATTAAACAAACATTGGGTCAACGTCGCGTTTTTGTTGGTTTAACCCCTACAGCGCGGGGACCGGCTTTGGTCGTCAGAATCTGACGTCTGTGGACGTCAGATTCTGACGACCAAATTCGGTCCCCGGACTGTAAGAATAAATGGTTCTAGTAGTATTAGCCCCATAACATAGGTATTCAAATGTATCGGAAGGAGCTAACTTAAGACATTTATGATGATTTTAAATTGAAAAAACCCCTTTGGTTGCGATGTTTTTTACAAATTAACTCAGCGCTTAAAGGGTTAAGGTTAGAGGTGCACACGGTGATGTCCAGGTCTTTGCCAATCGCTTACTGATTAAGGATTCTGACACTGTCCTGGAGAATCGGGGGGGGGGGGCAAATGGGGATTCGGGGACAAGGTGTTAGTAATCAGCGGCGGGGATGATGGAAAGAGGGGAGAGGGTAGATTTGTAAAAGACGCCATTTGCAGGTGACGGGATTTAGGAGGGGGGGGGGGTGTCACCTGGCACCACCGCATGGTTTCTGTGTCAGCACGACAGAAGCTCATAAAAATAAAGTGATGACAGGAAGTAAATAATAAATTATATGTTGTTTTCCACAACGGTAAAGTCAAATTTCATCTAAGACTGAGATACACATTTGTATAAAAGATAAATGGCGCCAGGGTAGCTCATTGGTAGCGTGGTTGACTCAGAACAGGAGTACCGGGTTCGAGTCCCGGTGCGGCCGATATATTTTCTTGGTGCTCACATATACAGTGACCCAAACTGCTCAAATTAATAGTGCCGATTCGCACCGCATAAAAAAACGTACAAAAAAAATTAAGAAATAAAAATGACTAATGTGTCAAAGTTGACATGTAAATCGTCAATAAAACCTTTACTAAAAGACAAACTTGAAAAGCCAAGCAACACAAACGGTTCTTTGAATATCGAAAGCGGCATTGTGTCAGTACAAAAGAAGCTCGTTAAGCAAGGTGATAAGAAAATAAATCCTCCCCTTGGATACGAAAGGGTGTATCTTCCACTTTGTGAATTGGCAGATACACCCTTTCATATCCTAGGTCTACTAAAACGAAATAATCAAATATATTTTCAAGACAACTATAAATTGCAGAACACGTTTTATATTTCTTTATAGGGACACAGAGATACAATGATCAAGTAAATATAATTAGATTAGTTACTTGCACCGTAAAGGTCATGGACGCGTAGCGAGTGCATTCAATTAAGTATTAAATTTCTGAAACACCGCATGTTAATTAATTTTCAGTTCCATTCAGTTAATGGCAAAAATAACAGAAAAACAAGAAAACCTGCAGTTGATTAGCAAAGTCTATATTTTTTCCTGGACTGATTTCTTTCAAATAGTACCCTGGAAAATATAAAACCATAAAACGAGTAACATGATGTAGATCCACTGCTGATCAAATGCCGAGCCAACATCGGAAACGCTGCCACCATATTGAACCAGCATTGGGTCAATGTTCTGGTGTTTCCTAGAAAGTTACCACAGCAAACATGGGACATTGACCCAATGCTGGTTAAATACTGGACCAGCGTCGGAGACGCTGGATCAGCATTTAACCAGCATTGGGTCAATGTCTCGTGTTTGCTGGGATACTTTAAAAAAACATTAGCCTAAAGTCACGCTCTTGCTGCTAGGTAACCTATTGTATTTGTTAGTTTGGTCTTCTTTCTAACTAAGGGCGGGGACATGGTGTAGTGGTTAACGCTGCCTGCCTGGAAAGGCGAAGTTCGCGGGTTCTTGTTAAATTAGGTTTGCAAAATATCAAACAGTTGGTTAAGGTTAAATGTATAATTTGTATTTGACAAGATGATGTTTTTAACCAGTAAGTCGATCCCCGCACTGTAAGAGTAAGCATAATTAATAATGGCTGTAGGCACATAACATAGGTATTCAAATGAAGCGGAAAGAGCTAACTGAGACATTTATGATGATTTCAAATTAAAAAAACAAACCTTTTTTACATTTTCTCCATGTTGTATACCAAAGTTATTCAGTGCTTTAACCCGTTTCGGGCCTGAATTTACCATTGTCATCTTCATCCACTACAAGCCGCGAATTGCTGTCGCAATTCTCGACTTGTAGTGGATAAAGATGACTTGAAGTGAGTAAAAAATCGAAGAAAATTGCCATGTATTGGCAACAGTTTCTAGGAATTTTTTCTTCTGAAACTCCTTAGTTGCAGGAAAATTAAATCTGTTTTCAGGGATGTAAAATGATGCTTTAATGCATCGTGGGGGGCTTAAAAGGTTAAAGTGCATGTACGTCGTGGGATTGAAAAGATTGTCATACGGAGATGTGATCTGATTTGTTCCATCGTTATAGCCATCAGAGGTCGACAAACTCACATTTAGAATAAGGTCATTCCACTTTACAGTATATCTCTATCATATCATATTGTCAAAAATATATCTGACCTTTACGGATCCGGTACCAGTTTTGCTGAAACTACACGCGCAAATATCAAACATGGTTCTGAAAAATATGACTTTTTCGCACTTGCACAAGATATAATATACCATACCTTGGGAGTGAATATGTGATAAGGCCCACATTACAATGTGGCATTGGCACCTTTTAAATGCCAGGGGGATGTAATAATTGTTCCTGTTGGGCGGACAATCCGATCAATAATAATATGCGTTAGATCATAAATCATAGCTACGGCCACACTGTTCGCCAGCCTGAAACTACACACGCAAATATCAAACATGGTTCTGAAAAATATGACTTTTTCGCACTTGCACAAGATA
Organism: Flabesymbios commensalis; assembly: GCA_964017125.1. NCBI lineage: Eukaryota > Metazoa > Annelida > Polychaeta > Terebellida > Flabelligeridae > Flabesymbios > Flabesymbios commensalis. The sequence goes on along the minus strand of OZ024910.1, from coordinate 6,681,282 downwards.
TGATATACCATACCCTGGGAATGAATAGGTGATGAGGCACACTTTACAATATGGCACTGGCACCTTTTGAATACCAGGTGTATATATTGTTCCTGTTAGGGTGACAACCCGAGTGATATCAAAGGACAGTTAGTGACCGCTAGATCATTATAAGCTAAGACCACACTGTTCATCAGCCTGAATTTTCGCAACCTTAGCTCTTGCCAAACAAATTGAAGTGGGGAGGATAGCTTATTGAAAACTCCCTCTTTTACAACCAGAAAAGTATATCACACTGAATTACAACGCGTTCAGAATTGCCTTGCTAGAATGGTGACCAAAGTCCCACTGTCTTAGTTCTTTTTCTGTCAGACGGACATGGTAACGAGCGTTGGTAATCAGGTAATATGTGGGACGTTTTTAGAACAAATCGATGATGAATAATGTAATAATAGCGTGATTTAACTCAAGGCAATATTTGTGCGCAACGTCCGAATGGCAAAATAATTGATATCCAGCACTCTCCCATGTACAGCAAAGTAGGGGTATAAATAATGAGCATTAGCATGGTTAGAAAACGAAATACGCCCGCCAGTTATAGGAAGCAACAAAACAACAGGATGAAACATTTTTGCAGTAAATGTCATTTGCAGTTGGTGTAAATAGATTCACCTCTATGCAGTCTCTAGCAAACAATGTGAATGATCTAAAGACATTCAGTATTGCATTGTGGAAATAAATGAAATGAATCGGGCTTTAGGCCACCTTTGTGCACATATAGGCTAAACTGGGCCAGGAGAACCTCCTGAGGATGGTGAGATGATTGAGATGACACTGTCCTCCAGACACAGGATTCGAAATTCGAGCCCTGGCGGTCTGAGGCCGAGCACGCTACCTCTCAGTCACGGAGGCTCCCCACAATACTAACTTTCACACGTGGATGGGGAAGAAACAATTTTGTTTCTTTCAAACCGCCGAGACCGGGAACCGAACCCCGGACTCTGGCGTGAAAGGCAGCGGTGCTAACCACTACCCTAGGGCCCCCGCCCTATTGCATTGTGGAATACAGCAATATATACCTCGATTAATGTATTGTCCCCTTGGATATGGAAGGGTGTATATGATAATTACAAAAGTGGCAGATGCACCCTTTCATATTCAAAGGGACGGTATAATTCTGGGCGTTTTTTGCCAAATTATATTTAAAATGTACGAGTATATAAAGATGATCAAGACATAATACATATTGTCCTTTTAAGTATTTCTCTCTGTTTTAGTAGAAAAAAAATGAATTAGAAATTGCAGTTGGAGGAAATAAAACATAGATTGTGGTTTTAAACAATACAAACAATACAATCACCAAGGTCATCATTTTTCATTTATTTATTCGCTATACAATTAACCCTTTGCCTGCTGATCACGACTATTGTCGTCTTTAATCCGTTTTATTAGCCGATTAATTCACTGTTATTGAGAATTAAATGACTGTTTAAACATCAAGATTTGTAAATGTTTGGTTTCAAATTAAGCAAATATAAATATTTCTCAACCACTTGAGGTTGTGGATCGCGGTAGCGAGACACAACCTTAAGTGGTTAAAAATTTAAATAAACTCACTCAGCAGGTTAACGGTTAACACTGGTTACCAAGCTTTTGCTATTCTACCCAGCTCTGACGATAAGTTGTTATCGTCTAACGCGGACTTAATGTGCTTGGGAGGCCAACGAGTGCATTCTATCTGTGATAAAATCATAGAAAAATCAGGCTTTCCTAGTTACCAATTAAAGTAATGGCAACCAGCGGGAGATTAATTTCAGACATCATATCTGAAAAAAAACTACGAATACAAAAATGTGAGGAACATCAGCTGCAGAAGTGAATTTGACAAAAAATAACGAGATTAAAAATAATAAAGTTTTTAAAAATGGCAGGTATTATTTTCTTTATGATCCGGATCTCAAGTTTGTGATTCGTGGAAAAGTAGATGAAACGGTGAACTCACTAAAACATAACCTTAGCCCTTTTTGTGCGAGTATCGCCTTTTGATAGCAGAACGTGACGTCAAAATACGGTCTTCGCCTTGTCAAAGGCACGTAAAAAAGGTACTCAATTGAAATGAAAAGAGCTGGTAGAGGATATTTTTCAAGTGAATAACTTTGGTTAACTGTTTAATTCTTGCAGTGCAAGCACACCGTAGTTAACCAGGCTACTGCGATCCCCGACCTCCAGTGGTTGAAGTCAGTATTGTGGGGAGCCTCCGTGACCGAGAGGTAGCGTGCTCGGCCTAAGACAGCCAGAGTACGAATTTCGAATCCTGTGTCTGGAGAACAGTGTCATCTCAATCATCTCACCATCATCAGGAGGTTCTCCTGGCCCAGTTTAGCCTACATGTGCACAAAGGTGGCCTAAAGCCCGATTCATTTCATTTCATTTCCAGTGGTCGAAAATTATTCACATTTGTTTAACTTGAGATCAAACATTTACAAATCTTGCTGTTTAAACACCCATTTCATTCTCGATAGCAGTGATTTCATCGGTCAATAAAACAGATTAAAAGCGTCTATATTCGTGATTAGCAGACTAAGGGTTAACCCTTTAACCGCCAGATTATTCAATTGGAATGTTCACCCACTTGAAGTTGTGTCTCGCTGACGCGATCCACAACTTCAATTGAGTGAAAATTATTCAGATTTGACAAAATGGAAGTCAACTCTTTTCAAATCTTGCTGGTTGATGTCACATTTTATCTTTAACCTATTTAAAATGTGGTACTTAATGTGCTAATAAAAAATAAAAACCCGAATGTATGCGGCACCGGTGGTTAAAGTTAGGCGGTTCAGAATTTATTTTGATGTATTAAACTTGTAGATATTTTATAAAATTGACAAGAAAGGGTTAGAGCGAGCAGCCAATGTTTACAACAAGTGCTATAACCTCTATATCCACCCACTCATCCGGTGTTTCAAAGGTCGCGTTATGGAGCACGTTAATTATGTGGGTGGCATCCACATAGTTCATTGTCATTTGTTAATTATTTCTATTTTTACGTTGTAATATCAGGATCGACTGATTACAGCTTTGTATATGTATTATTACGAACTCATTTATGTGGCGTTTCAACTCCCATGGGAGCATGCAGTCCTACGATCAATTGGGTGCTAGGTGCTTATTACACATTGACATATCTGTCCTAACGGGTATTAATTAATAAAGTGAAGCAAACTTTGGGAGAGGAGAATTATTATGTATTCTCACACTTTGCGCAGTGATTTTCACTATGAGACGTATATCGGTATCAGCCCATATCGCACTCTAGCTGTAGTTGAACTGCAATCTATGGCAGTTATATCATATGTGACTTGATCGTGTGAGAAAATACAAACGTTGTTCATTTTTCGTGAGATATTGGAAAATACAGCACATGTCCAATGAATAAGGTAGGTGTTCGCCTAAAGGCTCACACCTTATTCATTGGACGAGTGCTGAATTTTCCCATATCACACTCAAATGAACACTGTTTGCATATCAAAACCTGCACCAAGCGAGGATTGAACCCGCGCAACAGGCGGTAGCTATAGCATAGCACAACTCTATACCAATGCGCTATATCCCTCTCTACATACTAGTGATATCAAGGATATACTGGTCTGATGAGAATAATCTACAACATTTCTGTTAAAAATGTGAATTAACACCTAGCCCTTGTCCTGCTAGGTCCGTATATATACGGTTTAACCCTTGTCCTGCTAGGTCCGTATATATACGGTTTAACCCTTGTCCTGCTAGGTCCGTATATATACGGTTTCAAGCATGTTTTAGATCAATAAAAATATCACTAAATTTGATAATAAATTTATAGTAGATGCTTGTTAATCCAATTATTCAATATTGAAGGTGTCTATTTTTCGTTTAATAAAATATTTTTTCGCCATTTGGAGCTGGAATTGAAAAGAAGGGTCGTAGTGGGATCTCAGGTAATCAACACATTATATTTTAGAGACGTCTTTTTATATATTTGTCGTTGTTTAACCTTTTAACCTCCGGTGCCGTCCATATTCGTTTTGTTATATTTTAATTAGCACATTACATATCAGCTTTTAAACCTGTTAAAGATAAAAAATGGCATTAATCAGCAAGATTTGACATTTTTTTACCTCCATTTTGTCAAATCTGAATAATTTTCACTCACTTGAAGTTGTGGATCGCGTCAGCGAGACACAACTTTAAGTGGGTGAAAATTCAAATTGAATAATTTGGCGGTTAAAGGGATAAAGCTGGATGACAAATATTGCCATCACAAATTGATTTATTTAATCAACTTAGCATCCATCACAAACTATATTATTAATTTCAATGTATTTTATTTGGTTTGAAAACGTACATAATCAGACCTAGGTGGAAAGGGGTCAACATCCTGCAATTCTAGAAACAAACAGCTCAGCTGGACATGGGTTAATGAATTGCTATTCGTTACGCCTGTGTTATATGTCATGCTGCCACCAGCTGGGCGGGTCTGATATCAATATGTTTGATGATGTAATCAAAGGACGTTATGATGCGATGTAATTAGCTGCCGTTCTATCTTTTCCGCTGGTGGCGTTGTTCTGTTAAAACAATTATTTATTTGAAAAGCTTATTATAGAGGGTTATAGTACGTTATTGTATAGTTCATATTATTATTCCTTCTTCTTTTTCTTCTTCTTCTTAATATATAATATACATAAATATATTACTATGTACACTGTAATGATGTACTAGTCTCCATAGACTTCCCGACATTACATGATCTATGTAACAGGCAGCGATCATCATGATAACCTCTGTTAATTTATCGCAAATATATGAACAAATTAGCCTCGATTATTGAAATAATTAATTGAATTATTGATGATTTTATACAATAGGTCGTTCCAATGATAACAGCCACTGATAATCTTGTTAAAATGACAAACAAAAGTAGCCATGGTAACTGGGTACTTGAAAAGGAACCAGTCACTGATTTCATAGCAGTGACGTACAAAAAAGGATAACTATCTTATTATAATCATATACCTGAAGACGAAGTCCAATTCAATAGATCAATTAAAATTATTAACTTCCCAGAATTCATAGCCGATTGAATTAATGATCGATCTATAAATATATTTATTCATAAAAGGCGGCGATAATGATAATAGCCTCTTCTCTGTCATTCAAATTCAAACAGCAGTAACTGCTACTTTAAAATGTAAGCAGTTACTGCTGTTTGTCTTGCTGGGAAAGACAAACAATTGTATCTACGTACTTGAAAAGTAAGCAGTTACCAGGCAACGAAAAACAGCAGTAACTGCTTACTTTTCAAGTAATCAGTTACTGCTGTTTATCTTTGCTCAGCTGTACTACAATACCGGGATCATCAAATGATAACAAATGCATTATGTACCTTGAAATGAGGTCCAATCCAATAGATCCTTTCAAATTATTCACATAGACTATGAGAGATGTCTTTGATTCGTTTGAATGACTATATAATGTACACTGACTGTGATAATTGTCTTTTCAATAAGATTAATCCACCCTGAGCTCACAATAATGATAATATACACTGGTCAAACGGAGGTCTATATATTATAGACTGGGTGAGAGGTTTCAATCTGTGGTCACTCACACACTATGTGATGGGTTTTCCTGGAGTCATTGATCAAGTTGATCATTTTGATACACGTGGCCAGGTGTTAAAACAGAGCTTCCGTAGTATTTATCACGACATTAGCCATGATGACATACCCAGCACAGAGAGCGGGATATGATAGATGTCCATCAGGGTCAGACTCCTAGAGGAGAACACTCAGATGATGACTGAACCTGTTACACTCTATGTTATCCTATGTTAATGATGATCTAATGCTGTGTAACACAAAGTGTCATGACACGAGATGTAGAGCTGCTCTCCAACCGCCGTCAAGCGGAACACTGAGGTATATAATACGGTCACTCAAGCTAAATTAATCACCTGAATAATCCACTGATCAGCAACATATAATGCTGGACATACGTTTATATTACAATCATCTGTCATCAATTTCACATTAGATCGTCAATATTGGATGACATCTATTATCGCCCAGAGAGTCCAAAATAAAGTTATTATTCCATTTTATTCTTGTTGCTTATTGTTTGTACCTATCGCAGGCGATTGCTACTGCTCGTGCTGTATTGTCACATGGTAGTGGTGATATGGTATATACGGTGTTTTAACATGTGAGCTCACAAGCATACATGTCACAGTCAGATGCACGTTACGATAATGACACAGTCGTTTATGTGATGTCTTTACAAAATGACCTGCTAATCTGACGACACGCACGCATGCGCACAGACGGCTCCAAGGCCACGGAATACTCAACGCGTGCGCAGCTTAGCTTCCCCCCCCCCCCCTCCTCCCCTCGAACTCGACGTGCAAGCGAAGATTAACAGTTTAATTGCTAGTCGTTGGCGCAGTATTACACCAACATTGGTTCAATATCTCGTGTTGGCTGAGTAACAAAGCTGAGGTATCGGCCTTAGCTCTTTACAATCGTGCTTAATTTGTTTTCTTAAACTGGGATTAAATGAGCAATATTGTCCAATTTTCCGTCTTAAATTCAAATAAATATATATATATATATAAATGTGTTTTAGTTAACAGATTATACACATTATGTGTCGCGATTATACATATTTTGTGTCGCGGTAGCGAGAAAACTTCAAGTGATTAAATAATAACTATCTAAGCTGGCGCTCAAAAGGGTAATAATCTGAAGGCACCTATTTAATCCGCTACGTTTTTCAGATATGTATATTCTTCATAAAAATTGTAGAGCTAAATTAAAAATACACAGGTTTTTCACAATAAACGTGACAAATGAAATTTATTGTTCAATATTTACATGAAAATGTCAATTTAGTAGCAGTGTGCAGTGGAGGGTCCATGTACGCATATATCTATTGAATGCTTAATCAGAGTATTACCGAGATTAAGTCTGACTGACCGAGCTGGTAGAACAATTATTAAATAACACTTGCCTTGCTAGGCAGGTATATAATACAGCTTTGAATCTGCAGAAATGCCACTGGAATTAATCAAATGTATTTGTGTTAGATGCCCAGTTGGTTAAATAATTAAATTTGAGAATTATTTTCTTAGAAATATATATTTTTTTCATTTTTTGAAGCTGGAAAATGAGTTAGCAATAATAGCTTCAGAATAATGAGCAGCCTCAGGTTCACGAGGGTTAATCAAGGTTTGTCTTGACAACAAGGCCTGTACTGACATGCCGGGGTAATTAACTCATGCCCTGTGTGCCACACCGGAGGGGTGGATCAACAGGGGATCCTGATCCACCCCTCCCCCTTCTCAAATTTATTTTTCAAAAAATCGGTATTGGGTCAACGAGCGAGGTTGAACATTTACTGGGGTTTTTTAATCCATTTGAAAATAAATAATTGCTGAAACAATTTGAAAAAAAACAAAATACTTCAAAATTTGTTTTAAAAAAAAATGTTATGATAGAAAAATATATAATAATAATTGTACATTTACAGCAGTAAATGAGTTTCTACATTTAAACACACGGTTACTAACACTAACACATCTCTTTATTTGAAACTGAAAAAATATATAATTCATACCACTACTTCTGGCTTCCCAATAAATAATATTTGTGGTTTGATATTTTCAGAAAAAAGTACATTTTGTCATTATCAAGTTCTGTAAAATCACACGTAAAGCGAAATAATATGTACACTTAAAATAATGCTCGTCATTTATATATTTAAACAAGCACAGGGTATTTAATATGATTATTTAAAAAGAAGCTCAACTGAAAACAGCTTTAATATAATGTATGTACATGGGGACATATACGTTTGCCGCACCAACATCAGAGATAAAATAGCTACTATATCTGCATATGTTATTCTATATATATAGTATCAAATACACTCTGGAAAAAGCGTAGAAACCTAAGAGTTATATACAAGTTTACATATTTTCTAATGCACAGAGAACACAAAATTAACTCCTTATCCGCCAAATTATTTAATTTGAATTTCACCCACTTGAAGTTGTGTCTTGCTGACGCGATCCACAACTTCAAGTGAGTGAAAATTATTCAGATTTGACAAAATGGAGGTCAACTGTTTTCAAATTTTGCTGATTGATGTCACATTTTATCTTCAACATGGTGGCACTTAATGTGCTAAGAAAAAATGAAAACCCGAATATATGCAGCCACGGCGGTTAAAAGGTTAAGAAAGAATTATGTGGTCGTACACATGGTCAACACCTACATGGTTAAGCACGCTATATACGTTATACTTTGTTAGTTTAACGACACGAGTTAAGGAGATTAACCCTTGTGTTTCTAGGAATATTTTTAAATCTCGCCTAAAACAAAATAAAATGTCACTGAAATTGACAACAATATCTGTGGTAGACGCTCAAGTAATGAAGTAATCCTGTTAGAGAGTCGTCCATTTTTAAAAAAAATAATTATCTCATTCCCGCAATTCCAGCTTCAAATGACTAAAAATAGAAACAAACAGTTCCTTAGCGCACGGCGGAGAGGAGGGGGGGGGGGGTTGCTGGTGCAGGGGTTAAGTCGAAGCTGCCTGCTTGAGACTGATTGAGGAGATCGAGGAGGGGGGGGGGGTGAGGGGGTAGACATGATTATCTGATTATTAATTAAGTTTTCCATTGACTACAATACGCCGTAATAAACAATGGTTTAATTTCCGCTGACCACAGTTGCCTTGGACTATACAAAATGCTATACATTATATATACTTGTCGGAGATAGCCAACCAGTGCGCAGACAGTCCTATTTAACAACGTTTTAGTTAACCCTTTCAGCGCGGGGACCGATTATAGACGTCAGTTTCTGACGTATATAGTCTATCCCCGTACTGCGAGAATTAAAAATTAAAACGGCCGTATATATCCATAATATAGGTATTCAAATGAAACGTAAAGAGCTAACTACGACATTTATGAGCATACCCTTTGGTGTCCATGATGTAAACAAAAATATTTCCTGGATGCGGCCAATACGAGAGAATGAGCCAGTGTTGAATTCATTCTACATTAATGCCTGTCTACAACGCTGGGCATTGATTCAGCTTTAACCCTTTAACCTCCGGTGCCGCATATATTCGGGTTTTCATTTTTTATTATCGCATTAAGTACCTCTTTTTAAACATGTTAGAGGTAAAATCAAGCAGCAATATTTGAAAATTTTTGACCTTCATATTGTCAAATCTGAATAATTTTCACTCACTTGAAGTTGTGGATCGCGTCAGCGAGACACAACTTCAGGTGGGTGAACATTCAGATTGAATAATTTTGCGGTTAAAGGGTTAACCCTTCCAGTGCAGGAGCCGTATTTATACGTCTACATACGTCAGAGTAGGACGTATAAAGTCGATCCTCGCGCTGAAAAATTATTTTTGTATAATGGTCGTAGAGCAATAACATGTATTCAAATGAACCGGAAAGAACTGGCCAAAACATTTATGATGACTTTAAATTGAAAAAACCCTTTAGTTTCTATGGTTTAAAAAAAATTAGCGTTGTGAGGGTTAAATCAATGAATTGTATTATCTGGTCGCAATATGTTTATCACTCTAATGTAGTTTCAATTAAAGCAATAAGTAAGTTTGAGAGATGTCTATTATCCACAAGTAGATATATTTTTCGTCATTTAAAGCTGTTTTTTGCACCAGCAATAAGCAGCTTCAAATGACGAAAAATAGAAATAAACAACTCAGCAAGAGTAGGGTTAAGGCTGATTAAGGTGGGGAGGGGGAGGAGGGCATGATTATCTGATTATTAATTAAGACAGTTTTGCATTGACCACAATTCCAGGTAATGTTGACAATGGTTTAATTTCCCCTGGCAGTGGGCTTGGACTACACAATATTTTATATCTATTATATAATTATAACTATGGAAGCTACCTATAACTTGCACATTCAGACTATATATAGCCCTATTTAACAACAATGTTTTAGTTGAGGATCCTGAAAATAGGAGAGGATGTGCCAGCTCTGGATCAATGCTGGTTTAATGCCGGCCCACCGTCTACGACGCTGGGCAAGCATTGAACCAGCTTTATATCAATGAATTGTCTTGGTAACCACATGTGTACAACTCTAACGTCGTCCCCTTAGAATCAAAAGGGGCTTTTTTGCTCCTGTATGACAAAAAATTTGCATTTTTTTTATTAAAACCAGCTAAATGTCTTAAGCAGGTTATGATAATAACACACGCAACATTAAGCAGGTTTTAACCACTTTGTATTTCACTTGAGCAGGTTTTGTTTTGGTCATGCGATCTCCTTTGTCAGAGTTAAAACCTGTTTAAGTTGATTGAGCAGGTTGTAAAAGTCACTTTTTGCTGAGTTATTCTGCTTTGAGCCCCTGCTGATTCTGATGGGACGACGCATGTGTTCAATTAATGAAATAATTAATTTTGTTAGACATCTATTTTTTCTTTTCATTTTGCGTTATTTGAAGTTGAAAATTTACGTCAATGAATGTCTCGAGATTTGAAAATGAAATGAAATGAATCGGGCTTTATGCCACCTTTGTGCACATACAGGCTAAACTGGGCCAGGAGAACCCCCTGAAGATGGTGAGATGATTGAGATGACACTGTCCTCCAGACACAGGATTCGAAATTCGAGCCCTGGCGGTCTGAGGCCGAGCACGCTACCTCTCGGTCACGGAGGCTCCCCACAATACTGACTCGAGATTTGGAAATGCTTGGTCTCAGATTAAGCAAATATAAGTATTTTTCACACACTTCAAGTTGTGTGTCGCGAAGTTGTGTGTCGCGGTAGCGAGACACATCTTCAAGTGGATACAAAATTAAATGAGATGACTTAGCGGGAACAGGGTTAATTTAATTTATTTTATTCAAATTATGCCACGTGGTGAATAAATGCGACCATGGAGCCTGAAGGATTAACCCTTATCCTGCTAAGTTATTTGAATTTTCAATCACTTGAGGTTGTGTCTCGCTACCGCGATCCACAACCTCAAGTGGATGGAAATTACTCATATTTGTTTAATTGGAGACCAAACATTTAAAAATCTTGATGATAAGCCCTTATAGCGCGGGGAGCGACTTTAGTCGTCAGAATCTGACGTCTGTAGACGTCAGATTCTGACGACTAAAGTCGATCCCCCACTGTATGGGTAAAAATATTTCTAATGGCCGTAGGCCCCTAACATAGGTATTCAAATGAATCAGAAAGAGCTACTCCGGTAACTAAAGCATTTATGATGATTTCAAATTCAAAAAACCCTTTGGTTTCCATGGTTTACAGAAAAATATTTCAGCGCTTTAACCCTTTCATCCCTGAATTTTTCTTTGTCATCATCATCCACTACAAGCCGCGAATTGCTGTCGCAATTCTCGACTTGTAGTGGATGAAGATGATTTGATGTTGTTTAAAAATAATAGAAAATTGCCATGTATTGATAAACCAGTTTCATGGACATTTTCGTTCTAAAACCCCAAGTTGTAGGAAAATTAAGTCTGTTTTTAGGGATGTAAAATGATGCCTTAATGCATCGTGAGGACTTAAAGGGTTAAGGGTTAAACAGCTACATGTTTCCCCCTCCCAATGACAGTGGTGTATTCGGATAATAAAACAGATTAAAAAAGACCATTGTTGCCAAGGGTAATATCGCTTTGGTATTAAGTCACACTGATTATCAGAGATTACAATCAATCCTTATCTTGATCCCAGATACTTTGGCGTTCAGGGAAATCGCTCTCAGACTTAGTGAGCGGAAGTAGCAGGCACGACACTACATCTACACATAACACGAATTTGTGTCAAAATAATAACATGGTAATTAATGATAAATACCACCTCATCATGGATTTTGAACAATTGAATGATAAATTATTAGAAATATATATATCCGATCTTTACAACTGGAATAACTATTAGATAAAGAGAACAAATTATAAATGAGCGATGCCACACTTAAAATGCCAGAAATATTAATCATGATTTTAGTGCAAGACACATTTTTCCGTCAAAAAAAGTGAAAATGGCTGCGAAATTTAAGAAAAAATGCTATAGTGAGTGATGTAACACTTAAAGTGTTAAAAATAGAAATCATGATTTTAGTACAAGACACATTTTGATTGTTGGGCTGCTAATAACAATTTGAGCTGACACGAGACGTCGAGCCATTGTTGTCTTAATGTTGGGCCATCGTCTTCAACGCTGGTCCTCTATTGAGCCGAGATCGATTCAAAGTAAATGGTGTTAGGTAGATTGAGATGATATTAGAAAGGTCATCAGTACAAAGTGTCCCACAATGCCATTGTCTCTCTACTTAGACATCAGATGTAATACTGTCGATCTGGTAATATGCGCGAGGTTTTAGTTTTCGCGAATTTCGCGTGGAAGACGAATTCGCGAATTCAAGAATCTTGCGAAAATTATTATTATAATAGCGCTACTAAAAGAAAATGAAAATTCCTAGATCTACAGTATTAGAAAGGTCATGAGTACAAAGTGCAGCAAACAATGAGACCGTCTCTCTAATTACATCATTTAGAACCCGTGGACATCAGATGTAATGATTATCTTCATCAGAATAAGGCACGTTTTGACATTTCCTGACATTTCATGACTCGCACTCTGTGACAGATTATAATCTTGAATTCTCCACAACTTCCGATCCTCTCATCACCACAGACCGATCACGAGCTCCATGTGCAAAACATAGACCCAGCAAACACGCGGCACGCTAATTCAATGTTGTGTTGATGCTGGGCCAGCGTCGTAGACGGTGGGCCAGCATCAGCACAACATTAATTCATCGTATCTTGACTGGATATCAGTGGTCGTCGAGAAATACACTGTGCCCTGACCCCAGTGAAAACGAGACGTCGACCCAATGTTAGATACATTGTACATTTTGGGACAAATAACAGACGGTAAACCAAGTTCCTTATCGGTTTTCGTACGGGGCTCTGGTGTAAAGTTAAAAAGGTATTCATCCGTGTGCTATCTCAACATAAGGAGAGCAACAGTCCTGCAGACTTTTCGGCGAATTTAACTAATCATACACATTTTCATCTCTGTCCTACCAGGTACTCATTTTCACCCGAGTCAAGTGAGGCATTTGATGGTTAAGTGTCTTGCCCCATGACAAACCATCGAAACGATGTGCCAGTATTGCGAGGGGAGAAACATGATATTTCTCTGAAAATCCCGCACCAAGCGGGATTCGAAACCGCAAGGCAGGCAGCGACATTGACAAACAGCTCCGCGCTTTAACCATTTTGCCACGTCCCTCTCTATAAACAATTCAGCCGCCCTCCGATGATCTACCGACGTATTTTTCCGAAAAAATACGTCGGCTGATCATCGGAGGGCGACTGAATGGATACATGGATTACCGACACTTTCTGTCACAAAAATGCATTGATATAGGTGGATAGATGATAGATGAATATTGACCAAGGGAAGACTGTGTAGACTTATGCGTCATTAAAGTGAACAGTACATTATATTATACAGCACATAACATGATAAAATGAAAAATGGTGTAACTATATGTACACGTATTATATACTTTAAAATAATTAAAAGAAAAATACATGCTAATGATATCATACGAGATAGATCTATGTTTACCGCTCCAAAACAAGTATTGTACGGGTAATTAAGTTAGTGATTGAAGCCGAGTCTTGGCGGTCTGCCATTAAAAACGCTAACACTCGGTCACTGAATCTCCCCATGATATTCAATCTCAACGATTGGGCGAGAAATAAACATTAATTTATTTTGAACCAGAATACCAGAATATACGATCTTTGTCGTGTTAGACAGGCATAGTTACCAGTACATTACCCCCCCCCCCCCCACTGGGATATTTTGTGAGAGAGCTCATGAAGTTGTGTGGGTAGAGAATATAATTCAAGTCCTTCTCTATCTTCCACACAGGCACGATTCTGCAAAACCGGCATTAGCAAATTAATTACATATTTCCATTACATTTTTCAGTCAGCCAGTCTAACAAAAATACCTCAGTTTTTGACAAGGTATACACTGAAAGCTAGATAATTTATTATGGTACCATGTGTTGTCGGTCTGACATAAGGAGCGCTACCACTCGGTCTCTGTGGCTTACCAAAATTTTAAATATCTACGAATTGGTGAAAAATAAACATTTAATTATTTGAATACCAAAATATAGGTCTACGATCATCGTGGTGTTAGACGGACATAGTTAACCAGTACACTACCCCCCCCCCCCACACACACACTGGGAAATTTTGTTAATTCATTTAGTTTTGTGGGTGAAGAACACACTACACGTCTTTCCTATCTCCCACTCAGGCACGACTCTGCAAAAGCGGAAATTTTAAATTAATCAAAAATTTCCATTGAATACATTCCATCTAACCCTTCTAATAAGCATAATTATCAGCTGATATAACATCATGTCCAGAGAGAGATAGCTAATCTTGCTTAAAGGGACCCCTTGGGATGAGATATTTTCAATGTTGTCAATTTTGAAGGGGCTGCTTTAAGTATATTTATCACTTAATCCTTTAACCGCCGGTGCCGAATATATTTTTTTTCACTTAATTGTTACCACATTCAGTACCGCCTTTTAAACATGGTAAAGCCATAATGTGACATCAACCAACAAGATTTGAAAAGAGTTGACCTCCATTTTGTCAAATCTGAATAATTTTCACTCACTTGAAGTTGTGGATCGCGTCAGCGAGACACAACTTCAAGTGAGTGAAAATTCCAATTGATTAATTTGGCGGTTATGGGGTTAATATTCTGGTTATTGTGGCTGGAATTGTTGTGGCAATTCAAATGACAAAAAATACTTATATTTATAGAAATGTCAATGCTTTGTTGATATTTAATGACAATAAATGATCTTTAATCTTATATTTATGAATAGACAGTGGTTTTAGTATCATGATTACCTAGCAATCGACCACGGCATATTTAATCAGTGCAAGGATTTTTTTTAATATTGTTTTTTAAAAATGGATATATGTCATATCAGGAAACATGTACAAGGGTTAATTAAAATGCTGTCAGTGCAGTTTATCACACTCTGCTCACAGGGATATGTCTATCGGTATCAGCCCATAACGCACTCTAGCTGTAGTTGCAAATGCAGGATGACAGTTATGACGTGTGTTACACGATCGTGTGAGAAAATACAAACGGTTCATTTTACGTGCGAGAGTGGAAAATACAGCACTCGTCCAATGAACAAGGTGTTTGCCTAATTTCAGTATTTTCCGATATCGCATTCAAATGAGCACAGTTTCCATAGCGTACCGTATTAATCAGAAGACAATCGGGTATTCTGTGAAACTCAATGACCTCGACCTCCTTTGTTTTCACCGAGCTGGCTAATACAATGAAGTATGGGGGAGGGCTTTTATATAACATTATTTTCACCGAGTGACGTCACTGCGTTTCACAGAATGAAGTATGGGGGAGGGGGTGTTATATAACCTTGTTTTCACCGAGTGACGTCATTGCGTTTCACAGAATTCTGATCGAGATATCGCACCGACCTCAACCAAAACGCCTTTTATCGTGCAAAAGCAAACAGCAGCCCGTTCACACCAGAGAGAGGGATTCACCGTTAGACATTACACCGCTAACACGACTATTATCGTTTTTAATCTGTTTTATTAGCAGCTAAAATCACAGTTTTGGGAAAAAAATAAGTGTTTAAACATCAAGATTTGCAAAGGCTTGTCCCAAATTAAACACATACAAGTCACTTTCGCCCCCTAGAAATGAGTGTTTGAGCATCAAGATTTGCAAATATTGGTCTCAAACTAAACTATACAAGACAATTTCGCCCACTTGAAGTTGTGTCTCGCTGCCGCAATCCACAACTTCAAGTGGGTGAAATTTTAAATAAGATTAATAAGTGGGTGAAGGGCGAGCGTTGTCATTTAAACCCACACACTTTGATGAAACGCTCTACTAGCGAATGATTCGTTATACTAGCGAATGATCCGCTAGTATAGCGAATCATAATTAGCATAGCGAAACATTCGCTATACTAATGAATGATTTGATCTACTAGCGGATAATAATACAAGTGAATAATAATACCAGCGAATAATCCATGAGTTTATGACAACCTCTTCATGTTGGATCGAATCAATCGCTCTGGTGTGAACAGTTTTCGCGCGAATCACTCGCTTATGATTTGCTAACGATTCGCTGTAGTATGAACGGGACTTTTTATGATGGGCTTACCAAAATGCTGAATAGATTAACCGTATTTACTGAACAAATCAGGGGTGATTATAATAATTTACATGCGTTATACACAGGTAGGACGATTTCAGGGTCACTGTTCGTTTGTTGTTCCATCTGACATTTGGAAAAAAAGTCATCAACTAATGGCGAGAAGGTTATGTTACCGGTATGGTGGGTGCAGGTCCAGAGCAACGGATGGGGGGAGGGGTAGGGCCGACGTTTCAATAAAAAACATCGTATGTAGAATGAAGCATTGGCAAAATGTCACCACGCTGCTGGTCCGTCAAATTAATGAATTCTATTTTATAAAACTCAAGGGATATGCTTATTGAGATTTTCATGCTCTCTGAAACGTGACATAGCCCTCAAAGGGTGCATACAAATGAGGAGAAATTCGTGGGTGCTAGGAGTGTAAACCATTTCAACGCTAGTCGTTTTTAACCCTTAAAGCGCTCAATTAATTTATAAAAAAACATCGCAACCAAATGTTTTTTTTTAAATTTGATGAATCATCATAAATGTCTTCGTCAGCTCTGATTCATTTGAATACTTATGTTATGGGTCTACGGCCATTAGAACTATTATTACTCTTACAGTGCGGGAATTGACTTTAGTCATCAGAATCTGACGTCTACAGACGTCAGATTCTGACGACTAAAGGCAATCACCGCGCTGTAAGGGTTAATCCGTTTTTTTTTGGCCGATCAGATCACTGTTTTGAGGGAAGCTGTGTGTGTTTAATCTTCAATATTTACAAATCTTCAGTCCTAAATTAAACAAATATTAAGTAATTTTCACCGCCTTGTGGATCGGGTAGCGAAAGACAACTTCAAGTTGGTGAAAATTTCAATTTTATAACTTAACCATGTTAACGCTTGAAGGTGAAGGAACTATATAGCACGTTATGTATTCTACGGCCATTTTTTCGTGTAAGTGAGAAGTTAGGGGCTGTTGTATTCAAAGTGGTTCATGTGAGCAGATAAAATAAAGTGGACTTATTGGTAATATATAGTTTTCAATTTTAAACACCCAGCTACCTTCAATTCAAAATCACATGCAAATTATTTGTTCAAAACAAGTTATTTTTTTTTTGGGGGGGAGGGGTGTAGTAGCTAAATTTGTTCACGTAGTGGCAACTATTGATTGATTACATTGATATATCGATACATATGCCAACACAATATTAAAGCACATCAATTACGCCTGCAAACTATTATGACTAATTTTATACTCACATTTTTCTCGTTTTGTGATCCAAATTGTACTATTAACTCAAATATCCATGTTTTATTGCATTATTGGTGTATTTTTACAACACTTTTAAAAAAGATCGAATGATAACGTAGCAGTGTTCATATCAGGATAGAAATTTTATGGTGTGATGTTGCTCCTTGCTTTATATATATAGCTAGCAATCAATCAATTAATCAATCCATCAATCAATGTAATCGACAGTCTGGTAAACAACAAAAAACATACTTAACGTAAAACCACGTGGTTAACATGATCACCACCTGGCGGGTATGCCATAAACCACATCAGATTTAGCCAGTGTCCCGTGATCTCGCCAGACCGAGACTCATTTCCGGCCGTTTTTTGTAGATAATCTCGTCTCGGCTTACAAGGCTTTCATGTCGTGGACGACGAAACGAAATAGCTTAATTGTGTGTTTATATCCCGACCCCAAATGTCGAGATCTCCCTGATAGATTTGAAAAAAAATCAACTGACCGAACGACCGACCGACCGACCGACCGACCGACCGACCGACCGACCGACCGACCGACCGACCGACCGACCGACCGACCGACCGACCGACCGACCGACCGACCGACCGACCGACCGACCGACCGACCGACCGACCGACCGACCGACCGACCGACCGACCGACCGACCGACCGACCGACCGACCGACCGACCGACCGACCGACCGACCGACCGACCGACCGACCGACCGACCGACCGACCGACCGACCGACCGACCGACCGACCGACCGACCGACCGACCGACCTACTCTCTTCAAGTTTTTCTATCCTGAACCTAGCAAACACCAGACACTGAGCCAATGCTGCTTGAATGTTGGGGCGGCGTCGTAGACGGTGGGCCAACTTTTAAACAAGCATTGGTTGAATGTCTCGCGCTACTATTCTGATTTTGAGAGGTCGCCATATCCAACAAACACCATGATATTTGACAAAAAAAATTGCGTAAAATAAAAGCAAGTATAAATAAAAAATATTAACAAAAGATATGACTATTTAAAATTGCCTACCTTTTATTTAAATCGTTGTTATGGTGATGTTTAATGTCATATTTAACATATTGAGCTACTTATTTATCACATTTATTTTTTATCATTCTACTTAGCTCTTCATGCATGGAGTTATTATTCCATTCACTTTGACTATAGTGATTTATGCTGTCGGAAATGGGTGGGAAATCGGAGATCGCGGTTCAAATCCTACTCTAGCCTTTAGTTTGAAAAAAATGTCCCCCCGCTCACCCGTAAAGATTCAATATTCTGAGGAGCCTCTTTGACCGAGGTAGCGTTCTCGGCTTAAGACCGCTGATCTAAGGACTCGACTTTCGAATCCTGTGTCTGCAGGGCAGTCTCATCTCATCCATCTCACGCTCCTCGGGAGGCTCTCTTCACTCAGTTCAGCCAATATGTGCCCAAAGGTAGCCTAAAACCCTATTCGTTTCATTTTTCCTCTCCTATATTTTAAGGGTGAAAAATATTAAACTTCTGGGTGTAAAACAAACTATTTAATTAACCCTCTAAGCCCTCACGATGCATTAAAGCATCATCTTACATCCCTGAAGATGGACTTAATTTCCTACAATCAAGGGTTTTAGATCAGAAATTTCCATGAAACTGGTTTACCAATACGTGGAAATTTTCATTAATTTTTAAACTTCATCAAATCATCTTTATCCACTATAAGTCGAGAATTGCGATAGCAATTCACGGCTTGTAGTGGATGAGATGACAATGGTAAATTCAGGCCTGAAAGGGTTAAACTTCAAATCACGCTTTTGATCACTCATTTACTATATATATGCGTTTTCAAACCAGTTTCCTATCAATTACAATTTACTCTTTTTCGTCAACACTACTATATTGTGCTTTAACTCTTTAACCGCCGGTGTCGCATATATACGGGTTTTTATTTTTTATTAGCACATTAAGTACCACATTTTAAACATGTGACAAAGATAAAATGTGACATCAATCAGCAATATTTGAAAACAGTTGACCTCTATTTTGACTAATCTGAATAATTTTCACTCACTTGAAGTTGTGGATCGCGTCAGCGAGACACACCTTCAAGTGGTGAAAATTCAGATTGAATAATTTGGCGGTTAAAAGGTTAATGCTGGAAGCTATGTTATCTGTTTAAAGTAAAAAAAATAGTAGGTGACCACAGGAGATGAAAAAGCTTCACCTTATCAGTGCGGAGATTGTCTTCAGACGTGAGAATCTGCCGTCTAGATTCATTTATGGTGATTTCAAACTGAGAAACCCTCTGGTCTCCACGGTTTTCAAACATATCCCAGCGCTGTAAGGGTTAACCCTTAAAGCTACATTATAAAATCTTAATTTTCACCCGCACCGAAGCTATGTCTCGCTATCATAACCCACAACCTCAAGGGGGTGGAAGTTATATATGTCTCGCTATCATAACCCACAACTTCAAGGGGGTGGAAGTTATATATGTCTCGCTATCATAACCCACAACTTCAAGGGGGTGGAAGTTATATATGTCTCGCTATCATAACCCACAACTTCAAGGGGGTGGAAGTTACATATGTCTCGCTATCATAACCCACAACCTCAAGGGGGTGGAAGTTATATATGTCTCGCTATCATAACCCACACCTTCAAGGGGGTGGAAGTTACTATTATATACACAATTTTAATCAAGCCATATTCAAATATTTCAAACTTGATGCCAATTTAACCCTTATTATAGTTCAAGTTCAAGTTCAAGTGTTTATTCATTAAGCCTCACATGGAGGAATACATGAAAATAACAGTGAATGTAATAAGCAAAACATACAATATAACACATAATAATGTATACATTATTATACAATCAATTACAGTTTTTTCACTTCACACTTTCTAAAATAATCTTAATGAAATTCGCTAAACTACGTAATTTTGTTTTATCATTCATTATGCGTTTGAATTTGGGTGCCGAAGGGTGCATATGACAATACTTCGGTAGGTATGTGCGTCTCTGATCAGCAAAAATGAACAGTTAAATATATAATGAAATTCATCACCAATTTCTGACTGAGTACATTTAACGCATACTCTTTCAGATCTTGGGATGTTTTTATAAAAAACAGAATTTAAATCAAACCAAATGTAAATATTTCAAATTCACTGCCAATATCTCCTTAAATATACACGATTTAAATCACATTACATTTTTTAAAAATTCAATGCTCACTTGTCCTTAAATATATCCAATTTAAATTAAATGATATTCAAATATTGCTAATTTAATGCAAATTTTTCCCTGAATATACGCAATTTAAATCAAACTATATGTCATTTTTTTCATAATTCAATGCCGATTTCTCCTGCAAATGTCCTTGCTTAAAGAACACAAATAGAGCCTCAAAACGGCTATCAGTAAATACGATACAAACGTTGGTGTGATGTTGGGCCACCGTCTACGCCGCTGGCCCAGCATTACACCATCATTTGTTAAACGTTTCATGTCTGCTGGATATAAGCGTGACAATCACTTTGAGAACTAAGATGTGTGCTCACAAGTACTACGTTAGCTGTTATGTTAACCCTTTAGTCCTCACCATGCATTAAATCATCTTTTTACATCCCTGTAAGCAGACTTAATTTTCCAACAATTAAGGGTTTTATAATGAAAATTTCCATGAAACTAGTTTACCAGTTCATGTAAATTTTATTTAATTTTTAAACCACATCAAATCATCTTCATCCACTACAAGTCAAGAATTGCGACAGCAATTCGCGGCTTGTAGTGGATGAAGATGACAATAATAAATTCAGGCTTGAAAGGGTTAATTGTGGTTTCTATTAGCTTATCATAATAGCTTATCAGTTCCTAGAATCTGCAGACAAGCCATAACAGCTTTAGAATTCCGTAACCTAATCTGCTCAACAAGTAGTTTAAGTGGGCGATAATACGAGCTGTTGTAAATCCATACAATCCGCACACACTCAGGACGGCTGGGTCATTTAGCAAGTTTAGCTGAGCTAGTGTTAAAGGCACGACACAAATATGTTATGATTTTCGTAGCATGCGTTGTCTTAGTTTGACTTATTCAGCAAACCATACATGGAAAATAGCATAGATGGTAATTTTAATTAAAAATAAATAAATAAATAAATACACATAGCAAATACCACCATGGAAAAAAAATCATTAAAACATTGCCAAAATCTAACTCACTTGTTTTTTGTCATTTTGGGTTACTTCCTGGATATTGCATTATATTTATTTAGCACCTGTTGTACCTCGTGGTGTAATTAAATCAGCCAGTGGCTTTATTAAATAATAAATTATCAGATGTTTCAGTGCAGCGTCTTTTTGTCCAGAACAAAACACTTGCATTTCTTCATTAAAAAATCGTGAAGAACAATTTTGTATGATTCTTTATATTTGTCTCCAAAGTAATTACTGTGATTATGTGATTAAGAAATAAAAACAGAAAAAAGACAAACTCTCCTTTCTCCACGCCAGACACATGCGGAGAAAGTAATTAACAAATCTCTACAAATAAAGTGCAATAACCGGCGTAATCAAGAGTTGGTTATTAACACGATGAAATATGTAAAAAATCAACAACGTCTTAATTGCACTGCACACGGTTTTAATTTGGTTTTAAAAAGTTGGATCCCATTTACTGCATGCCATAGTGCCAAAATTAGATTAAAAAAAATTATTTTGAAGCTGTTTTAAAGCCATTATTGTTTAATCTTCTCAATTGATAAGCGGGGGTTCTGGGCACCCCACTCAAACAACTTTAAGAGTGTTTTTTTCGGATAATTCAGATTTAAAAAGGAGGGGTCAATTAATTCTTGGTAACGTTTCGTATTTTTTCATATCGCATCAAGAATAAACAATTACCTATCTATATTTCACGGCCTAATGTGTGATATGGACTGATACCCATTTATAAACGTCATGGTGAATCATGGTAATATGGACTGATAACTATATCCATTTTATAATACAGGCTTGGAGTGTGATATGGACTGACACCTATATAAGTCTCATTGTAATGCCACGACATGGAGCGTGACATAGACTGACATCTACATTTATATGCTCTAATTTAGTGAGGCATGATTGATGTCTACATATTTCAAGGTAAAGCATGGCATTGAGTATGATATGGGCTGACCATGCTCCCATCTACAGGATAGAGTGCAATATGGATTTAACCCTTAAAGCGCGGGGATCGACTTTAGACGTCAGAATCTGACGTCTACAGACGTCAGAATCTGACGTCTGTAGACGTCAGATTCTGACGTTTAAAGTTGATTCCCGCACTGTAAAAATTAAAATATGTGTAACGGCCGTAGACTCATAACATAGGTATTCAAATAAGGCAGAAAAAACTAACTAAGACATTTATGATGATTTCCAATTGAAAAAAATTTTTTGGTTCCCATGGTTTATACAAAAATAACTCTGCGCTGTATTAGGGGTAGACCACCACAATCTCATAGTAGATGTCATTAATTAGATGTCATTAAGTAGATGTCATTAATTGTGAGAACGCGATAGATATAAACCGTGAAACAAGTGGCATCAACACAACTTGAAAAAGAGAGATTGATATGTTTTCTATCGATGCGCCAGTTTAATTAAAATACATGTAAGGCTGGCGTCAATTTCACATCTCTATTCTTTATGCACCGTGACACCTTTTAATGAAAACTGGTTATTAATATGTATTTGATTAGTATTAATAAAAAATATTCTACAATATTTTAATTTATTAATGGAGATTATTTTAAGGAAAATAGATTATTAAGAACAAATACATCATACCAAAATCACTGTAGTCTGTATTACGTTAAGATAGGAAGGATTCTACAAAAATATATCTTGTTACTAAAAGAAAATAAATTCATAAATTCAAAAATTCAAAAATAGAGCTTAAACGTAACACATACCAATCAAGCACAGGCTGATCAAATGCTGGTTTAATGTTGGCTAGCGTCGTAGACCAGCATTGGGTCAGTGAGTCACAGAAGGAAATGTTATCCTAATACAAATCTAATTATTATCGCGTTTCAGTTTTGCAAATGAGCTTAGTTCTTGAGACGTAGTTCTTGCAAGCTATTATCACCATTAACATTTGTAACTTAACACAAACCGACGCATAATTATTACCATACATATCCGTCCTTGTGGCTATAATTCCAGGTCTGATCTTTACGCCGACACTCTGGGCGGGAGGAGGTTTGGTAGAGTGGTTATCGCTGCTCTCTGTCACGCCATAGCGCGGTTGTGCCCTCTCGCTCTCACTATTCAGGTATCAAATATGCGATATAATATTCTCCGTTCACTCGTAAAGATTCAACATTGTATGGCGAGTGAGCTTGCTCGTCCACTGACCATCAGCGCTTCAAATTCGAGACTCATTGCTAGAGAGCAATGCAATCTGACTCATCTCCAGGCCCAGTTTAGCCTATATGTTCACAAAAGTAGCCTAAACCAAATTCAGCATCAGCTTCTGACAGCCTGAGGTACGTGTGTAGGTCTAGTGATTAACCATCTCACAATGTCAATCACGGAGTGTAGGTGAATCCGTATTATAGATACGTGAGTGAACTGCGCATATCACATATCTATAGGGCGTATCCAGAACTGGACGGGTGATCCGACGTGAGTTTGACGAGTTTCCAATGAAGTTGGCAAGTGTATAACCCAGTGGCGTATTTAGGGAAGGGTATTTGGTCATGCCCCCCGCCACGGATCTATTTTATAACATTTTCACACAAATTAAGAATAAACCTTGAAAAAAAAACCTTCAAACTTCTCAATATTTACTTCAGGAAAGCAAAAAATTCGACAGCACCTGAAGCCTTAACCCTAACAACGCTGAAATATTTTTGCTTAAACCATGGAAACCAAACATTTTTTTTTTAAATTTAAAACCATCATAAATATCTTAGTGAGAATCTGACGTCTACAAACATCAGATCCTGACGTATAAAGACGGTCCCCGCGCTAAAATGGTTAAGCCCCCACCCAGACTCCCTGCCGTTAATATGTCTACATACGCTTCTTGCCAGAATTAAAAGTATATTTATTTTATCTCTGGTCTTGGCGCGGGGAACATATATTTCATAGAAAATGTATATACACAATTATTTTTTACACTTTGACTTGAATTCAAGTGTAAATACAATTTTCTCCTGGATCTCAAACATAGTAAGGGTGCTGGTGACCTTTATTTGACATCTTAAGGTACACAATTTTATTCAGAATTACATATTTGTACAATTACTTTATATATTTAGGTATATAAAAACTAATAATAATAATAAAAAAAGAGTAGTGCATATGATAAAAGTTATGACTGATAATAACTAAATCACCCCTCCCCCTGAGCCATATGGAACAGCCACTTCCTTGTTATGTAGCCTAACATGGATGTGGGAGAATAACTAATTAAGCCCCCCCCCCCCCTCTCTCTCGCTCTGACCCATATAACCCACATAATCCAATCAGTAATTAAATTTGCACGCTAATATCTCCCAGATCTGTCTCGGCTGTGCAAGTAAACACCATGTGTTGGTTTATTGTTGGCCCAGCGTCGTAGACGGTGGGCCAACAATAAACCAACACTGGGTTGAGGTATCGTGTTCGTTCGGTGAGCACTATGCGTTGAAGCAGCTGTTTTAAGACTGGCCTACGTCGCAGACGATGAGTCGACAATAAAATAACATAGAGGATCGTGTTGACTGGAGAATATTATGTGCCACGATTCTTCCAAAGCTGACCCAATGCTGGCCCAACGTCGGACCTCCTGGGCAAGCATTGATCAACTAAAGATCAACATTTATGGTGAGTTGAGAATAAAGTTATAGACTGAAGCTTTGTGCTTCTCACTACATTATTGTCCAAACCTCCTACTGCTGGAATCATATTACCAAAGACCATGTACAATAAGATCAACTTACGGATTTCACCATACAAATGCGTGTAATACATTGTGCAGTGCTGTCCCCTTTTAATGGGAGTTGGAACTACGCTTTAGCAAGTGTATCATCATATAAAACAAGTGATAATTTCACCACTTTAAACTCCAAATAAAAAATAATGTTTCTCTAGGATTGACAGTTATGACATTATCTCTGCAATATTTATTTTTGAAACGAAAATAACTGCTAATATAACAGAAAAGTCATGTTATATTATCATACAATTTTAGAAATTAAAATGTCTTCATTTAAATAACAGAAGAGCTGTGTACAGTAAGTACACAAATATGTGGGCACAGAACGGGAGGGGAGTGACGATATGTCGTCAAGCATAGCGACCACGAAGGAGATCGGGGCAAAAAATTGGTGACAACCATAACTTGGCAGACGTGTATTTTGATTCAAACTTTCATTATTAAAAAAAATATATATTTAGAAAACAAAAGCAATATTATAAAATTATAATATGTGAGCATTCTCTCTCGGACCACTGCCATCGATGTCACCATGGTCACTGAGGACTGGAGCGTTAGCAGTACCGTATACTGATATCATGAAAACAAGACACGTTCATTTTTATGACACAATTTATTTATAGTTGAATTTTAATAATTTTCTATTTCTCCTGCCGTTACTGTAATAAGGTGTTTATTGTTTTCCCGCAGTATATGATGTAGCTGAATGGGGACATAAATAAGTAATATTACCGTGAAACATTCACAACTTGCACGTGATTTAGTGTCTTTGAAGATGATAATAATTTGATCTCTGTTGTGACTCCTGTGTAGAATGTTCAGGTATATTTCCGAAAATTGGCTCATTTGAACCAATTAATTGGCTTAAGTTTTGACGTGAAACAAAGGCCCCACACCTTGAATATTCAAATATTGCTTCTTAGACAGAAATGTATGCAATTTATTAGTGGCATGAAAATTACTTTACATTGATCACATGCAGATCGCGACACTTTGCGACAAAGATATCCACTGATATATAATATTATACAGAAATATTCTCTTCCTCAATGGTCATACCCGTTTGTGGCGTGAATTATTTCAGCATTGAATGAGCTAATTCTGTGACAGAATCAGCAGTAACAGTAACATGCTTTATATCAACAAAATATTTATATTCCGAATGATAAACATGACAAATGATCCATGTCATTAGACTATAATATATAGTGATATTATTTATATAGTATATACATTATTTCTATTGCCCTTATCTTGGTTTTCTTTGCCCCTATCTACCCTTGCACCCATGTCACCTGTCAGCAGATACGAGAAGATGAACCAATGATGGGGTAATGCTGGAACAGCGTTACAAAACTTGGACAAGCATTACACTATAATTGAGTCATGTCTCGTGTTACCAGGGCGTCACCTGTTTTTTGTAAACAATGAATATGCATACTTGTTTATACGGGCGCATCAACCCCTGAAGTACCAAAGGGAAAAAGACAATTAAAAAGTATTAATAACTAACCAACAAATTATTGGATAAAAAATAGAAGTAAACCTCCGTCAATACTTATTTTTCTGATTTTTTTGATGTGAAGTATGTATTGTTTTTAATAGGATCAATGTCATAATTACTCGTCGTAATATGGTAAAATCATACTTGATAGATGGCAAAAGCATTAGTTCCAACTCCCAATACCGGGGGACAGCACTGAGAGCGATTTCACGCTTTGTGGAGAGTTGACTGTCTTATTGTACATGGTCTTTGATATTACTATGTATGTAGTAGAGAATATGTTATTCATGGTTCCAAGATTCATGTAGAAAGTTGTAAAAGTTTACTCACTTTGGAACTTAGTGTGAAACAATTGCGATGTTTATACCTGCCTTGAGCAGATCTGCTTCTGAGTGAGTCAAATTCAACAAATTTCCATACTGTAGATCTGGTAATTGTCTCGCGTTTAGATTTTCGCGAGTTTCTGATTCGAGAATTATCGATTTCGATGATAGGTAGCGCTCATAATAATAATTATCGCGGGATTCTTAAATTCGCGAGTTTGTCTTCCTCGCGAAATTCGCGAAAAGTAAAACCTCAAAATTTCACACCAAATACATAACACTGGAATTGAGAGCGAGAGCGTAAATGCAGGCGATGACAGTACACGAACAGACACGATATTCCACGTTAATGTTTCTGTATTTCCTATGAAAAATAGCCGCGAACCTGTTTGAAAAATGAAATGAAATTATTTGGGGTTTTAGGCCACCTTTGTGCACATATAGTCTGTTACAATGGGCCAGGAGAACCTCCTGTGGATGGTGAAAGCAATGAAATGCAATGCCCTCCAGACACAGAATTCGAAATTCGAACCCTGGCGGTCTGAGGCCGAGCTCGTTACCTCTCGGTCACGAAGGCTCCACACAAAAAAAACACTAAAAGAAAAATACTATTTATAATGGCCGCAGACCACAACATAGATATTCAAATGAAGCGGAAAGAGTTAACTAAGATATTTATGATGATTTCAAATTGGAAAAAAACATTAGCTTTATTTGCAATCAAACATTTGCAAATGTAGATGCTTAAAGGGACCCCTTGGGATGAGACATTTTCAATTTTGTCAATTTTGAAAATTTAAATTATTGAAGCTATATAGCCTACTGATCTTAACTAAAAATACAAAAAAGGAAAAAAAACATCACCAAAAAAGAGTGAAATAGTTATATTTCCAGGTCGTATATCGCCATGTAAACAAAACAAATCAGCAATATACAGCACCTTACACCACATATTCTCACGTCTTGGACTGTAAGATCAAAGCAATCGCCGCTAATTGGTGTCTTATAGTCAGGACATGGGGGGATACACTTGCAGCACTGATCGTCTGTCCAACGCTGGGCCGACGGCATCAACATGTGGCCCAATGCTGTAGGAACATGCAACCGTCCTTTAGCAAGTGTTTAGGTATACAAAAAGTTTGCTTGGGTTTTAAGCGGATTCAGAGGAATGTTGATAAAAAATAATTTCAAAAATCTAAAAACTCTGAAAAAAATAAAATCATAATCTGGGGGATACACTACATCATTAAAAACTAAAAACGAAAATTGATGTCATCCCAAAGAGCTGCTTTAAAAGCACATTTAATTCTCAATAACAGAGACGTCAGATTCTGACATCTAAAGTCGATCCCCACACTGAAAGTGTAAAATATTTATTATGGCCATAGGCCTTATTTAGACGTTTATAAATAAAGTGGAAAGAGCTTACTAAGTGATTTATAAGGATTTCAAATTGAAAAAGTTTATTGGTTCTTCATGGTTTATGTAAAAATATTTTAGCGCTGTCAGGATTAAACCAGCATTAAGTATAGGATACAGCCCGAGGAGCTCTACATTCTTAGCTGTGGAAAAGGCCGAGGCCGGAGGCCGAGGCGTTTCCACAGCTAAGAATGTAGAGCTCTGAGGGTTTTAACTGACTTAAAACACATCAGACCATAATGAGTATCCCTCATAATCAACAGCTCGATCAAACCTGACTGATTATTCTGTGAAATTCAATGACCGCGGCCTCCTTTGTTTTCACCGACCTGGCTAATACAATGGAGTATGGGGGAGGGTTCTTATATAACCTTGTTTTCACCGAGTGACGTCACTGCGTTTCACAGAATAGTACCATAGGCATCCATGATAATTGGTCTGTATTGGGTCTACAATAACTCTCCATTCCCGGCTTAGAATGCAGTGGTCGGACAAAGAAAATAATGTAGTGGTGTGTTTTAATATGAGGTCCCATGTGTGCTTGGATTATGGCGATATGGACTCACGGTATCTCCAGCACTGTTATCACCTGCCATGGCTATGTCGGCGTCTGGCTGTGCTCGTCTGTGGTCACTTCGGACTAATACGTGCTCGGGTTAATAATTCTCACAGCAGGTCGCTTCCTAATTAATGTCGTAATTCTATGTACTAGTAATCAATATGTGACAGTCATAATGTCATCAGCACTCTTCTATGAAGAATAGAGCAGGGAAACATTCCATTTGCACATGCTATATAAAAATGAAATGAATTGGGCTTTAGGCCACTTTTGTGCACATACAGGCTAAATTGGGCCAGGAGAACCTCCTGAGGATGGTAAGATGAGTGAGATGACACCGCCCTCTAGAAACAGGATTCGAAATTCAAACCCTAGAGGTTTGACGCCGAGCACGCTATCTCTCGGTCACGGAGGATTCCCACAATACTGAGAATTACGAGTGGATGATGAAGAAACATTTTTTTTTTCAAACCGCCGAGACCGGGAAACGAACCCCGAACTCTGGCGTGAAAGGCAGCGGTGATAATCACTACCCCAGGGCCCCGCCCCACATGATATATACTCATCACACTGTCACAATGTCCGACTTTCACAAAGTGCCGACTTTCCTCATACTGCATAACAAATGAGCAGCGTTCCAATATTATAATATACCATGACCAGGATATTTACAATTGAGATATTGGACTTATGGATTTATAACATCAGGTAATTTTTATTCACTTTAAGCCTTATAGCGCTTAATCAAATAATTTAAATTTTCACTATAGCATTGCGCATGATATGTATCATTAAACATTAAACCGCTGGATTTTTTTTATAAACCATGGAAATCGAAGGGTGTTTAAATTTAAAATCATCACAAATGTCTTAGTCAGCTCTTTCCGCTTCATTTGAATACCTATGTTACGGGTCTACGGCCATTATTCTTTGAAACTCAATGAACTCCATCTTCTTTGTTTTCACCGAGCTGACTAATACAATGAAGCATGGGGGAGGGGTCTTATATAACCTTGTTTTCACCGAGTGACGTCACTGCGTTTCACAGAATGCCGTATGGGTAGGGGTGTCATATAACCTTGTTTTCACCGAGTGACATCACTGCGTTTCACAGAATGACGTATGGGGAGGGGTGTCATATAACCTTGTTTTAACCGAGTGACGTCACTGCGTTTCACAGAATGAAGTATGGGGAGGGGTGTCATATAACCTTGTTTTCACCGAGTGACGTCACTGCGTTTCACATAATGCCGTATGTGGAGGGGGGGCCTTTTAACCTTGTTTTCATCGAGTGACGTCACTGCGTTTCACAGAATACATGTTGTACTCTTTCAGTGCGGGAATAGACCTTAGACGTCAGAATCTGACGTCTACAGACGTCAGAATCTGACGTCTAATGTCGTTCCCGGTTAATTATGTTATCCGCACGCCATATTACATCGATACTCTTCTAATCACTAGTTGTGACCTGCTTCCTAGACACACGATATTCAGCCTGTAAACGGTCAATGCTGTGGCAGCGTCAGATACGGTGGCCAGCATTCAGCAAACGTGGGGTCAATGTCACAAGGTGCCCAGTAACCAAGAGACTTAATATATAGTGGATGAATTCTGGACACGTTATCCGTAGTCCGTAATGACAGACTCTGTGTGCGATAAAGAGTCTGTAATCATCGCTATTCGTAAAGTTGTGCCCCAAAAAGGCGCCCCGGTGCGCGGATGATCGATTGCGCAATGACTTAATGCGTCCTTGTTTGTTCAATGATTTGTATTTTATTTTATAATGTCAGATTTACATCTCATTGGAATAATGCCCTAATGTGGGGGTTTAACCCTTACAGCGCGGGAATCGACTTTAGTCGTCATAATCTGACGCCTGTAGACGTCAGATTATGACGTCTATAGTCGATCCCCGCACTGTAAGAGTAAAAATATTTCTAATGGCTGTAGATCCATAACATAGGTATTCAAATGCATCAGAAAGAGCTAACTAAGACATTCATGGTGGTTGCAAATTGAAAAAAAAAATTTGCCTCCAAGGTTTTTATTTAAAAAATTCAACGCTTTAAGCGTTAAATTTCAATCTTTATCACGTTTATGGATGAATTTATCATTTACCCTCACATTTTTCATCAGATTGTTGATCTCGCAAACACTGGCTACTAGCGTACAAACTAACAGCTTTGGTATGCTCTCCATCCCTTACGCTAATCCATGTGGCTGCGTCAAATCTGGACTATAATCGCCGTCAAATTAACCAAGATCGCATGATTTTCGGCGATTTCTCAGTCAATTCTGAACTAATTTTCTTCAAATTTTGCAAGGGCCATTATCTATTCTAATCCCACCAGCCCTGAAAATTTCGTAGAATTATACAGCGTATTTCAAAAGTTAGACCATTTGACATGTAATGAATTGAAATTACGACGTTCCTTTTTAACCCCATTAAACTAATTTTACAATTTTATTACATGGCAAATGGTCTAACTTTTAAAATATTTCAAAATTTCTACCCCTGTTAGGATTTTAATAGAAAATGGCCTCTGCAAAATTTCAAGAAAATCGGCTCAAAATTGACGGAGAAATCGCCGAAAATCATGCGATCCTGGTTGATCATTTTTAATTTGACGGCGAGTATATTACCCATTAAAACATACCACTACATTGTTTTTTTTGCCCGACCACTACATTTTAAGCCGGGAATGGAGAGTTATTGTTGACCAAGTACAGACAAATTATCATGGTAGGCCTATGGTGCTGTAGTCAATCAGGTGTGACCGAGCTTTTGATTATGCTGGATCTTCATTATGGTCGGATGTGTTTTAAGTCAGTTAAAACCCTCTGAACTCTACATTCTTAGCTGTGGAAATATACGTAAACACACGATATTCAGCTTGTGTATGGGCAATGTAGGGGCAGCGTCATAGACGGTGACCAGGAATGAGCCGTCATAAGGCTAATGTCACAAGGTACCCAATAAGCAGGATATATAATTCGACCCCCTGAATATGAAAGGGTGTATCTGCCGCTTTGTGAAGATCCGAGGGATCAAATTATGCGGCCCAATTTTGGACACCGTCTCTGCACAGGGCCAGCATTGAGCCTCCACAGACAGACAGACAGACAGACAGATATTTTATTGACAGAAAGAAAGTCAATCAAGACTTATTTGTCATAGAAATAATAGAGAGATATGTACATGTATATACAACATTGTTAATTTGTTAAAATCATATGTCAATATACATAGAGACATACATAACTAAAATCATGTTAACTGACATTGCCATAAGTGTCCATGCCTTTAGCTGTGGGCAGTAATGAACCAGTGAGAGAGCTCATTATTGTAGATTTGGTAATATTCGCGAGGTTTTTATTATGCACGAATTTCGCGAGGAGGACAAGATTTCGCGAATTCAAGAATCTCCCGCAATTTTTTATTATTATAATAGCGCTACTAAAGAAAAATGATAATTTGCGAATTCTAAACTTCGTGAGAAATTTCAAATCAGAAACTCGCGAAAATTTAAACACGCGAAAATTACCAGATCTACAGTATATCATCATCAAAGCGAAAAGACAGTAGCTGTTAGCTTGACTGTACTTCGCTTCAGTAATCTGATTGACTGAGATTATGTAATTTTCTGGAGCTTACATGGAGGAGGGCGGGGGCCCTAGGGTAGTGGTTAGCACCGCTGCCTTTCACGCCAGTGTTCGGGGTTCGGTTCCCGGTCTCGGCGGTTTGAAAGAAACAAAAATGTTTCTTCCCCATCCACGTGTGAAAGTTAGTATTGTAGGGAGCCTCCGTGACCGAGAGGTAGCGTGCTCGGCCTCAGATCGCCAGGACAGTGTCATCTCAATCATCTCACCATCCTCAGGAGGTTCTCCTGGCCCAGTTTAGCCTATATGTGCACAAAGGTGGCCTAAAGCCCGATTCATTTCATTTTTTTTACATGGAGGAGGTGCACAGAAATGATACCAGGTGGGAATATATGCATACGGCATCGCTGGGAAGGCGACATGGGCTCATCTCAGCACAAGTCACTACCACATATGGCCAGAGCCTTTAGGCGAGAGCTTGATGTGGTGACGAGTGTTGAGATCAGCCCATCTTTCCGCATCCAACAATGCTGTATGTATTTTCTCATACGAACATCTTTCTGAAACGGCAAAATCAAACTGAGCAGTGAAGCGTATAGGAGAGTGCGAGATGGGCTGATCTCACCATACGTGTACGTCTCGTAGTGAAAGCCAACAGTCAAGATTGCGAGAAAGCTCATTGTCATCATCAAAGTCAAAAGGCAGTGACTGCTAGCGTTACTGTTCCTGACTTCACTAATTTGATTCGCTGTAATTCAGATTATGTAATTTCCTGGACATTACCTAACTAGAGGAGATGCACAGACATTGATACCAGGTGGAAATATGGAGTTACGTCAGAATAAGCCATATTGACATCGAGTAATGTAATGTGACATTTCGCCGTATGATCTTCCAAGCCTGAATTTACCATCGTCATCCCCATGTACTAAAAGCCGCGAATTGCTGTCGCAATTCTTGACTTAGTGGATGAAATTGGATTGGAGTGGGTGCCAAATAAACAAAATAGTGTTAATATTAAACAGTTCCATAAAAAAATTTCGTTATAAAACCCCTAGGCTTTAGGAAACAAAGTTATTCTTCAGAGATGTAAAATGAGTATTTGATGCATCGAATCGTCAGAGTTCAAAGGGTTAGCCATGTCAGCACCAAGTCATTTAGTCTCATTTTATTCAATTTCAGATTAAAATTGCAGCAGCAATTCCAATCTGAAATTAAATGAAATATTTGATTTAATAAAGTTTCATAGTTCAATAAAATATTCAAGTATAATATCTTAAATTCATAATTCGTGCAGCTTTATTTTAATCGATTTTAACAGTTTTAGTCTATGATTGATTTTTTTTAAATATGATATTTGGTGCTGTAGATGCGACGATGAAGGTTATATGGTTGGTAATGAAGAATAAAATAATGCAATATGCGATATTGGTATAAATCATAGTCCGCCAGCATGAAATATAGTCACAAAAATATTACCCAGATAAATTGTTTTTCAAATAAGTTTGTAGACCACATACAGGGCGGGGGCCCTGGTGCAGTAGTTAAAACTGCCTGTTTGTAAAGTCGGAGATCGCGGGTTCGAACCTTACTCTGGCCCTCAAGTTTCACAGAAAAAAATGTTTCTTCTCCGCACAGTCATACAAAGATGCAATATTGTAGGGAGCCGCCGTGATCGAGAGGTAGGGTGCTCAACCTCAGACCGCCAGGGCAAGAATTTAGGATCCTGTGTCTGGAAATGAAATGAATCGGGCTTTAGGCCACCTTTGTGCACATATAGGCTAAACTGGGCCAGGAGAACCTCCTGAGGATGGTGAGATGATTGAGATGACACTGTCCTCCAGACACAGGATTCGAAATTCGAGCCCTGGCGGTCTGAGGCCGAGCACGCTATCTCTCGGTCACGGAGGCTCCCCACAATATTGACTTTCACACGTGGATGGGGAAGAAACATTTTTTTCTCTTTCAAACCGCCGAGACGGGGAACCGAACCCCGAACTCTGGCGTGAAAGGCAGCGGTGCTAACCACTACCCTAGGGCCCCCGCCCGTGTAAACATTTTCGGATCCTGTGTCTGGAGGGCAGTGTCATCGCATCCATCTCACCATCCTCAGGAGGTTCTCTTGGCCCACTTTAGCCTATATGTGCACAAAGGTGGCCTAAAACCCCATTCATGTCATTGAAGTAGCTATGATGAATACTGTAAATGGGCTTGTTTAACCCTTTAACCGCCAAAGTATTCAATTTGAATTTTCACCCACTTGAAGTTGTGTCTCGCTGACGCGATCCACAACTTCAAGTGAGTGAAAATTATTCAGATTTGACAAAATGGAGGTCAACTTTTTTCGAATCTTGCTGATTGATGTCACATTTTATCTTTAACATTTTTAAAATGTGGTACTTAATGTGCTAATAAAAATAAAAACCCGAATATATGCGACACCGGCGGTTAAAGGGTTGAGCAAAAAATGGCATATTCATGTTTAAACACACATTTCGTTCGCAATAACTGCGATTTTACCGGTTATTAAAATGATTAAAAACGGCTATTGCCATGATTAGCGGTGGAATAGTTAGATTCGAGGAAACGAGATAAATTTACATAATGCATTGTTATATAGCATTAAAATTGAAACTTAGATTTGCACAGTCCATTTGCCACCGTTACATAATTATGGTAATATTTCACAGAAATAACGTTTTCTAGGAATTTGATATCGTCATAAAGAAGGTCAATTGTGGTATACACCATACAGTTGAGTGGCGTATGTTACGTTTTGCTTTCTATAGGGCTGATGGAGAGCCATATATACATAAACCACAGGTATTTTCTTGCTTGAAATAATTGGATCCTTCAGAATTAAAAAAAAAATACCTGATTCATCGGTGTCCTATTTCCAGATTTGAAAATACAAATATAAATTTGAGAGAACCGAATACATTGTGTCAGTAAATTTGATGAGGTTGAAACTTGTTTTCCAAACAATACCCAGGAAACATGAGCTGTTGACACGTCACATGTTTGGCTGTTTGCTGGGATGGAGCATTTGACGACCACATGAAGCATTTGCCAACCACATGAAGCATTTTCCAACTACACGAATCATTTGCCAACCACGTGGAACATTTGCCAATCACATGGAACATTTGCCAACCACGTAGAGCATTTTCCAACCACGTGGAGCATTTGCCAACAGCCAGAAACATTTTCCTAACACGTGGAGCATTTGCCAGCCACATGGAGCATTTTCCCACCACGTGGAGCATTTGCCAGCAACATAAAACATTTTCCAAACACGTGGAGCATTTACCAGCCACATGGAGCATTTTCCAACTATACGGCTCATTTGCCAACAACCACACGGAGCATTTGCCAACCACATGGAGCATTTGCCAACCACATAAAGCATTTGCCAACCACGTACGTGGATCATTCGCCAACCACATGGATCATTTGCCAACCACATGGAACATTTGCCAACCATATGGAGCATTTGCCAACCATATGGATCATTTGCCAACCACATGGATCATTGCCAAACACATGGATCATTTGCCAACGACATTGATCATTGCCAAACACATGGATCATTTGCCAACCATATGGATCATTGCCAAACACATGGATCATTTACCAACCATATGGATCATTGCCAAGCACATGGATCATTCATTTGCCAACCATATGGATCATTTGCCAACCATGTGTAGCATTTGCCAACCATATGAATCATTTGCCAACCATATGGATCATTGCCAAACACATGGATCATTGCCAACCATATGGAGCTTTTGTTACCAACCATATGCAGCATTGGCCAGCCACGTGGAGCATTTGCCAATCACATGGAGCATTTGTCATCCATATGCATTATTTGCAAACCATATGGAGCAAGCTACTTCTCGGTCACCGAGACTTTCGACAATCTTTGAATATAGAGGAGTTGGGACAAAAATTATGTCGATACAAAAATCCAACGAGCGACAGCAATTCGCGGCTTGATGTGAAATGGGTGATACATATCATATATTATAACCCTTTATCCGCAAAATTAATTATTTTTAATTTTCAGCCACTTGACGTTGTGTCTCGCTACCGCGACCCACAACTTCAAGTGGCTGAAAATTAATAAGACGGTTCAAAAACGACTATAGTCACGCTCACCGGTATAAGGGTGACAGCTGTTTCAAAAAAACTGTTCTTCTAAAACCCTTCGTTGTCGTGAATTAATTAAGTGAGGAAATGGATGAGAAGAATCTTCATTTGATTGATCTAAATCTCTCACCTTGAG
Organism: Flabesymbios commensalis; assembly: GCA_964017125.1. Lineage (NCBI taxonomy): Eukaryota > Metazoa > Annelida > Polychaeta > Terebellida > Flabelligeridae > Flabesymbios > Flabesymbios commensalis. The sequence goes on along the minus strand of OZ024910.1, from coordinate 6,644,108 downwards.
AACTTCTGCGAACTCCTCCCCTTCGTCGTTATCATCATCAGTGAGTGTAGTAACTGTACACTCACTCATCATCATTATCATCATCGTCATCATCATCAGTTGACCCGCCATTATGTAGGTCAGGTGAGGTGAACTATGACACGTGTATATCCTACCGTTAGTGTCACGCCCAGTGCGGCAAGATCAAAGAGAGGAGGTAAGATCAAAGGCCCGAGGATAAAGATGCTGCAGACACTTGTGGAGTATCTCTGGCAGGAGTCAGACTATAAGAGGATTGCTGCTGAGGTTGCTGTGGTCGCCATAGCATGAGCATCCCACTGCGTGAAGGGAGGGGGTGTGATAAAGCCTTATTCACCAGGTGGTGTGACAATCAACACATAAGGCTGGTTAGCACCGCTGCCTTTCACGCCAGAGTTCGGGGTTCGGTTCCCGGTCTCGGCGGTTTGAAAGAAACAAAAATGTTTCTTCCCCATCCACGTGTGAAAGTCAATATTGTGGGGAGCCTCCGTGACCGAGAGGTAGCGTGCTCGGCCACAAACCGCCGGGGCTCGAATTTCGAATCCTATGTCTGGAGGACAGTGTCATCTCAATCATCTCACCATCTTTAGGAGGTTATCCTGGCCCAGTTTAGCCTATATGTGCACAAAGGTGGCCTAAAGCCCGATTCATTTCATTTTTACTGCTTACACAACTCCTTCGAGCAAAGCAAACAGCAGTAGCGGTGGCTTGTCTTTAGTTTTCAAGTGAATGAAATGAAATGAATAGGGTTTACGGCCACCTTTGTGCACATGATGAGTGAGATGACACTACCCTCCAGACACAGGATTCGAAATTTAAGCCCTGGCGGTCTAAAACCTAGCACGCTACCTCTCGGTCACGGAGGCTACCCAAAATACTGAATCTATGCGAGTGAGCAGGGAAAAACATCTCGTTTCTTTGAAACCTGAATGCCAGGGCGGGGTTCGAACCCGCGATATTAGACTTTCCAAGCCGGCAGCATGTTTTCAAGTAAGCACATTCTGCTGTTTAAGCAGTTACTGTTGTTTGTCTTTGTATGTAATTCTAAAGGCAAACAACAGAAACTGCTTACTTAACTAGTCAGCAGCAGCATTTTTTTGCATCCATTGTGGATCAAAGTGAACGCAAATACAACCGGCATGTTGGATACAAAGTGCCATATCTCAAATAAAAATGTTAAACTGATAACGTTCTTAATATTGTAAATAACACCATCCCTTACTACAAAAATTCAAATAAAAACATATCATGTGGAGTCAAAGCAACCCCAGATAGTAAACGGTATCTACTCTAATTTACCCTCTTCCTATTATAGCACACCCCCCCCCCCCTATTACATCTCATATCTCACACACACCCCCCCCCCCTACACTCTAAAAAATATAGGTTCTTTAGAAGGAACCCGTCTGTATTATTACCTGGCAACCCTTGTAGGGTTCTCCTGGGGTTGCATGGTAATTGTACTGAAGGGTTCTTTTTAAAGAATCTTTTTTGCTTAGAGTGTATTATAGCTCACCCCACTCCCCACCTAATACAGCTCACCCCCCCCCCCCCCCATCCCCCCTATTACAGGTCACTCACACTAGGTGACCCTGACAATCACAGTTATCAGGATTCAACAAAAGGATCAAATACTCATGTCAATCCCATAATGCCCCGCGGACGTCTACCGGACGTGAGGATGCTGCAGATATAAATCTTTGTCGTGGATGTGTCGAGTCGTAAACCAATCTCTGGCTGAAACCTTCACCGCTTCAGGTGTTTACACCTGTACAAAGTTGTGTATAGATTCCCTTAGACGTTCATAGCAAAGACTTGGCATAAATTTCACATTTATTTACGCATCAAATAAAAATCAAATAACAAATCTATAAATACGTTTGTAAAGCACCTAATTCCTCGGTGGTTCGAGCTCATATACACGACAAAACTATTTGGTAATCAGCTGGGCAAAGTCACACTGACCAGCTTAACTCACACATAATATGTGTGAGTTATATTATAATCTATTTTAACATTAAAACTTTCAACCCCTTAGCTAACAACAAAAACCTTTGTCAACAAAGTGATACCAGGTGAAAAAGATATATTTCATAAAAAAATAAGTCTCACTTTTTATTTGAAATACTACACTAGAGTATTTGATAAAATTGTCATTCACATTGCGGCAGATGGGTAAAAATAAGATGAAGTGCAGGTATGTTAGGAAGATTAGCGCGGGGACAGACTTTAGACGTCAGAATCTGACGTCCATAGACGTCAGATTCTGACGTCTAAATCTGAGCACGGATCACCGATGCTTTAGGCGCTATAGATGTTTAGTTTTCTATTATAATAATGTTGTTGTGCATTAGCAGAGCAAATAAGGTATTTTCACGAGTGGTTCACCATAGTATTGGTATTTCACTGGAGCCTAAACGTTAATGTAGTTGGGTAATTGTTTTTCTGACTTGTAATATACCTCTCCACAACCCGAATAAGCAGCACCCAGATATAATTATTCTTGCTTTATTAAATTACCCACAGAACTATTAAAAGAGGAAAATTCCTTTCCAGTATATGTAAATCATATTTTTGCCATACATTTGTCACATTTTTCGACATTTTTTAGCACTCTGTCATAAATGATGTCTATATAAAAATAGACATTTTTACCGATAAGTATCTAGTTAAAAATAAAACAGCGTCACCTGAAGTTGTGTCTCGCTCACGCAATCATCCCCCAAGCTAGGGAAAATTATTTATATTTTGGTTGCCAAATATTTTGAACTCTTGCCGATGAAAACAAATTCACATTGAAAAATGTGCCATTTTAAATACTTATCACAAGTATTAAAGCTATTATGATTGGTGTTCGAGCGTTTAATACATCTACCCTCAAAGGGTTCCATCGTAACATTGATTGGCCATTAGCACTGAGAGGAAATGGACACTGACAATATAATGCTCATTCCAAGAAATAATAATCAGCGCCGAGAAGCTACACGAGCCGTGTGAGATGGCTTTATTACCAAGAAATGTAAAGAAGAATACACAAGCTAGCAATGCAATCTATAAAACCCTTTCAGCACGGGGGACGACTTTAGACGTCAGAATTTGGTGTCTATATACGTCGGATTCTGACGTCTTAGGACGGTCTTTGCGTTGAAAGAATTACAATATTTATAATGGCCGTAGACCCCTAACATAGGTATTCAAATGAAGCCGAAAATGGTAAATTAGGACATTTATGATGTTTTAAAATAGAAAAAAAGCTTTAGTCTACATGGTTTAGACAAACATATTATTGCGCTGTAAGGGTTAACCCTTAGAGGGCAAAAATATAGAATAAAATTGATTAATCACCTTCAGCACACAGTGGGTCAATGTGACCATAAATTGACCTTTGATGACCTACTTCTCTATTGACCAGCACTCAAACAATGCCTGTTATTCCTCAGCCACAGTATGATTACAATAGAAACAGTGCCAATGATAATTACGCAACGTTAAGTCAAAACCTCTTATCTGTTCCTGATGGACCCGATAAATGTGGTGCTAGGTGCGTTATGACTGTGTTAATTGATAATTTACATTTAGAATCGATTTCCAGAATAATGTAACATCTCCTTAACCCTTCAAGTGACAATAGTCGTTTTTAATTTGTTTTATTAGTCGTTTAAATCACCGTTTTTTAGAAACGAAATGTGTGTTTAAACATCAATAGTTGCAAATGTTTGGTCTCATGTTAAACAATTATGACTAATTTTCACCGACTTAAAGTTGTGGATCGCGGTAGCGAGACACAAGTTCAGGTAGGTGAAAATTCAAATAAATGAACTTAGCGGGATACCCATGCAACACAAAACATTTGTATAGCATTTGTAAAACGCCGGCCCAACGTCTTCGACGTTGGTCCAACATTGTACAAATATTATACAAATGTTTTGTTTAACTGTGTAGGGGTAATTTGGGGTAAGCCCCTCAAGGGCTAAGACATAGAATGGAAATGATCAGCACCCTCGACACACAATGGGTCAATATGACCACTAATTGACCTTTTGATGACCTACTTCTTTATTGACCAGCACTCAGACAATACCTGTTGCACCTCAGCAGCAGTATTCATACAATAGAAACAGTGCCTATCATAATTAGGCAACATTAAGTCACTCGAAACAGTGATAATTGTCCACATCTCTCGTCCTGATAGACTAGATAAATGCGGCGAACTGACTGTGGTAATTAATAATTTACATTCCAATCGATTTCCAGAATAATGCAACAACCCTTGAACTACTAGAGTTACAAGTGCATTTTATGCACTTACAAACTGGAAGTTGTGACACACATTTCAAATGGAATAAATTAAAATGTCTGGTTATAAAATGGATAACTAAACAATTATGTATCTGGTTGGCCGGATGCCTGGTGCCTGACGGGTGTGCCCTAATTAAAGGGGTATCCGTTTAGCTGGAAGCCTTGTGAAAAACACTCATTGAGGTAGTTACGAAACTGTCACATAGGTCGTCATCTGTGGCGATTACACTGATCCATGTTGTAATGTGTATTCACCATGCCAACCTTTGTCCATCTTCATCTATCCAGTACTGGATAACACGTATATGTGCTATGAGTACAGACCCCACTCCTCCCTGCATGGCAACCCAGACAGCTCAGACGATCTGACCTGAGTGTGACCTCTACACTACAGTCAGTAAACCGGATACGTCATAAGATGATGGGGTAAGATGACCTTTGTCATGTTATACCTGTATTATATATAAGGTTTCAAGCAGATTTTAAACTAAATAATATGTCGCTGACGTCGATAACACAGTTTGTGTAGGTGCCCAGCTTGTCAAATAATTCATTTTATAAGATGTATATTTCACAGAACATAGCATTTTTTTCAGTCAATTGAAGCTGGATATAGCGTTAATAATTCCAGCTACAAATGAAAAAAAAAAAAAAAAAAAATTCAACAGGACAAGGGTTAAAAGTCTGTGAATAATTAACATGAAAATACCTATGTGAATCCCTGCTAATTCTAAGGGGTCTTGTCAAGTTAAAATAAATTTAAAAATCCTAGGGAAAAAACTACCCGCTATGACTGTGCTGCTTAACTCATTTACTGCGCGAGGCCCAGTCACACTGACCGCCATTTTGTTTCCACAGCCAGCTGTGTAAAAACGACACCCGTGCCGCCTACCTAAACACTCGGATGCCATTAAATTGACACGTATATTTCAAGTGCCTACGAAAACTAGACCATTTTCAGCAGGTGTAAACTTTTGATCGTATTAGAACTATTACATTTAAAAATGGAGGTCACTGTGTCAGAGCCTTGCGATGTCATCATCGGTAGTGGGTGGGTGAATCAAGCCCCTATTCGGATATGTTTTTGTGTGTGTTTTTTTGTGTTGTTTCCAAAATAAAACATTGGATCGAGGGAGGGGGGGGGAGAGGGTTTGGTCTAGCCAATCCAATTTTTCTTGGATTTGGATTTTTTTTAACTTGACGTTGACCCAGTATGGGTATGATGCCCGCCCACCGTCTACGACGTTGTTAGCAGAGACCTTGCAAATGAATGAATGGGTTTTAGGCCACCTTTGTGCACATATAGGTTAAACTGGGCCAAAAGAACTTCCTGAGGATGGTGAGATGAATTAGGTGACACTGCCCTCCAGACACATGATTCGACATTCGAGCCCTGGCGGTCCGAGGTCGGGTACGCTATCTCTCGGTCACCGAGGCTCTCCACAATACTGAATCTTTACGATTGAGCGGGAAAGACACTTAATAAATAGTAATGTTTTCTTGGAACCTGAATGCCAGGGCGGGCGACGAGCCCGCGATATCTAGCTTTCCAAGCAGGTAGCTTTAGCCACTGCACCAGGGCCCCTGGATACATTGCAAATGACCAGGAAACACCATATGCCCAACCAATGTTGGATTAATGTTGGACCAACGTCTACGACGCTGGCCCAACAGTAGCCCAGCATTGTGTGTGAATGGTCGTCAGGTTATACAACAACCTCCTCAAGAAACCCAGTAACGGATATAATCATGGAGGCACTTCCTGTTTATGGTCTGCGTGCGCACGTGTCTTTCCGGGGTCATTTACAAAGAAAGGTGATCCCGGCAACTCATATGGTTAGCCTTGTATTATATTCTGAAATAATGCCCCACATAATGTGTATATTTAATGTTAGCCCAACAAACATAATACGGAGGCCCAATGTTGTTCTGCAGCTGGCCCAGCGGCGTAGACGGTGGGCCAACTGTAGAACAGCAGTGAGTTTAAGTCTGCTATTTTTCTGATGAGAGACTCAGACAGTGTTATGTTTTCACACCTTGTAGTTTAGCCTCTCGTTTAGTTTCGTCTCTTCACTGTCATAGTGTTACCCAAGAATAAGTATAACGGATGTGACGTCATGTTGACCACGTGACCCTGGCCGAGGCAGGAATCATTATCTGTCACAGGAAATAAGGAAGGATGTGGGCTGGGTGGTCAGACAGAGGGAATGGACGAAACGAGTGAGTGAGTGAGTGAGTGAGTGAGTGAGTGAGTGAGTGAGTGAGTGAGTGAGTGAGTGAGTGAGTGAGTGAGTGAGTGAGTGAGTGAGTGAGTGAGTGAGTGGGTGGGTGAGTGAGTGCGTGAGTGCGTGAGTAGGTGAGTGAGCGAGTGATTACAGGGACCATTATCTAAGGCTGAATGTTAACTTGGTGAAGACAGCCGACGATCATAAAGACGGACAATAAACGGAGTAAAGTGAGTATAGCTTTACATTGCTTTCAGTACCGGGACAGATGAAAGTGGGGATTAGGCCTATGCCTAATTTTTCAAGCACCAAATTAAATAAAACAATTTTCAGACGCCGCGACCCGTAAATAAAAGTTAATCCTATATCGTTAATTTCCGATATTTTTTTATACAAATGTTTATTATTTATAAATAGTATAAATGTTTTTCATCATTTAAAGTTGGAAATTGCGTTAGGAAATTCAGCTTTAAATGCATCAAAAATAGAAACAAACAATCCAACAGCAGATAAAAATGCAGTACAAATCGTCCCGTCTGGTTTGTGATGACATTAGTGATGATCGTATTAGCTGTTTACGGCAGAAAAACAAGCAAGAAGAAAGAAAAACAGCTTAGGACAAGAACAACACCACCTCGCCATGCAATGTGAAAGATCGTGTTATCCCTATTCCTGTTCATTGTTTTTTTCTGTTTTTCGTTTATTTAAAGCTGGAATATGACGAAAAACATGATAAAACGTGCGTTCAGAAAAATATCACTCTTTTCTTTCTTTAATGATATAATTAAATATCATTATATAAATACATTGTGAATCATAATCATTGTCCTGCTGAAATGTGTGCTGCTATATTTCATTCATATCGAAGCTCGAATTTCTAACGCAAATTTCAGCTTTAAATGACGAAAAATATTTATATTTGGATTAATTGATTATAAATCCAGTGATATTTTCTTTTCTTTTAAGTGCTTGGAACTATTGGGTGCCAGCAGCATCAAGCCAGCATAGAGTCAACTTGTAGTGTTCGGGATGTGGGTGAGAGAAGGGAAGGGGAAGGCGTTTGTTTTCTGTCTATCTGCCCGAAGGCCTGACAACCAGACAGGCCTGGATGGAGAAAGATGACAGCAGACCTGACCTGTGACTCTCAGGGCGTGACCTTTGACCTTAGCCAGCACAGGTATGTCACCGCCCGCAAAGAGACGAGCAACGCCACAGAGCAATTCCAGTGCCGAGCCCCAGGCCCTGGACTGCCACACGATGGTCGTGTCGGATTTCCTCACAACAAGTGGGCTCTACTTAATGTGTGGAAAACACGACATGCTGCCACAATATTAGTTTCGCCTGTCAATGCTCATTTTACAACCATAGCTTTATATAAAACATGGGAATCAAACTGTATTTGAAATCAGCATAAATGTCTTAGCTGCTTCCACTTGATTTGTCGATTCCCGCACTGAAAATAGTAATAACATATAATGGGACGTAGCACAGCATAGGTATTCAAATGAAGCGGAAATATTCCAGCGTTATATGATTTATTGTGTAGGAAACAGGAGATGCCGACACGCTACTAGCTTAGCTTAGTGGTTAAGGTTACTTGTCACATAAATTCCACAATTTGATACAATTATAATATTCATCATAATCAGTAGGTTAGGAGCTTTGACCCTTTAACCACCAAATTATTCAATTGGAATTTTCACCCACTTGAAGTTGTGTCTCGCTGACGCGATCCACAACTTCAAGTGAGTGAAAATTATTCAGATTTGACAAAATGAAGGTCAACATATTTCAAATCTTGCTGATTGATGTCACATTTTATCCTTAACATTTTTAAAATGTTGTACTGAATGTGCTAATAAAAATGAAAACTCGAATATATGCGGCACCGGAGGTTAAAGGGTTAATCACCGCATTTTTTATAGCTAGGTGAGAGCTGGAAGGGCTATACTACCATTGTAGCAATATGAAATAGTTGAGGGCGGTTGGGAGAATAATAATCCTACATTGGGCCGATGTATTGTGTTCCCTGTGCATTGAGTGATAACTTAGATAAGAATACCAGATCTGCTCGACAACAGGTACTGGGTACAGGTATCTGTCGGTGTACACGTATCTGTGCACACGTATATGTGTACACGTATCTGCGAACATGTATCTGTTATATATGTACATGTATCTGTGTACATGTACATGTATACATGTATCTGTGTACATATCTCTGTGTACATCTATCAGTGTACATGTATATGTGTAAATGTACATGTATCTGTGTACACTGTATATGCGTACATGTATATGTGTACATGTATCTGTGTACATGTTTCTGTGTACACTGTATCTGCGTACATGTATATGTGTACATGTATCTGTGTATATGTATCAGTGTACATGTATATGTGTACGTGTATCTGTGTACACTGTATCTGTGTACATGTATCTGTGTACGTGTATCTGTGTACACTGTATCTGTGTACATGTATCTGTGTACCTGTACGTGTGTACTTAGATATGTGTACACTGTATCTGTGTACATATATATGTGTACATGTATCAATGTACAGGTATCAGTGTATATATATATATATATGTGTGTACATGTATATGTGTACATGTATCTGTGTACATATATATGTATACATGGTCTGTGTACATGTATCTTTGCACACGTATCGGTGTACACTGTGTACATGTATCTGCGTACATGTATATTTGTAAACTGTATCCTGTATAATGTATATATGTACATGTATCTGAGTACACTGTATCAATGAACATACAGCTGTGTACACTGTTTATGTGTACATCTTAGCTCAATCGCTGTGCATTTCATTGGGACAAAAACTTACTTTTGACAACGCTCCTTAAAAAAAAAATTGACACAGATAAATTTGTCAAAAAATAAATATATTCCATGTAAAAAAGCTGGGTGAATTTCGACCAAATACGATTTACTCGAATTAATCCTCTGAGTTATCTGGGTTCAGTTGGATAATCGCGTTATTTTTTTTGATAAAAAAAACGGAATTAATAACAATATTATACGAAAACATACAAAATATCCGGGAATTACCATGATGTGGGATTTGGGAGCAGAAGTACCACTATTTTACACCGTTTTTTAATTGAAAATCTCTCATAAATTATGAAAATATAAAAAATAAATAATTGGGTAATCTCAAAGATATTTATTTAAAAGTGTATTTGAATCTACTGGTATATGAACATGGAGATCTCCATGATATGACCGTGTCAAATACAGTTGATTTCGCGCAAATGGTAGGAAGATTAGTGATGTACAAATCGCATTCACCAGGTGGCGATGGCTTCTGCTTCACACCATGTAACTGTGAAGAAGAATGATTTTCATGGTTTAAGGACGTCCACAGATAGTAATTTATCAAATTCTGAGACAGTTCAACCTTCAGAGAAACTATGTGGACTACAGTATTTGTATTGTTTGTAGAAATGTTTAACTAACTTTTAAAGGTAACGTAAATATTTTTAAATTTTACGCTACTCATGCACGTATTGACCCACATCTTACAAAAAAATAGTTACAGTAGGCCCTACCGACAGACATATATTTTAGTGGCATAAATACAAAGTCTTACAGACTGATTTGTCATAACTGACATCTTAGTCGACTTACCCCTTCAAGCCCTCACGATGCATTAAAGCATCATTTTACATCCATGTAAACAGACGTAATTTCCCTATAATCAAGGGTTTTAAACGAAAATTTCCATTAAACTGGTCTACCAATACATGGTACTTTTCTTTTATTTTTACACTGATTCAAGTCATCTTCATCCACTTCAAGTCGGGAATTGCGACAGCAATTCGCGGCTTGTAGTGGATGAAGATGACAATGGTACATTCAGGCTTGAAAGGGGTTAAGTTATAAATTATTGATTGAAGTGATTGAAAATGACTGATAATGTAATAGTTCAGCAATCTGAGGGTAAACCCTTATGCTGTTTATACCTTAGGCCACAACTAACCAGTAGCGCATGTTTTTCGTTGATTTCTCCATCAATTATCAACCGATTTTCATGAAATTTGGTAAAAATCATTTTTAAACAGAATACTAATATCCCTAAAAAATTCGTGAAATTGTATGCAGTATTTCAAAAGGTAGACCATTTGACATGTAGTAAAATTAAATTATGACGTCCCTCTTTAAACCCATTAAACTAATTCTAGAATTTTAAATGTCAAATGGTCAAACTTTTGAAATAAGTATTATAATTTTGCGAATTTCTTACCGACGTTAGGATATGACTTGAAAATTGCTGTGCTAAATTTCAAGGCAATCGGTTCATAATTGACGGAGAAATCGACGAAAAGCATGCCCTACAGAATTACCAAAATGAATGTGGCCCAGAGTATAATTGTTTAGTACAGATACACTGTTCTGTTGGTATTTGAAGCTGGAAATTCAATGGCGAAACAAATTTTACTATATTTGAAAAATATATTATGCCCAGCAAAGACAAAACATTTGTATAACATTTATACAATGTTGGACCAACGTCGAAGACAAATGTTTTGTGTTTGCTTGGTACTCTCAGATTTAATCATTAGATGGACAGATCGCATTCCATCAAATAACTTACCAATTTTAGTGGAATATTAATTGGTTTGGAACTAGTTTATATGCGGGCTTGGCTGTACAAGGGTCAGTAGAGTTAACCCCTGTAGCACTGAAATATTATTGTATAAACCATGGAGACCGAAGGTTTTTTTACAATTTGAAATCATCATAAATGTCTTATTCAGCTCTTTTCGCTTCGTTTGAATTCCTCTGTTATGCGTCTACGGTCATTATAAATGTTTTAATTCTTTCAGTGCGGAGACCGTCGTTATACGTCAGAATCTGACGTCTACAGACGTCAGATTCTGACGCATAAAGACGTCACCGCGCTGAAATGGTAAATTGGATTGAGGCTTGATGAAAAACATAAGGGACCAAGGAGCTATCCCACTAAAAATCCTAAAATTAAGATTATGCTATTTTTCTTACATTTGCATTAGAAAAATTAGGTGTTATTTTAATTAAAATAATCTTAATTTAAGTTTTTTTAAATTGTGGGATGGGACACTATCGATGTATGGTTCATTTTTTTTATGGAGTTGCCACACAACAAGAATGTAAAGACCATGTTGCAAATCAGTCATAACTTCGGAAAGGCAATAAATGACCTGACGAATTACTCCCAAAGCGGTTGATCTGGAACCTAGAGTATCGATCTACTAAGATAGACATCTCAGCCGATCAATCGTCATCTGGCACTAGAGAGATTCGCCTAACGTTAGCTCAATGTTGAACCAGCGTTGTAGACGGTGGACCAACGTTGAACTAACATTAGGTCAATATCTCATATTTGTAGGGTATAGAGAGCTTCTCTGAACAATACAAAATACAAAATGTGGCTGAATTGATCAAGTGAGACAGACATTTCCGCCGATCAATTACCATCTGGCGCTACACAGAAAACATGAGACATTGACCCAATGTTAGTTCAATGCTGGGTCAGCGTCATAGACGGTGGACCAACGTTGAACTAACATTGGTCAATGTATCATGTTGGCTTGTGGTAGAGAGCTTCTTCGAACAAAAGCTCAAAAATCCAAAATGGCATATCATGCTTTTTTGTGACAAATCTATATCTCTCGAATAATCTTGATACAGAGATTCCAACATCTCACACCCTTACAGTCTATCAGTGAATAACAAAGACAGATCTATTTACCTCTTTCTTTCCAGCCTAGGAAATCAGACATCATACTGCCTCTATAATGACGATTTTTGGCGGATAATGGGCATGATTGAAAGTTGTGTCTCGGTACAGCGACCCACAACTTTAAGTAAGTGAAAATTACAAAAATCTGGATGTATATGCACACAATCTCAACAGGCTTGGATTTAACCTGGTAATAAAATTGATTTAAAAAAAACTGTTATATTCGTGCTTTACGGTTTATATAAGTGCTAAGGTATTATGCCGGTAAACACATGATCCAATGCTGGGACAATGCTGGACCACGGTTGATGAAGTGGGCCCAGCATCAAGCCAACATTGGTTAAACTCTTACAACACTGTTATATTTCTGTATAAACTATGGAAACCAAAGTTGTTCTTTTATTTGAAATCAGAATAAATGTCTTACTTATCTCTTTCCGCTTCAATTGAATACTTATGTTATGGGTCTACGGTCATTAGAAACGTTTTAAATATTTAAGTGCGGAGATCGTCTTTATACGCAGAAGCTGACGTCTACAGACGTCAACTTCTGACGTATAAAGACGGTCTCCGCACTGAAAGGGTTAAATGCAAATGAATTATAAAGCACCACTCTTCACTAACAGATTTCTATATGGTTTTAAAAAGATGTGTTTTTGTATGGGGTATATTTACTGACTGTTAAGTTATGTCTCGGTACCGCGACATAAAAAGTTATTGCATGTCATTGAAAATTACTTAATTTCGATATATTTCAGTATAAAACAATCGATCTTGCAGATTTACCACTTTATTCCTATAAAAAATGTCATTTACAGTGCGGATGATATGTTAAAAGGCGACAACTGTTGTGATTAGCAAATGTGCCGTGCTAAGCTAAAAGGCAGGAACTGTTACTGCAAGTAAGTACTTCCTTGCACGGCAGAAATGTGCCACATCACAGTGATTATTACAGACAGAAAATTTCTTTTTCGTCATGGGACAAAAATCGGTAGCGCATATCGCACCCGGTCTGTTGTGTCTATCATTTCTATCGCAGTCAATACTAGTTATAATAGCCTGTGTAAACTTCAGTAGGTTGATATTTTAAAAGTTGATCGTTTAATGACATATAGTGTAAATATTTACCGTTTACAACGATAAAATATATTTGCATAAACCATGGAAACTAATACCAAGTTTTTTTCAATTTGAAATCATGAAAAATGTCTTAGAAAGCTCTTTATCCTTCATTTGAATATCTATGTTATGAGTCTACGACCATTATAAATATTTCAATTCTTTCAGTACGAGAATCGTCTTCATAAGTCAGAATCTGACATATACAGATGTCAGATTCTGGTGTATAAAACTGAAATGGTTAAGGTACACATATTAGCTATATATCTACACCTTATTTCAATAAGGTAGTTATTCCGGATAGAATATAAGGGGCCGTCCACTTAATAGATGTCAATAGTCTAATGCATAAAGATATTATACCGGCACACTCGAATGAGCATGATAAATAATGCCTGTCTTTAATTCATGGGATTAAAAAGCTATGTTTCTTGTTGGAAGGAAAAAATTGGGAAGGTGGAAAAACCATACCCACCCCCCCTGGTATCAAATGGTCCTGCCCTAAAGTGTTTTGGGAAAGCTTATTGGAAGGGTAAACGTTTGGTTAGGAGGAAAAACCATACCCCCACCCCCTCTGGTATCAAATGGTCCTGCCCTAAAGTGTTTTGGGGAAGCTTATAAGAAGGAAAAACGTTTGGTTAGGAGAAAAAACCATACCATACCATACTGTCTGTCTGTCTGTGATCCAGGCTTGATCACTTAGTCCATGGGCCAGATAGGGTTACCGTGCACCCCCCCCCCCCAGGACAGTCTGAGACCAAGTTTTTATTGTTCATTGGACCTCCCCGGATATCAAAAGTCGATGCCATCAAAAAAAAGTTGGGATGGACTACCTGTTTTGGGCCATTTTCAAAATGGCCGCCATCGAAATCTGGAAATCACCTTTTGTGCCATAACTTGAGTTCTAAGGCAGTTAGAGTCACAAAATTGGTGTCTATGTATATGTTTTTGGGGGTGAGGAATCCAATTTTGCCAATAAAAAATGTTTTTGTCTTGTGGAAAATTTATAAACAGCTATTCCAACGTATTTTTCGTGCATTTCTGGTCATTTTTTGTGTTAGTCCATGGGACAGAGAGGGTTACTGTGCACCCTCCACCTATGAAAGTCTGAAACCAAGTTTTTTTTGCTCATTAGACCTTCCCCAATATCAAAAGTCGATGCCATCAAATAAAAGTCGTATGGACTACCTATTCAGGCCATTTCAAAATGGCCGCCATTGAAATTTGGAAATCACGTTTTGTGTCATAACTTGAGTTCTAAGGCAGTTAGGGTCACAAAATTAGAGTCTATACATATGTTTTTGGGGGCGAGGAATTAAATTATGCCATTAAAAAATGTTTCTGTCTTGTGGAAAATTAATAAACAGCTATTCAAACGTATTTTTTGTGCATTTTCGGTCATTTTTTTGTGTTAGTCCATGGGCCGGAAAGGGTTACTGTGCACCCTCCACCCATGAAAGTCTGAGACCAAGTTTGTTTTGCTCATTAGACCTCCCCCAATATTAAAAGTCGATGCCATCAAATAAAAGTCGGATGGACTACCTATTTTAGGCCATTTCTAAATGGCCGCCATTGAAATTTGGAAATCACGTTTTCTGTAAATAATTTATAAACAGTTAGATAAGCGTATTTTTCATGTATTTTTGGTCATTTTTGTGTATTTTAGTGCGAACTCAGAAAAAAACTAACCTTAAAATAAAACTTGTAACTGGTGTAATTTTATTCCGTGAATAATGAGCATAACAGTGTTGAAAATTGTAAATAAAAATTAAACTTTGCTTATGACTAGCATGATAAATGAAAAAAAACTTAGTGTAGAAAATATTAAAATAACAAAGTGGTGACTGTTCCATGAACCTACTAGAAGTACATGTAATCTTCATCCATATTATATCTGACCAGCAGCTGAGTAGAATATTTCCTTCCAATACTTTCACACAAAATCATATCGCCACTTTAAAATTTAAAACGGTAGATACACCCTTTCAATTCCAAGGGGAAGATTTTGTTATTGACAGTCATTCTTATGTATTGCACACTCATTTCACCAGTTTATCTAACACCCATTTAAAAACAGAGTTTCTAACATAATAGTTGCCATGTCAGCAAAATCTTATAGTGGTGACAGCAGAAATGGTGGTAAAGCGGTGGTAAAGTCCTTGTTCCACCAGAATATGAAATGAGTTTGCACTACCATAGAACATAAAATAAACATATCGTAAGCTACTGATTAGCTAAACCTAATCCTCATCACTGTCACTTTCAGCTACTGCACTGTCATCAGACATCACTTCTTCCTCTGATGAACCTGCTACATCGTCATCACTTTCTAATGTATCATCTTCCTCTGCTATGTCTATTGGGATAATTGGACCTTGACACAAGATGGGCACAAGTTTTCCATTGTTTTCAGTCTATACGTGACCATTAATTGCCAGAGGAATATTTGGCTTAGGAATATGGGCTAATTTCCAAATTCCAGTCTGATTTACTCGTCTAATATGCTGAGACAATGTCTTTCTACATGGTGTAAATTGGCTGAGGTCAATATTGCGCTCGAGATTAATGCACTTCTACTTCAAAATAGAGTAGCGAAGATCATGTACACTCTTATGACGACTTTTTCCATAGAGGGCACATGTAAACTCTTCTAGGTCGATCATCATGTCATCAGAGATATGCCAAACATCAAGTTAATTTACATCTTGAAATCTCACTGTCTTCTGACTCAGTTTTATTGGTTTAATTTTCCCCACGCGTGAATGCGCAAAGAGACAGAAATGCAGTGCAGAGCTTCCATCATTGTTGGATATGTGAATTACAATCAGAAGCCTTCTTGTGTTGTCTGAGCCAGTATCAAACGAAATAGTGATGTCTAACTTGAAAGCATGGTGCAGCAATATGAAGAACACATCACTGTCAGAGCTGAGAATGCGAACTGTATCATAGCCTTGCTCTTGTGCATCGAGACAGTATCAGTTTCTTTTTGATTTGAGAACAATGTTGTAATCTCAGTTTTATTAACTGCTGTTCCATCTTCAGACGCAAGAAGGTAGCAGTTACCATGAGGGACAGTTATTAATTTTTTCTATGCAAGTTTTGGAGCAAAATCATGAGAGCACCAAACATCATTCATAACATCAACTAACTGTGATTTGTTCTCACTGTTCATCAGAAATGTCTTCCAATCAGCTGGCTTTTTTTGCAATGGCCACTTATGATCAATGCATCACTGGTACCAAGCATCTGTCTCTCCATTCGCTTAATCGAGCCTTCTGTGCTAAAGATAATGTCGCTACTCCTTGGTATGCTGTCAAATATTGCACGTGCAATGAGATAATAGTTGCTGGTGTTGTTTGACATAACATGGAAGAAAGCATTGTCATCTTGTTTGACCAGAGTACTGCTTAAATCACTTGGGACTGGTGCATCACTCACATCCTGGACAAGATACAACCAGCACATTCAAAGGCGTAGGGAAAATTAAACCATAAAACTGATTCAGAAGATTATGCGATTTCAAGATGTACTCTGTAAATTAGGATATGTTTGGCATATCTCCGATGACTCGGTGACCGACCTAGAAGAGTTAACATGTGACATGTATCGCTACTCTATCTTGAAGCAGAAGTGAGCAATATTGACTTCAGCCAATTTCCACTATGTAGAAATACATTGTCTCAGCATATTAGACGAGTAAATTATCAGACTGGGATTTGGAAATTAGCCCATATTCCTCAGCCATATATTCATTTAGTAATTAATGGTCACGGATGGACTGAAAACAATGAGAAACTTGTGCCCGTCTGGTGTCAAGGTCCAATTGTCCCAATAGATATAGCAAAGGAAGATGATACATTAGAAAGTGATGACGATGTAGCAAGTTCGTCAGAGGGAGAAGTGTTGTCTGATGACAGTGCAGTAGCTGAAAGTGACAATGATGAGGATTAGGTTTAAATAATCAGTAGCTGATTATATGTTTATTTTATGTTCTATGGTAGTGCAAATGTGTTTCATATTCTGGTGGAACAAGGCCTTTACCACCATTTCTGCTGTCACCACCATAATAATTTGATAACACGGCAACTATTATGTTAGAAATTATGTTTTTAAATGTATGTTAGATAAACTGGTAAAATGAGTGTGCAATACATAAGAATGATTGTCAATAACTAAATTTTCCCCTTGGAATTGAAAGGGCGTATCTGCCGTTTTAAATTTTAAAGTGGCGATATGATCTTGTGTAGAAGTACTGTTTTTTTGCAATGAAGGAAATATTCTACTCAGCTGCTGGACAGATCTAATATGGATGAAGATTACATGTAATTCTAATTGGTTTATAGAACAGTCACCAAGTTATATTTTAAGGTTAGTTTTTTCTGTGTTCGCACTAAAATACACAAAAATGACCGGAAATACACGAAAAATACGTTTATTTACCTGTCTATGAAATTATCTACAAGACAGGAATATTTTTTATTGGGATAATTGGAATCTTTATCCCCAAAAACATATGTATAGACACCAAGTTTGTGACTTTAACTGCATTAGAACTCAAGTTATGGCACAAAACGTGATTTTCAAATTTCAATGGCGGCCATTTTGAAATGGCCTAAAATAGGTAGTCCATCCGATTTGTATTTAATGGCATCAACTTTTGATATTAGGGGAGGTCTAACGAGCAAAAAAAAACTTGGTTTCAGACTTTCATGGGTGGGGGGTGCACAGTAACCCTATAGAGATCTGGCCCATGGACTAACACAAAAAATGACCGAAAATGCCCGAAAAATACCTTTCAATACCTTATTTATTAACTTTCCACAAAACAGAAATATTTTTTAATTGTATAATTGAATTCCTCGCCCCCAAAAACATATGTATAGACATCAATATTGTAACTCTAACTGCCTTAGAACTCAAGTTATGGCACAAAACGTGATTTCCAAATTTCAATGGCGGCCATTTTGAAATGGCTTAAATAGGTAGTCCATACGACTTTTATTTGATGGCATCGACTTTTGATATTGGGGAAGGTCTAATGAGCAAAAAAAACTTGGTTTCAGACTTTCATAGGTGGAGGGTGCACAGTAACCCTCTCTGTCCCATGGACTAACACAAAAAATGACCAGAAATGCACGAAAAATACGTTGGAATAGCTGTTTATAAATTTTCCACAAGACAGAAACATTTTTTATTGGCAAAATTGGATAACTCACCCCCAAAAACATATACATAGACACCAATTTTGTGACTCTAACTGCCTTAGAACTCAAGTTATGGCACAAAAGGTGATTTCCAGATTTCGATGGCGGCCATTTTGAAAATGGCCCAAAACAGGTAGTCCATCCCAACTTTTTTTTGATGGCATCGACTTTTGATATCCGGGGAGGTCCAATGAACAATAAAAACTTGGTCTCAGACTGTCCTGGGGGGGGGTGCACGGTAACCCTATCTGGCCCATGGACTAACTCATTGTCCACTCACACGTCCTCGCCATTTCTCGTCCCACGGAGAGGAAGTACTGGACAAAAGAGGTGATCTACAGTCCTGGTCAAAAGTTAATCAACTTAGTGAAGAAGACTGGGCTGTCTCCGCTTTACAGAACATTTCACTTCAGTAGGCTATTTGTAACCACGGTTAATGGCTCCACTTTTCTCCTGTTTACTGCGCTGAATTTAAAGGAGTAGTCCAATGTGTACGAACAGCGGGACACATCTGTACCCAGAAAACACCACGCTGATTACAGAGATAGAGGCAACTGGGATAAAACTAAAACCAGAACGTACATGTAGTGGTCTATAGCTTTAAACTAGACATATCAAAGAAGTCTTAACCTTAATCCTGTTGAATTGTTTGTTTCTATTTTTGTATTTATTTTACCCTTTCAATGTGGACGTCGGAATCTGACGTCAAACGTCAGTCCTCGCATTGAAAAAGTAAAATATTTATAATGGCCGTAGACTCATAACATAGGTATTCTTATGAAACAGAAAAAGAGACATTTATGATGATTTCAAATTGAAAATAACCGTTTGTACTGTTTGTTTATATAAAAATATGTCAGCGTTTTCAGGGTAAAGCTGGAGTTGCTAACGCTATTTCCAGCTTTGAACATCGAAATAATGAACAGTGAACAGCTACAGCGATCCACGGCATCAAATGTCTGAAAAATACTTAGATTGATGAAAATGTGACAATATATCGTCCCCTTGGAGTTAGAAGGTTCTAAGTAGTCCAGTTGCCGTCCATAGAACCTGGAAATTGTGAGAAGTGTAACGTTTTGATTGATTCATGTTCCTAATGGGTTAATGAACAAATTCAGCTTTGTTGCCCAGACGACAACTTTCGGCAACTTTTAAAATTAGCATAATTACCATAATTACCATAATTAGCAATGGGGACTAATGCCAAATGGTAATTTTAAACCAATGGACGTACAAGTACACAAATCTCCAATACCACATTTACATATAAAAAGCATTTGGAGACGAGCGCGACGAATATGGAGATCCAGGTTGATAAATGTAGATGAGGTGGGGGGGGGGGGCAGGGAATTAAGTGTAGGAGGTTTTTTGCGCTCGATGTTGTACCGGTGCAGTTGACAATATATTCTCTGAGTAAACTGATAACAAAAATGTCTGGCCTATATCCATCAAGTTACTTTGTGTGACATCCTGTTCCCCTCATCTAGTGCAGGAATATCGGTGTATTTTTAATGCTGGGACATCGCCCTTTCCACATTGGAAAGAAACCGTGTCGCACTGTAACACGCCTTTCACTCTCAGCGCAATGACAGCATGTTGTTAATATCAAGCACTGATCTTTCCCACTTCTCCATCAGCACATGTGCCTCATCTGTTTCAGCACATTTGAAAATGCAGCTTACCAAAGTTATTTCAGCCTCATTGTGATGTACAAGACTGTTTTCTCTTCCCACCATGTTGATGCTGTGTCGATCACTGAAACAGCAGAGAAGTTGATTCAGCTGGCGCTTGTTGGCTGTGGTTTATGGCATCGGGAGGTGGAAGTGGAGTTGTCAGTTGATATATTGCGGCACTCTCACCAGCTCTTCTCTGACGCTCATGATCTTTGGCCCTTAATCCTTCATAGGCCTATTGAGCAAAGGTGATAAAGATAGTTGCACCTTGGTACTTTTCACCACTTGTGTGGCATGCCTTGCAATTGTCCGCAATGTCTGCCACTGTTCCTGACGTTCGCCTTACGATGTGATCAACGAGCAACACATTTGGTTTTGGGACACTTTCGCTATCACTTTCAAAACGTTTCATCAGTACAGACTTGTCTCCCTGTAGCAGATATTCAAATTCATAGACCAGAGAATGTGGTACAGGGGAGATATTCGTACCTAAACACTGAGAGGAGTTGAATGTTTCGCTGCTGCCCAATGATGAGAAAACGTGCAAACAAAGCCTCATACACAATTGAAAAAGTAACTTGTTTTGTGTGCCTGTATCAACTATACATACAGTTACATCACGTGATGTCTGACGACCTTGACATATTCTGCTTAATCGTGACCTGTAACTAAAATAATGAGTCAATCTGGAAGCCCTTAAACACTGGACCGACAGGACCACAATACAGCAAACTCTCGCATTTGTTGTTTAAATATCAATTTGATAAAATCATATGTCATTGATCTTGACCTTTAGTCCTCATACATGGTCATAAAAATACGTAAACGTCTCCTATATCTCAACTTATCGGCGAGGCAGAGGATAAATATAAGATCAGAATTAATTTTTTTGGATCGGACCTTAAACACAAGTGTGATATTGGCCATTTTTCTGCAGCCACTGGTTTTAAAGGAACATTTTACCTCGGATCATAATCCAGATTAGGCCGATTATGCTAATTATTTTAATTATGCTACTAAAAAAAGTTGCCCAAAGTTGCCACCTGAGCAACAAACCTAAATTTGTTCAGTGACATCATAATAATATGAATCAATCAAAACATCTTGCACTTCTCATAATTTCTAGGTCCCCATTGAACATATAAGAGCAGCAACTGGACTTAAGCTGTAAATTAACAGTTTATTATCCAAAGGGACGATATAACTGTCACACAGACTTAAGACACATTACCTTTGAAAATGTGTTACACGATTGCTGTATAAAGCATATAAGGTATACTGTAGTTGACATTAGTCTTAAGCGGATTATGTTGAAAAGTCACAATATGAATGACTTTATATGATAAATGATTTAGATTCAAACTTAGACCTAGGCAAGTCGAAGTTTTTTCTAATCGGTTACAACAAATTTTGGAACCTGTAAAAAACTTTTAACGGATTGGCGAATTTGTTATAAGCTTGTAACAGAATATGGTTTCACCACCCTAAATGAGCCGAAATCCAAGGGGGGGGGGGTGGCTACTGACTAGAGAATCCCTACCCAAATTACTGCTTTAAATGGTTGTTTCCGCTTCTGGTGAATTAAGAAAAATACAGGAATGTTGTAATTATGTGAATAAATTGTAAGCACACACTGTTTTCGCTATCTGCGATATGAGGTATAACTGTTATGTGAGATTTTCGGATGGACACATGGGGTGAGAAAGATTTGTGTCTTTTCTGGGAATGGGCGCAAGAATATTTCGGGAGATCTGGGCAAAACGGACCTTTTTACCAACATCGGCGTCTAGCTCAAAACGCAGGAAGTTAGCATACCATTTTCGAAGCTGTTTTTTAAAAAGGACAGCTTCGGCTTTATCATGGTGTGTAACATAGGGGGCCAGTTAGGGACGAATGTGGTGATTTCAGCTCTTAGAATGTTGGCATTATACATGCGTTTCAATGGGACTGGCATTTGGGGTGGTGAGACCTTATGGGATCTGTAATAAAAGATCCGTATATCTACTTCGACAGATTCACAATCTGTAGATACGCTCTCTGTTACAGACTGAACACAAATTTCAAGCTGTGCCTTCCAAGTGGGAAACATGATAAATTTAAACAATCGACTGTAGGTCATCAGAAAAAATACGTGTTACTTGCTGGAGCTCGGTAGACTGGACGTGTGAAGGGTTGATACATTGGCAATCGGTCTAACTGTATAATTAAGTGGGTTATTACTGGCGATTACCCAGTCTACAAGCCATATTCACCTGCTCAGCTCCAGGGGTCCATAAAATTAGCAGGATACCCAGCATGCTACCGCCAACTAAGCCTCGCTTTGATGCGGCTCAGCCTCCATTTGACATCTCACAGCCTCGATATCGTCGCCTCGGAGCTAAAGGATCCTATCTGACACTCGTTAGAGTGGCAGATAGGATCCTTTAGCTCCGAGGCGACGATATGACGTGCTCAACCTCGTTCCGGCCGTTCACGGCCTCGCTTTCGTAGCTCACAGGCTGGCTATCGTGAATCGATTGCTGGTGAGATTGGGGCTGACAGGTGGTTCATTTTGACCAGCACCCCTGTAAGCTGTGCGGAGACCCCGGACCAAGCCATCTGAGGGTCAGGATGACCTGGCCAAATAACACTACTGGATTTGGGTTTGCAGCCAAAATATATCCATCTGACATGGTCTAAATAGCACCAGTAAGTTTCTATCTGACATAGTCCTAATACTCCCATTGAGTCGAAGCCGAATCCAAAAGTTATTCGACTGACCTGAGCTAATTAGTTCTAGTAGGCTTGGGTTGAAGCCAAAAAAATATGCACCTGACCTGGACTAAATAGCCTTAGTATTGTTGTGTTTGAAAACAAAATAAAAGCCAACGGTGTTTAGTTGAGAAAGCTCTGAGCAAACACAGAAATAATGCAATAAATCTTTAGGCAAACACCTAATTTATTGAATCAGGGCTGTATATTAACCAAGTAATATGCTTCTGATCTGACATGATCCAAATAATCATAGATGATTGTCATTCGACGTGAAGTCAGTACGTCTCGCAGTGAAAACCATTAAACGAGGAATGATAAATTACAATACAATGAATCCCTGGGTATCGTCCTATAATAAATGTCCTAAGACTGATATTATTTCAACTCTTGCTGTCAGTGGACAATTTAAAATTTATCTAGGGGAAATAGAAGTTGAGATATGATCAATTTTGACATTTTAAGACTAATCTTAACTTCTCGAACTAATTGCAAATGAGAGAAAGATAGGCTGCTGTTCACGACTATTGTTATTTTATCTGTTCTATTAGTCGACCAAATTGCTGTTATTGGGAATGAAATGTGTGACTAAACATTAAGATTTTCAAATATTTGTGCTCAAATTAAAAAATATGAGTAATTTTCAGCCACGAGAGAGTAGTTGTGTCTCGCTACCGCGATTCACAACTTCAAGTGGCTGAAAATTTAGATGAATTAACTTCGCAGGATAAGGGTTATGATATATATTTTAGTGGGATGACACTTGGTCTATGTAAGTAATACCCAACAAACACAAGACATTGTCGTTATGTCTGATGTTTTATGTTCACGAGATATTAGAAAGGTATCCTTAATAACAGTAATTTGAGTTTGAAGCAAAAAAGGACGACAAAGATCGATAACAATAGCACATTTTCTATTGATACGTTTCTTCTTCCAGGGTTAGACACGCTTCATAAAAAACCGTCTATGTTGGTACTCGTAAAAAGTATTTTTTTCCCAAAAATATAATTATTTATCACAGTAAAATATAAAAATTGCCGAAATACAAGTGTGCCATTGGTAGAATTATTTGTTATAAGGTAAAACACACGATATCGGGAATTTGCTGCCGAAAGTGTAGAATGGCTGGAACAAAATAGTTTTTGTTATTATTATTTCTGCACAATTTTGGAAGAAAAAACTTTGAGGGATTTAAAAAACATTTTTCGTACAGGAGCAAGTCCTTCTTTACCATATTTACCCCTACAACCCCCCCCCCCAAAAAAAAAAAATGAGACCCAGCATCATCACAGTCAGAATAATCTGGCTCAGAATAATCTCACTCAGAATACTTTGACCCAGACGGAATATGTTGTGCTCTCCGCCTCTCTCTGTCCATCCTGCCCGCAGCCGCCATCCTACCAGAAGCGACACATTGAACCAATGTTGGTTTAATGTTGGGCCATCGTCTACGACGCTGGCCCAATATTAAAACCAACATTGGTTTTGCGTCTCGGGTTCGCTGGGATGTAGTGAGTTATGACATACATCCCGTCAAACACTAGATGTTGACAGCGAACTCTTCATCCCAGGAAACGCTGAAGTACGCAGATATCGTGACGTCACGCTGGACAGTTATTAACCGTCTGACCCCAGTGGTCTGACCATATACTGTGTGTAGGGTGAGTGAGTAAGTAAGTTTTTTAAAATATACATAATTGTACGGAGAAAATCAATTTAACCCTTACGGTGCAGCGATCGATTTTAGACGTCAGAATCTGACTAACTTTACGTCAGATTCTTACTTCTGAAGTCAATCCACGCACTGTAATAACGTAACATTGGTATTTAAATGAAGTGGAAAGAGCTAAGACATTTATGGTGATTTCAAATAAAAAAACACGTTTGGTTTCCATGGTATTTACAAACTATTTCAGCGGCGTAAGGGTTAAACAGAATATCCTTGATAAGCTTTGTGAAAGCTCATATGATGTTTTGTGTTCATTAGATTAGACATCTTCAGGATAAATCAAATCGAGTG